>JARHVA010003223.1:1652500-2099930 GCA_037957365.1 Torreya grandis
GCATGGTTAAAAAGAAATAGGCAAAAAAAACTTGGAAAAATATAATCAATCAAAAATGCACTACACACTAATTCAAGATGGTAAATGTGTAATAACATGAGAAATGACTAAGTATAAAGAACCAAGAAATGGAAAAATAAAATGGTAAAAGGGGATTTTTTTTAAAAACCAAAGTGAAAGATTTTATTAACAAATTAAAACAAATAAAATAATACTAAATATCATGTTGGGAAGTATGACAAACAATGTAATGAAATGGAAGGTATGTAAAAGGGCACAAATGGTAATAAAAACAAATCAAAATTAAGTCAATCAATTATAATATTTCATGATGGGAAGTACAAAATAAAAAAAAAGATTTGTAAAATCTTGGTTTTAAATTTATCATACTAATTCAAGATAGGGAGTATGATAAATTCAATAAATGGTTGTAATCTTACATGCAATCAGGAAAGAAGATAATAAAAGGTGAAAGAAAAATTAAGTAAGCATAAAACATAATAAATATCAATATGGGAACTATGTCAATGATGTTTAACCTTATAATTAATCAAATATTATCTCTTAATTAACACATATAATTTGATGGTGACTTGTTTATTGTAAAATTTTGTGAGGAGGGTCCAGTCCTGTCCATGGCCTTACACTACAACTCAAAAAAAAAACCTAAGGGTTACCAAATCAAGATTGGTAATCAGAAGGACAAATAATGGTAAATCAAGGATGTGGGTAATAGGATGGAAAAGGTGGCAATTTTTTAGGGATATTGGGTCCTATATGTGGTATTACAAAGCAAATCACAAATGAAATCCCATGGGGAATGATCATAAAGCAAAACTATATCTCTCAAGAGAAAATATGAAGAAAGGGAATGAAAAAGGTAGTGTAAAAATAAAATACTTAGGAGTCTTATGAGAATACCTTAGTAAGCAAGATGCATAGTAAGGACATGAGAAGACACTAAGTGAATAGTGGTCATCTATGTACAAAGGAAACCTATTCCTTATAGATACAAATCTTTGTAGGAAAATACGTGTGCTACTAAGATCAACTCATGAGGGTAGATTGGTACAAGGAAAATTAAAATGGACCTACCTCCCCATGATGTGTTCCCTACCCATCAAGACCCCTTATGGAGTCATTGGTTTAATATGAAGATTGGTTACTTACATGAGAAAATAAGTAACACTATAATATAAAAAAATATATTCTTCTCTTCTAATCTATTGGCCTACTTCACCCAAAAGGACCTCAGATCTATCGTGAGGCCAACTATAAATTTTGAGATTTGACTAAAATAACGATATGTGATTTGAATTACATATTTTATTATGGTTTGAATTTTAATATATTGCATATTTTTGCTTTTTTATATCATGGCCTTTTATTTAAATGAATTGGATTTTAACTTTCTTTTAAAGGTTTTTTAAGATTCCTCCTCTATACATATTTAGAATGACCAATCATGAGAGAGATAGTGATACACACGAATGATATTTAGGCTAAGGCTAAATTAATCTAAGTAAATCAAGAAAAAAAACATACTAGGACACTTAGGCTTGACAATGAATAAGTATGTGATCTCAAGTCTCAATCGTGTGTATGCTTAGTTTGTAAAAAAAGGAAGATGGAAGAAGGAGATCCAAAGGGGGACTGGTAAAAGGAAATAGTAAGGAGAATTTTTTTTTGTTAATTGATCACATTGTAAAAGGATATAATAACCAAATGAAATAGGGTAGATATAACCAAGTCACCATGACAACTATCTATGAAAAATAAAGATAAGAAAGCAAACAATCATTAAGATACAAGGGAAGAATTTTGAGAAAAATTCTAAGGGAAAGGAAATCAATGATAATTGAAAATAGAAATGATAAGGAAAAGACAAGTATATGTGAAATGTAAAACAAAAGCATAAGTTAACTGTAGTACAACAAGAAGGATAAACATGATATAAGATAGGAAATAATTTAACATAGTGTCAAATTATATAATCAAAAATAGAAATAAGATTGGAACATATGTCTAATCCAAATGTAAAATGAGGAGACACTATGTATGTGCTCATAAGTACTAATAAATCTATCCACACACATTATCCAAGACATGGAATAAATCTCTATGAAGCTGAATATAAATTGTTATTAATGTCTCATCAATCTTTGTTAAATATTGGGCAAATACTTCTTTTCTAATATCCTCACTGGAAAAATTAGGAATACTCATTGGATCATGCTAAGGAGGGGAATTGGGAAAATTATGGTCAATATAATGCATAGGAATGAGATCTATAGGACATACAAGAATCATTGGTGGAGAAGGATCCATGGGTGAAAGAGGGTCCACGGGTGGAGAAAGAACCATAGATGGAGGTATAGAAGGTGGTGAAGGTACCATAGGAGTTGTAGCTATGGGATAAGAATGGGGATCCTTCTTATGATAATTACCTATTGGAGGAATGGTATAATGTCTAGGAATAGCTATAATATGGTTCTTAAGATGTTACTGAAGGATACGATAATAATCAGTGTGATGTATGCCTCATTGGTGCCATAGACAATACCTCTCACTATACTTAGGTATATATTCAAGAAGGATATTTGGAGGAGGTAAGGTAGTGTCTATTGTTAGGGAATAAGGATGTAAGGTATTAATATATTATTTCTTCTAATGATAATAGGTAAAAGAGTAATTATCTATCCCATAGAAGAAACATATATGCTTGTGAGTATTTCTAAGAGAAACACTCATGGGATAAGGTATAATAGGCATGGAAGAAGAAAGATTTGAATCATCAACCCATTTGGTGGGTAGAGGATCCATCTTAGGCAAAGGAATCAAACCATCACTAAGAGAAGGTGGTGAGAGAGAAGGAATGGAACTAGGTGTAATAAAAGGAGTACTAGTGGAAGAAGTAAGAGTAGGCTCAACAATAATAGAAATAGTAATAATAACTATTTCTAACACATATTACACTATGGAAGGATTAGGATCAACATAAGGTCTAAAGAGGGTTGCAATAACCTTAGGGGTGAATCAATGAAAATATTTAGGGAACTTATCAAAATGGTAATGTCCAATTATAGCATGATCTATGAGAATAGTCTTGCATTGCTCCTAAAATACTAAAGGTGTCAGTGCCATCTCTACTCTATGATAAAGAGGAAAAATGAAAGAATCAGGAAATATAAATGTTATAACATGAGAAGATTCATGAGAAGACTTAAGTAAAGAATACTGATAACACCTAATAAAGGATCATCTAAAAAATAACCATCATCATAATCTAGCATATGAATATCAGTAACACAAGCTGGAATAACTTTGTCATTAGAAGAATCATGGTAAATATAATTTTGAGTCTTAGATAAGACTATAGGAATTCCATCACAAGGAGGTTTAAGAGAACAAGGTTTGAAGGAAGTAGGAAGTTTTGAGATGAGATGAGGTGTGAGATCAAAAGTTTTGATCTTTAAGTTAATCTCATTGGGTTCATCATCATTAGAATCTAAAAGGTTGGGGGGAATGTTAACAATGAGTTTGAGATGCCCATTGTAACCTATGATTGAATTGATAAGAACATTTAAAATTTGTGACTCATGGAATGGAATGCTAGGCAAAGGCTTAAGAATATGAATCTTGAAGACACCATGATCTTGGAATTGTTCAAAATTCTAAGGGTTAGTATCTCCTTGAATCTTATAAATGGCTCCATTATGAGGGAATTTAATGCATTGGTAGGTAGAAGAAGTGATAGCTCATATAAGATGCATCCATTTCCTACCAAGAAAGATGTTATAATAAAGGGGAAGTTTAAATATCACCATATTTACATGAATAGTGATAGGTGGGATAGTAATGGGAATCCACACATACCCAAGAGGAGGTATTTGCCTTTGATCATATCCTTGGCAGGTGTTATATATAGATTTAAGATTAAATTCTAAATATCTAAGGGTCTTAATGAAATCAAGAGAAGTAACACAAGTATGATAACCCTCATCAATCAATGCTCATTTAACTTGGATATCATGTATTTGGATGCTAATAAATAAGGGATGATCATCTACATGAAGCAAAATCTCATTGGGAATCATAGATGTAATGGGAAAGTTTAAAGAAAGAGAAGTGTAGATAGTTTCATCAAAATTAATGGAGATATATTCACATTGTTACAAGATATTATCTTTAGAATCAGATAAGGTTACCTCCCATCCTACTAAGGGATGACAAGGGACATTCATGTCAAATAATAGTTGTATAAGATGGTTCTGATGACATGGAGAGGTCATTATAAGCTCAATAAATGGAATTTGAGATAGGATATTAGTGAGATCTATATTTGGATCGCACTCATCATAACCCATGAGAATATTGTTACATATAGGCATGCAATGGTTAAGGAGTTCTTTGGAAGGAAGAGCTGAAGAGCATTGAAATTAGTGCTGATAAGAATGAGAAGGTTTATAATAAGGTTATAAATTGTTTGATGATGAAGTAATGGGTTTAGATTGATCTTGAGAAGTATAAGAAGTGTTAATAGAAGGTTTATTATAATTGGTATTAGAAGATGATGGAATAATGGTAGAAAGATAATGGGATGTGTTATCCAAGGGAGAATCACAAGTTGGATTATCATCAAAGGTTATAAGATCTTCTTGTCCCAACTCATTCAAATGAGTCAAATAAGAATTTTTGATGACATGACATTTTTAAGAAGGAGGTAGGTTGTAGATAGGTTCAAAATCAATGAAATCCACCACCCTTAGCATATTAGTCATGCTAACCACATTCTCTTTGGAAATTAGTTTAACAAGACTTTGTACATTATTGGTGGAAGGAGTGGGATTGTCTTGGTTTTATTGAATAGGTTCATGATTAGGTAAAGGATCTTTATAGATAGCTAAATGAGTGTTTTGTTTATTTAAGTCTTGAGCTTTGTCATGAGTTTTTTAGTCTTTGAGAACATTTTCATAAGCTTATTCACACTTGCAAATGATAGAATCATGATCAAAATTAGGTCCAAGAAGAAAGTCCATAGCTAAATTATGAAGCTTTTTATAGGTCTCATGAGAGTGACCCCAACTAACATGAAAACAAAAAAACTTTCTAGGATTATACCAGGTTTTCATAGGATGAGTAGGGTCTATCTCTCAAGGAAGAGGCCTAGGTAGAAATTTAAGAAATTCAACTAAGAAAAGAGGTTTATGAACATTAATGTTATTTAGTTGAGAAAAATTAGGATTAGTATATTATTTATAAGGATATAATTTTGAATAAGGGGTAGAATTGATTGCTTGAACATTTTGAATGGTATCATATGAATCAGTAACACCATCATTGGTAATATTGTAGTTTTTTTTTTAAGTAATAGATGAGGACCTATAGAAGGGTGGGGTGGATTGAATTGATTCATAATGAAATCTTTTCATTTATCTTGTTCAATGGCCTCTTCTAAGGTACATGGAGAGAGGGTACATACTCGATATTGTAATTTAGGATAATGAGCATTGGTTAAGAGATGAATGAGATTATCATCAACCATGTTATGTTCACACTTATTTGACAAAGTCTTCCATGATTTGAAAAAGGCTTTGGTTTTTTTTTTTCATTTTATTTGTAATTGATAAAATGGTCCAAGTTGTTTTTAGGAAGATCACTAGTTTGGCATTCTTGTACTAAAGCATTCACTAAATCTTCCAAACTAGTAATGAAATAATATCTATGTCGATTATACCAATCCAAAGGCATCACTTGTGAGGGTTTTAACAAGGAGTTTGGTAGTAATAAAGGTGTTTAATGTGACCCAATACTTATAAATATTTTCAAATGTCTTAAGATGAAGGGTAGGATCAGTTGATCCATTATAAGAGATTATAGGTGTTATACCTCCAATGTCAATGTTAGCAATTTGGGTAGTAAGAGGTTCATTTTTTAAATGATTGATGACTTTGTTGAGTAATGGAGGTTGAGGAATGAGATTTCCTTGAGAGTATCAAAGAGGGGGAGGATGAACACTTTGGTTATGTCTTGAGTCATTGGTTGAGGATTGGATTGAAGATTAAGAATATGGTTTTGCATTCTCATCATTTGATTCATATTATGAATTTGTAATGTATTAATTTGATTGAGAGTTTGAAATAATAGTTGATGAGTTTGATTAGTGTTATTAGAATAAGTATTATTAGCATTTGTGTTGTTATTAGTGGATTGGTTACCACTATTAGTGTTGATATGAGCTTGAGAAGAGCTATGAGAATTTAAGGCACTAGTGGTAAAATTTTATTGTGAAGCAAAATATGGACTAGTAAATGGTTGAGAGGAAGAATCACTATAATCATGAGTACCTTGGGTAGCAAAAAATGAATTAGTGAAAGTATTAAGGATAGTGGGTCTTATGGGAGGCCCAATAGATGTAAAACATACCATGTTAAATAAGATACTATGCATGGAGGTAAAAGAAGTTATAGAAGAAGATGTCATGGCATAAGAAGGAGTCAATATTAAAGGAAGATATTGAGAAGAAAATAAATTAGTACCCCCAAATCTAGTTTATAAAGTGAGAGTAGGAGAATGAGGTTCTTCAAATTGATGGCTAAGCATGAGGTAATAGATGGTGGAAGGATCCTTCTCTCTATGTTGAGGGGCTTCCATGATAATGAAAAGAATTTCAAGAGTATAACTCAATCTGATCCTCTATGAGAATATGAGGGTTTTTTTTTAAATAGGTATGAGGAGGGATCCCATAGTCCATCATGTGGATTACAATATGAACATTACTAACATTTTCCAAAGGAACCCTATAATTTCAATGGGAGACCCTATTAGGATTGGTAAATTCCATCATATCTATTGAATTAAATTCAATGTTTTCACCAAACATATAGTCTCTGATGAAAGGAAAATAATCAAGATGAGAAAAACAAAGTATAAGAAAGTGATTGAAATAGAACTAGGTCAACCTAGTTGACCTAGTGCAAAATCAAGGACTATGAAACTATACAAGGTCCATAAGATTGACCCAGTACAAAGAACATAGACTAAAAAAGGGGGGAAAGCTTATAAATAGTGCTAGGTCAACTAGGTCAACCTAGTACAATGTATATGGGATAAAAAATATTCTAGGTCAACATGGTTGACCTAGTGTAGTGAAAGAACTGATAATAAGTTTGTAAAATGAAATAAGACAACTTGCAGTCGATCTAAGAAAGTAAATGCTAAAAGTAAATAGATAGTCAATTGAATTTATGTTTGTTAATCTAATTGATGCACAAAAAGTTAAACCTTGCACCAACACTAGTTAATGCAAGTTTTTGTACACATAATTGAGGAAAGAGCAAGCATACAACTTGGGAAGTAAAGCTAGATAATTGGTCAACCTAGAATGTCAATTAGATTATTAAGAATACTTTTAAATGACAGGGAATTTGTTGTAAGAAAGGCACTAGATATAAATATATGGATGGTTTTAGGTGAGTTTAGGATGAAATGGACTATAGTGGCAATGATACAGGCTTGGTATTAGGGCCTACACCCTCACTTCACACACTATATCGATAAGAGTGCTAGGTGCTTAGCTATAATATACCATTAACTATGATTTATACTTGAATACAACATCAAGTAAACTTCTTCCTTGTTGATGAAATCTAAGTAGGTTGGCTTGGGTAGTCAAATGTTAAAATTCTCATTGATGTTATGTGCTTTGGCCATGTGTGAAAATAACAGAAATAGTGAAACTAAAAGGTTAATTAAAAACATCCTCATTAGACTATGTGAAATATTCTAAGAATGTAAACAACTAAAATAAAATATGTGATTAACTTATAAGGTGAATTCCAACTTTGAAACAAGGTATAGTGAAAAAAACTATATGCACAACATATAGAACTAGGTCAACAAGGTCATGCTAGTACTACTAAAGATAGGGCTTGGAAAACCTATTAGGTTTACCAGGTCAACCTAGTTGTTTTAGATAACACATAGAACATAGAACTAGGTTAATCAGGTTGATTTAGTTGGCTATGTAGAGGTAATTTTGAAGACTACAAACTTGAAAGGAAAGTAAAGAATAAAAAGAGATAGAGAATAAAAGACTGGTCTTGATGGTTTAGAGATGGAAATCAAGGAGATTATTGATCAAGAGAATTGGATAAAAATTGATACAATCTAAAAAACTAGGTCAAGATGGTGGGCCAAACTATATAAGATCCTATTATAGATGTTAAAAAAGTGTACTACATTGACCTAGTCGACTTAATAGGTTGAACTAGAAGTTTGATAATTTAAAAACCTATACTAGGTCAAGCTAATGATCAGGCTATACAAGAACTACTAAAAAGTGGATTAAAATGTACTAATTCAACTTGGTCAACATATTAGGTTAAAATAGAAGTCTAAAAAGTGTTGAAAACCTATAATGAGTCAATTTGATTGATCTAGTTACTTATTTTGATGCATAAAGAAAAATAACTATGTTGAAATAATCGAACTAGTATGCCATAATATATGATAGAATTGATGACAAAAATAGTGAAATAAGTGAAAGAAATCCTGAAAGATTTAGTTTCACATTAGGTTCACTAGAATTTATGAAATCAAAATTGCATGATGTACAGGAATTAATCCTAGATCAGATAAGATAAATCACACCTACACTTCTGATTGGGTATACACTTGTTAAGCAAGAGCATGACCAATATGGGGATCTATTAGACCTGATTAGGGTATCACTTGTATCACTTTTTAGAACATATCATGCTAGGAAGGGTTTCAAATCCTAAAATCTAACATGATTGCACAACAACCCTAAAAGATTCTTATGATTTGATATTTCACTTATGCTAACTGATTTATTATTTTTGGGAAATTAAATGTTTAACTACTAAATAATAAATGGGTCTAAGTAGATGAAATCACTAAATAATATGTAATAAATAAGATACTAATTTATGAAATTTTACTATAGTTATGGATTTTCTACAAATAGTATTGAGAGAGAGAGAAATTTAAACATATCTAATTCTATGTTGTTTTGACTGAGACAAGGTCTATAAATCTATGTGCAATATTTGGAGACTATCACAAACATGAACTTAGAGATTTTTTATTGATTGGCCATGAGTGATAAAAGTGGGACACCCTAGGTTTTGGTGTTATATTCATATATCAATTCTATTGTCCTAATCATCTAAACTTTATAGGTTTTGTGCACTAGGTCTGTATGACCCTGCCTATGAAATATCAAAGCCTAAGAGTTCATGGAGCTCACTATGTACCTAATTTAGTCATCAATAACCTAGATCCTCTTTATGCATTAACTTGAATGTAAAATTTGGAGAAAAGAGATGAAGGGTTAGTGTGTAAAGGTTATGCTAGATGCACTTCACACCATATGTGTGGACACACTACCTATATACCAATACTTTGAGGAGGGATCAAACTATATTTATTTCTCCCATTCAAGTATACTTAGTGTAATAGTGTGATGAAAATATAAGTAAATGAAAAATTTGGTGTACTTAGAATTACTAAGTACTGGTGTAAAGGTTTGAATAATCTTAAGTACTATTGGATGGTTATATGCAGATAATAAGAAAATTGCTTGAGTGGTCTTACTTGTATTCTTGCTCCTCTCTTGTAAATGAGTGCCAACCCTTCTACATGGAATTTGAATGGCATTTTATATGAGATTTAATGATCATGGGTTATATGAATTCATTTTAGCCTAACATGAATTAGGATAAGGATTCAAAAGAATATGACTGTTATAAACCAAAGTGTACTTGGACAATAATGCCATAAATAAGACACCCTAGGTTTCAATGTTGTAGTCTACATTTGGGAAATAGTGTACATGATTATGGGATATGGGGGGATGGATTAATCATGGAAAGAGTAATTTGGGTCTTCAAGGGTTCATTTTGAGAGGCAATGGATGACTTGGAATTAGTGAAAACATGCTTATGAGGGTCATGAAATAAAGAAAGATAAACCTATAGATTGGGTGCCATTAATCACACTCAAGTTACCAAATTTATCATTTTATATGACTATAGTTTCCCCCCTTATTATATTAATGAATAAAATAAAAATACTAGGATAAAGGAAAAATATAAAGTGTACCTAAACTTACCTGAAAAGGTGAAGCTTATGAATCTGTGTGATGCTAGATTTGCATAGAGATAACATGGTGTGAAGTGTGAATATGCAATGGAAAACATAGAGTAAATAAATCATTATTAAATACACTATATCTAAAATAATAATGTACAACATTTGGGTAAGAAAGTGGAAGATAAAAGAATAGATACAACTCACTAGGTATGCAAACCAATACAAAACCTATTATGATGATGGATTGTGTTGGGTGTGTGTTTTACCAAAATTAATATTATGAATGGAGTTGAGTGCTCATTTTCCTAGAATTGGATTAATAATGCAAAGATATGAACTTTGTCTTCATATTCACCAACTAAGTGAAGATAATAAATCATGCATGTGCTAATCAATGTCTAGACTGTGTGTCTAATCCCTCTATATAGGTGGCTCAAGAATACAAAGGCTAAATAATCCTTTGGCTCCATCATTGACCCATGAATTAAATATATGAAGTAATACCAATATGGAATATATGTCATATGAGATGGCTCTTAAAGCCCATGAATTTAATATCATCTAATAATATTGGCATAGATATCCAAATGTATGCTAGAAACTAGGCCACTCTTGGCCATTTCAAATGATGGAGATAAGGTTTGTATGAAAGCCACTCCAAAACTACTGAAATATGATTAAATGGAAGACAAATTGAGAACTTGGGTACTTGATAAGCTAAGATTGTATGCAATCCAAACTTGAAAAAGGATACAAACCACCTATAGATGGAGTAAGGCACACAACTACTGAGAAATGCTTGGAAAATAAAATAAACTTAGAAAAAGGCGAGGATCAATGTGCCATGCATATTTCCCCCAATATTTTATGTCTAGAAAATGGATTCTAATATAAAATTTATATTAAATACCCAATCTAAAATAGGAAGTGTGAGCCATCATGCTATGCATGATGCCCCGTATATCTAGATTATCTAAGCAAAAACTATACTGAAACACACTGAATCTAGATTGTATTGAGCTGACAAACCTATGATTAAACTCGTTTGTTTTTGGAAAAACTAATTTTTTTTGTTGTCTAGATAGGAGCACCAAGAATAGGACATCCTATTATTTGACACTATAGTCCAACTATGGTGTTATTATTTAGGGCTAAATATGGTAACTATTCTAGATTATTTGTTATCTTTCTAGTCTATTCTACCTCATCTAATGTCTGGATTCTATTTTGAGTGTTCTAACAACTAATTTTTTCACTATTAAGATATTTGATCTCTATGAAAAAAACACTTGTTTGTTTCCCCCTCTTCTAAGGGCAGGAATGAAGATGTTGTAATGACTACCCTTATAAGAAAGAGCCTTGAAAGTGTGTTATGATACATAAATATATGATATAGCAATGATAATTGACAAGATATCATGAGAGATAGCAAGGTTTGTATTAATATATTTTTAGATCAATAGGTGTATGTCTAGATAGATATAACAATGTAATAACATGTGAAATGTACTAAGTTATACTAAAAAAATTTAATTATTAGTTGTTAGTTGTTAGCAAGGAGGGATGGAGCATGATGTCCATCATGGCATCCAAGAAATCAAGTAAATACATGATATGGATCATGGTATTACAAATAGGAAAAGTAATCAGGAAATAAGCATACAAAACAAGAAGTAAGAATTATACAAGAGTGGCCAAGGGACCAATTAATCAAGGGACATGTTCACATGTCACTCAAAATAGAAAAAAAAGCATACAAGGCATGTGAAAATTCCACATACACATATAATTGAAATAAACAAAGTCAGCACAAGGGCCACAAGCACATGTAGGAGTACAAACAAAGGACATTGGAAATTTTATTAAGGCACACACATGAATATAAGTAAAGGACATTGGTAAATGTCCTAAAACACATATAAGGCATGGAACAAAATGATTTATAATGCAAACACATCAAGCTACACTAAGTGACAAAGGAAAACATGTATATACTAGAAGTGCAATCACATCTAATTAATCTAAGCAAAGAGTGAAAGTATGAAATACATGTTAGTACAAGATTAGGTATATGTTAGGACATACACAAGTGTAAGATAATATTAAGTGTTGATATGGTAATCTATGTAAGCTTAGTAAGTAATTCATGTCAACATGATAACTAGATTGTGTGGTATAGGAATGACAAGCTTGGGTGGTGTACTCATGTAGAAGATACCCCCAATGGGTATGTATATCGATGTGTGTCTCAAATTTAGAAGTAAGATGCCCCCTCAATGGGTAGAGTGAAGCAATCAAGTAGCTAGATGTCATTGCAAACACTCAAATAAGATTAAGTGAATCATGGTAATGTAGATAAATCAGTAAAAAATAGCATAAAATAGAAAATGTATGTATAGCATAGTAGTATCAATGTAAAACATGGATGATGGATATAATTGAAATGTTTTTGGTGTTTTTTTAAATTTTAGTGTTTTTGGATTTTGAAATGTTATATTATTTTTGTATTTTTAAAATTTTAAACTATGTACAATCAATTATAAGAGATTATGTACAAAAAATACTAAAAATACACTATGTATAAGCATGTAAATAAATTAGTATGTACATGATAATAAAAAAGACTAGTCTAGAGGGGGGAAGGGATCTAAGGATGGAGCCTGCTGGGGATAGAAATGGAGGAAAGGGTCTTGACCATCATCAAATACCTTAATATCATCATCATAATTATCATCATATGATATAGATGTTGTTTTTATTATGTCCTCATGTCGAAGGTGGCCTAAAGGTTTCTCTAGTGGTGGAGATGCTAACTCTACTCTAGGGCATTTAGTCCTGCTAGTAGATGGCTTCAGTGGAAGAGATGGAGGTGGTGTTGTTGGTTTAGTTAGAACAAAACAAATAAATAAAAACTAAACTAAATATGCATAGGATACATATACTCACTTCAATGTATACAAAATCCTAATATATGGAAGAGAAGAATACATAATGCATTATATATCTACTCTTATGAAAGGGAAATAAAGTTAGGAATACTTACCTTTGAAGATGAACACATAGAGCCTCAATCTCTCCCTTGGCCAAGGTGATTTGAAAAATATTTTTGTGGTTTGTAAGGATAACCATGATAAATCAGCTCTAGGATACATAACCTACCTAAGCATCCAAAATACTTCTCCACAAGACAAGATCAGAGCTCCAAAGAAAGTATTAAACCCTAAAGCTTTATTCCTCAAGTAAAATGGTTAATAAGTAGATGTTTGTTCACACTTCTTCACTTAATTCAACTCTCTCTTATGAAATGGTGGTAAATGACCTTGTATATATAGTAGTATCTTACATAAAAACTTTAAGACATGTCAACTATACTAGGTCGACTGGGTCAACCTAGCATGATTTTGAGATAACTCACTAAGTTTGTGTTATATCAGCCATGAGGCTAACAAACCAAAAGAGCTAAAGTATCCCCAACACACACTAGGTTGACCTAGATTGCTAAATAGGTTAAAAGGGTAACAAGGCAATAAATGAAGGAATAAAGCATGATAATGACTAGAATGGATAGGAAAGAGAGAAATAATATTAGGGTTTAAGGTTTTAGGAGAAAAATGTGTAGATGAGTAATGGAAAAGGAAAAAAAATCTTACTAAGCACCAATGGTCTGCCCACCCCTTTCCTGGTACACCAATTGAGTCATGCACTTAGAGAGATTGAGACTCAACATGTTCCTACAAGATTAAAGTGTCAGTAATCAATAAAAGTTTGAAAATATTATATGTATATAGGGTCCTTTAGAAGAGGATTATTTTTTGGTTTATTATTAAAAAATTATAATATTTTCAACTATGGGAGAGGCCTCTTGAATTGGTTTAGATGAAACCTACACACTTGTAAGTTCTTGCATGGGTGGAGGAACTAGATGGTTTAGGCCCTCTAAATTTGACGAGTCAAGGAAAATTGGATCTCCTTGAGATATTCCATGTCTATATTCAATTATATTGAGTTCCTTATTGAATGCCTTCAATGTCTATGGAACGTTTTGAGAAGGATCTCCTTGTTCTTCTAATGGTTGTGGCATCATGCTAATCCAAAAATATAAGGTAGCCTATCTTCCTAGGATTATGAGCCTAAATCTTGAATATACAATAGAGATAGAGGGATCTCTTTGTATGATTTTTAAATGTTCTTCCCTCAATCCTTCTATTTGTACCCTTTCCAAGACTTGGGCATTATCCCTACAATTCAAGAATAGAAAGTCATGATCATAGGGATCATGTTGGTATGGAATACCAAAACCATTGATATGATTTTAAATACTACCATGAGGATCCAAATACCTATGTGGAAAGGTGTATAATGAATAGTACCCTCTCATTTTACCCACTTCTCCAAAGTGCCTTTGAATTGTGTAGCACACTCAACCTATCATAAGATGAGTGCCATAGAATGTATTCTTCTTCTTTATCAAATCCTAATCTACAATCTACCATAGTTTAAATGATGTATCTTATTCCACCAACATATCTTATGTGTAATTGGTAAAATTTAAGGGGTTTAATTTGTTACTAATGACCATAATCACTATGTAATCTAGATATAATTAATAGTCTCCCCATGGTGTGAATGTGTCTGTAATTGATTTGGATACCTTGGGTAGTGGGGTTCATGAATGGCCTATCATACATATGGGTATTTATTCTCTATAATGGGAGTGATGTTATTGTAAAATTTGTATATGTTCATGAATTAATAATAATCATAGATGTTATGTTTTATGCATTTTGGAGGTAGATATTAAAATGACCCATAGTGCATATATACTATTCCAATCACATCATCTAAGAGGATTGAAATCATATATAATTGTCCAATAATAGGATATTTATCCTTGTGTAAAACATGTTATCATAGTTTAACACTAATTATCTCCCCCAAGGCAAAATTTAAGTCTGAGTTGATCATCATATATAAAATTAAAACCCACTCTAGCTAAATAAAATGGATTCTTGGGAAACTATAAAGTATATTTTAGAGTGCCATCCCAATACAAACCCCCATCCCAAAATTATGGGGTTCCTATCCTTTGGGATGGTAATATCCCAAGGGAGAAGCCACTTACTGAGTGCTTGGTTGACTGAAATATTTTATTTCCATGCCACCACCTTATGCAAATCATAAGTAGCATCTAAAATTGGAAAATATAAATACCTTTGGAATGTATATCTTGAAATTTAGGCCATGATGGTATTTTTTTGCATATGGTTCAATTATTTATCCCGCATTATATTTCCATTGCAGAAGAGATCCTATAAAATATCTATGCATGGTATTACTTTGGGTTTGGCCATCATGAAGTGTGGCCCTTATTATTTGAGAAGAAGTAGGTCTACAACTAATTTATTATGTTCTAGTGTTAAGATATCCTCTTTAATTTGGGAGTCTATTTCATCAATGGCATCCCACAAATCTAAATACTTAGTGTATTGATAATTGAAAATTGTGGAGTCAAAAATAGTATCAATGTAGTCAGTGAAGTCCTTGATTGAAAACTGGGATAGTGAAAAAACCCCACTCAATGTTTTCGATGAAGAGGTCATTGTTAATTGAATGGTACTAGTTATTATAATCTAATAGCTATTATATCCAATTTTATAATTCACATGTAGGTCACTAGGAATTATTTTCAATGCAGTAATTTATATTGAAGTTTGTTTGTGATGAATGAGAACATTAATGGTCTCAATGATTAATATAGCTTTAACATTCAATTCTAATTTTTACACCTTTAATGTCCAACATTAATGAATTATCTTTACTTTTACAATTATAATTTTAACAATTTATTTGGTGGGTATGCCATGTCATTGTATTTTGATAAGTATCATTAAGTCTTATTCTTATGCTTTATTGGTTTTTCCAAGTAGGCTTTTGATATTCAGGGATCGAGTTTTGTACTATTAAAAAGATCAATTTTTATGAATTGGGGATTCAAAACATAAAATCCAAACATAAATCTAGATGACCAAACTCATTTACACTAAAATACTAGTTCCAAGTAATGATAAGAAAGATCAAATATTTTTGCCAAAGATAAAAAACATGAAAATATAACTATTGACCACCAATTTTGAATCATAAATTAGGATTTAATCTCCCAAAGGGTAGAGTCCCAAATGTAAAACCTAAAAATAAAAGCTGAAGACCTAATAGTGAGGTTTTAAATATGCCAAATAAATGTCAAATCATACAACTTGAAGACAAATTTTTTAAAGAATAAGGAACTATGATAGAACCTACAAACAAAACTATGAAGACTAAATACATAACCAACCACTTTCCAAAGAACCAATTCCATAACACTTATACTAAATATTGAATTAGACCAAACAAGAACCCCAAAAATGTTCATAAAATAAACCCGCCAAAGACTTGATCTAAAGACCAAATAGTGAAGGTTGAAATGCAAGATTTTTGTAGAGCGAAACCAGAAAACAAAATTCTTGAATACTTTTAATGAATACCAAATTCCCAACACTAAAATGCATATGTTCTAAAAAACACCTGTGTAGATACAAAACTTTTGAAAGAAAGAAATAAGTTATTCTAAAATGTAAAACACATTTTCTTGTATTTACCAAATGGTGAAATTTATATGCAACACATAATAAATCTTAGAATGAAGACCTCAAAATAAAAAATTCTTGGAATTCTAAAAGGCCTAGTGGGTTCATATTTCAAAAAAGAATGAGGGTATGTTGAGTATAATAGATTGATCTTTGAAAAAGATACCTTAAATATACTTATGAATTTTTTGTGTCCTTGAACAATGAATGTTGTGTAGTTGTTTCCTTTTGATTTTTAGATGCACTCTCTTTTTTTTTCAATCGACATAATGGTAGATATAGGACATTCATTTTGCTCGTCATAAATTAGAGAGAAAGAAGAAAGTTGACTTTTTTCATTTGAATCATACAAATAAGAAATGGAATTTTAAAAATTAGCATTATTTGGGGAAAGAGAGATGCACTTTATTTCCTTGATATTTTCGTTATGAGAGATAGTGGAGGAAGATTCAACTTCTTTGAGATTTTCAACATTAGAAAGGATATAATCACACTCACTTATTGAAATAACTAAAGAGGGTATGGAGGTAATATTTTGAATTTAGATATTAAGATTGGTTTAATTTTGAATATTTTTTGGCTCTTGTTATCATAAAATATAGGAATAGGAGATGTGTCATAACCAAGAGTCATTTCATCACATTTATAACTAAGAGTAGAAACATCATGATCACTACTTTGATCATGTATACATGCATTTGCATCATTATTTTTTTCATTATCATAGTTGTAATAAAAATAAGTTTTATCCTTTTTTGTGTTATTATAGGTTTTAATGTGAAATACATTGATCATTAGGGGGATTAAATCAATGATCATAATAGAGCTTCTATGCATGGCATTTTGCTAGTGATGTCATAAGGTTTGTAATGTTCAAGACAAATGTGAATCACACAACCACTAGGTAAAAATAAAATATGTAAATAAACATTCCAAATCTATGCCCATATAATTAAGATATAAATTAGATATGAAAATAACATAAAAATTTTGAAATGAACTTTTGAATAAGGCAAAAACCCTAATATGAAAACTAGGGTTTTGGTTCAACAAATAAAGGATGGGTTCACCAAATGTTTTAATGCATTTGGAATCATGATATAAATATAAAATAATTAAATATATTTAAATTTGATCATAGACTATTCATAGTTTAACAATGTAATATATTATTCTGATGATATATCTCATTTAGGCATGTGCAATAAATATAACAAGTACCAAGAAACTAAGGGATAAAAGAGAGCATATATTATTTATCATTTTATTATGGATTATGGAATTGATTATGAATTTTCATAGGGATTCCCTAAATATATGAATTTTATTTACTTATATTCTTACTATTTTTTTTCCTAACAATTGTGTCAACCAGGGACAATAATGTTGATTCTTATATTCAATCCTAACACAAGTGTCCAATGAAGGATATGTACAAGAATTGTTCCAAATTTATATCTATCCTATGTTGTAACATGTAAAACTTATTTAAATCACTAAATGTGTCTTATTATGTGAAAAATTTAGATAATAAGTATCCATAGTTCCTTTGCATTATACCTCTTGCAACTTGGTAAAAAGAGGTTAGTAACATGAGTCAAGTTATCCCAAGCAACCATGTTTATTGCTAAGTGTTGCCTAAATATACAATACTCAAAAGAGGGCCTCAAAATTACATATAGTTCCCCATTTTATATATTGTCTAATTGTAAGAATCTGAATATATGCTCTTTCTCCCAATAATTCTTGGTACAAATGATGCAATAGTATATTTGACCTTTTACTTTAGATATTTGATTTAGTGTTATAGTGCCATTTGAAAGCTTGAAGTAAAAAGAAATTTTATAATTAGAGAGTTGTCTTATCAAATACTTAGGTGTATTAATTAATTATAAACTTTGTATATATAGTAACCTTTTGAATTTGAATTAAAACCTAGTGACACACAAAAATCCAAATATAAAATGGATAAATAGGGCTAACAAAATGGTCACAAAGTGAAAGATATGAAAAAAGATAAAAATATAAGCCTAGATAGTTTATCAAATACGGATGCTAATGTCAACACTAGTGTCCAAGGGATATAAACATGTATAAAATATACACAATAGGCATGTTAGGAATAAAAACACAAATTAATGTAAAAAAGATTCATACAATCACAACAACAAAAGTTATGAATAGAGATACATAAAGAAATAAAATTTAAATGCACAAAAATAAGATAGGATTTAACATGGTTCACCCAATGTGGGATACATCCACCAAGAAACACTTACTTAGATCTTATTACAATCCAACAAGAGTACAATCCAATCTATGATTAGTCTTATCATAATTACAGTGCACAAATATTGTTTGGAGCTACACTCAACAAACTCTCCCAAACTCACACTTTAATTCACACACTTTTTTCACCTTCTCAAACTCAATTATTTCAATACATTACCTATTGTATGTCCATATATAATACATCAATAGGTAACCAACATGGTAATTTTACAAAATAATGGGTATCAAAACCAAGGGCCAATTTAACCCATAATGGGTCATCATTAATCATGGATGATGACACCACACATATAAAAATATAGATAAACCACTTATCTATACTCCAAAAAAAGGGGGTCCAAAAAATTGTGTTACATTAAGCATGTGTAATAAATTATAATGTACACTATTTGAAATAAATTATAATGTGGAAATAGGCTCCACAACATAACAAGGTAGGCATCCCTAGCATACATTAGATGAATATAAACATGCATAACACACAATCCCAAGGGGTAGGTAAATCAAGTGAAATAACATGTAACCAAATAAGTCCATGAGAGACCATGTTAATATATTTCTAATCCTTAGTTAAAAGGTGTGTACATAAAATAAGACAATAAATATATGTACTTATACCAAAATGTGTGTCTATACCTATAGATTTTAAATATTAGTTCAAGGGGGAATTACCGAAAGAGTTATCTATATAATCACATCATGCCTAAGCCTATTATTATCCAACATTGACTAAGAGCACATATGTTATTCATTTTCACATTATGAAGAACTTACATAAATATTACAAATATTAAAACCCTAAAAAGAGTAGGACTTGAGGCAAGTATTAATAAAATTACAAGGTTAAAATCATAGGTTTTCAAGTTAGAATCTATATACAAGACTTTTTATCACACTATTATTACACTAATTTCACACTTAGCTAGGTGGGATAAGTAAATGTAGTTTGAGCCCTCTTCCTATGTATTGAAATGTAAGAAGTGGTTATCTACTTAATGTGTGGCTGGTGAGGTTAAATCAACCCATATTTTTGACCCCCTTTTTTATAGGTCACATTCATCTCAAGGGTGTAAACTAGGGTTTGGAGGCAAACAAAAGGAAAATAGAGCTATTCACATAGGTCCAAATAAATATAAATATGTAAGAACTATTTATAGGTGCATGCATAGAGATCCCAAATCTCACAAATTTTTCAAAAGTATCTTGGATGAATCTTGTAGATTTAATATGAATACAGAGACCACAACATTCCATCTAATACCAAACTTGTCCTAATAGATTTTACATTTTTTTACTAATACAAATCAACATATATCCCATATTGAGATTTTTTGAAGACTCTAAATTATCACAAGTCTATGCATATCTAAACCTTGATGAGAATAGGTTAAGATTACAATAAATTTTAATCTACAATATGTGAAATAAATTGTAATGTGGAAATATGATCCACATCATAACAATCTCCCACTTGGAGACTGATTTCCTCTAGGTAGGATTCTCAACCCTTCATTGTCATCTATGAAGGCCAACCAAAGCTAAAAATAGCTTTATTTTCTCCCTTTTTACCACCTTAGTCATCATGTCTACAAGATTATAATTGGTATGAATCTTGTCTAGCTTTAACTCCTCTTCTTCCAAATCTATCTTGATGAAATGATACCTCAACTATATATGCTTCATCCTAGAGTGGAAAGTAGAGTTATTTGATATGTTTATAACACTCTAACTATAACTATACTACTTACCTTCTTCTTGATTATACCCCAAATCTTCAATAAACTAATATAACTAAATCATCTATTTACTTGTCTTTATGGAAACAATATACTCAGCCTCAATGGTTGACAAATCCATAATTTTCTGTAGTCATGAAATCCATCTCACCACTATGTCATCTACAACAAATACATATATTTTCATGCTCCTCTTACTATCTAAATATCTATTTGTGTTTGAATCTACATATCCAATAAAATTTTTGTCTAATCTAATGTAACTTAAAATTATGCCCATGGTCCCTCTCAAGTACCAAAGGATCCATTTCACTACCTACTAGTGATCTCTACCTAGATCACTCATGTACCTACTTAATTATCCAACTTCTTGGGTGATATCTAGATTAGTTCACATCATGTAATATATCAATGTGCCAAATACTAATGAGTAAGTTACACAAGACATCTATATTCTCTCTTTCTTTGTCTTGAGACAATGCTTTGATAACTTGAAATGGCCTGCCAAAGGAGTCCCAACTGGTTTAGCATCCTATATACTAAACCTATTCAAGACCTTTTTAATGTAATATTTCTAAGATGAATTCATCTTTCATTCCTTCATATCTTGAGTTATTCTCATACTGAGGATTTGTTTTTCTACACCCAAATCCTTCATATTAAAGGAATTATTAAGTTGTTCCTTGAGTAACTTTATTTCCTTCATGTTCTTAACTAAAACCAACATGTCATCCACATATAGACACAAAATAATATAAATACCATCATTAAACTTATTGAAATATATGTAATGGTCTGAATGACACCTACAGTATTCCTACTCCATCATAAAATTGTGAAATTTCATGTACCACTATTATGGACCTTATTTCAGGTTATACAAGCCTTTATTTAGTTTACACACCATGGTATCATTACCTATGACCTTATATCCACATGGATACTTAATTTATAATTACTATTACAAATCACCATGGAGGAATGAAATATTCACATCTAGTTTCTCTAAGTGCAAGTCTTCCATTGCCAGTATCCTAATAATAGTCCTAATATAAGTCATCTTAACTACTAGAGAAAAAATCTCATCAAAATTAATTCCCTTCTTCTATAAAAACCCATTTACCACCAGTTGGTCCTTATACCTTTTCTTAACTCCATCATCATCTTTAATTATATACACCCACTTGTTCTACAATGCTCTCTTACCTTCAGGTGGGTTTACCAAATCCCAAGTTTGATTTTCAATGAGATACTGATGGCCCCATCCATTACTTATTCCCACTTCTTCTTTACATCTACATACTTTAGTTTTTCAAATCACTTTAGATCTCCATTTTAAGTGAGCAATAAATAATTAATAGATGGATAAAAATGTTTAGGTTTAATTCTTACCCTAGAAGACCTTCTCACCTCAGGAGTTTGGGATTCTTGTGGAGTAGGTGCCTAAACTAATTACTTAGACACTTCACCATTTGAAATGTCATCCAACACTATATAATCTTTTATAAAATCATCTTTTTGATCCTAAAACTATTATATATACAATATTTTTTTATTAAAGACTACATCCCTAGACCAAAATATTTTGTTGTCCTTAAGACTCCAAATCTGAAAACCAAAGTCATCCTCACCATAACCAATAAATGTGTATTTTTAAAACTTAACCTCTAACTTGGTCCTATAATATTTATAAATATGAACAAAAGCTTCATATCCAAATAATATAAGAAACGAATAATCAACAATCTTACCAAACCATGCTCCCTCAAGTATCACTCCATCTAAGGAAGATGAAGGACCTCTATTGATTAGATATATAGTCATGTTTACCGCTTCTACCCAAAACTAAATGGGTAGTCCTACAACAACCCTATTATCTTATTATGATCCATGATAGTATTATTGACACTTGTATTTACACCCCTAAATATATGAATAATTATCCTCATCCAAGCACCACCATAGAGACATTTCTCTTGTTATGGGTGATAATATTGAGAAATGAATCTCTAGATGAGGGGCTAACTCCCCTTAATGCACTGTTTAAAGTTATTTTATAACTATCAACTTGTAGATGAAAATGGATTAGGAAAAAAATAAGAAAATCAAATATGGTGATGCACCAGTATGTATTATCCTCCTACTTAATGGAAAATCCACTACTTAAAGGTAAACAAGACAATCTCACACAAACTCACAACATATAATGTATTGTCGCATAATTATTTCATAAGTTAGATCCAAGAAAGTACTTGACACTTATGAGGGTGATGGATGATTCCATGAAGGGAATAAAAACATAAAAAACTTATAAGACACTTATACACTTAGGAAATAATACTAACAAGGACTTGCAACAACATCCCTTTTTGCACATTGGTAGATGACCAAGATTGACATGCTAGAAAAGTAACTCTTTCACTGGACAATATCAAAAAGATTCAAATATATACTAAATGACATAATATATAAGTGGAAAAATCATTTGTATATTTCTTCAAGAGTCTTTCAAACAC
This sequence comes from Torreya grandis, assembly GCA_037957365.1. Lineage (NCBI taxonomy): Eukaryota > Viridiplantae > Streptophyta > Pinopsida > Cupressales > Taxaceae > Torreya > Torreya grandis. The sequence goes on from JARHVA010003223.1 coordinate 1,675,787, forward strand.
AATTTCTTCTAGATTTTCCCCATTAACCATTGGAGGCTACTCAAAAGAGCCAAGAGAAGGCATATTTATAGCCTTGAGAGGAAAATAAAGCAAAGGATATCCAAAGGTCACTTGGGCATGTGTAAAATTGATGAAATAATTTAAAATTCCATGTGGAAGAGGGGTGGGGATATACATGCCATGTCATGAGGTCTACTTTTCTAAAAAAAGTCTTAAGAATTGTAAAAAGTGGCACAAAACCTTCAGACTTGGCGTATAAAACTACCTTCATGATTTGAATTACAATAGTACCTTATAACTACATATGTTCAATTCCAATTATGGTCATTAGTATTATGGGTTAAAAATAAGCCCTCACATTCATTGGATTATCTCTTGACCATTCTTATTCCTTTGGCCATGCAAAATCATTCTTGGTAGTCTCAAAATGGTTCCTTTCCATGCATTTCCCACACACTTGGCACCAAAAAACTTCCAATTTTGAAAAATTATCCATGAAAAATAATTTATTATTCTTTTAAAAAGTCTCCATATCATCATTTTCAATAAAAAATCTTTAAAAGGTCTTCCTAGTTGATTTTCACCATTTTCCCTAAGTGTTCACTAGTTGCCTCACTAGACTGGCTAAAATGGGAGAGTTGGTAGGAAAACTTAGGAGCTGAGATACATATTATAATTACTATTATTAATTATTAAAATTCCTAATATTACCTCAAAAATTTATTTGGTCTCTTGAAACCTTACCAAACCTACAAAACACACAAAAAGGTCAAAAGAAACCCTATTTTGCCTTATTTCATATAGCTTCATACAACTAAGTTACATGTGAACAATATAAAGATATTTTTATAAATCATCCAATTTATTTTATGGCATTTACCTTTCATTTGGATTCCTTATTTGCCTCATCTTCTCAATTGGGTCCTTATATAGGGTTTGCAAGGGGTTTGAGTGGTTTGTAATCTTAACCTTTATTCATAAAGGTTAGACATTGAATTTATGATAAAATGAAACTTATGGATTATTAATGTCCCCATTAAAATTCCTTTAATATATCACCTACCATTTAAAGGATTATGAGAGATATGAGTGACTAAAGTTGACCTTCGAGTTGTCTTCATTCTTCCTATGAGGGTTTGAGCATATCTGAGGCTAGAAATGGTTTCTTGTGGAGTTTAAATACCAAAAAAAGGTTTTAAAACATCTATATATAACCTATAAACATTTTAAAATAATTTTTATAGCTCACTAAGAGCTAAAAATGGAAATGACCCATGTTTTGGGACAAGGCTTATACCCTACCAATGAGCCTACTTACATCTTTTGAACCAGAAGGCTATTATTTATACTTAAAAAGCACTCTCATAAATCTAATGAATAATTTTCACTATGATAGTGATTATAAAAAACCCTATATTTTTTTTTCAAGTGTTAGAATCTAGAATGACCTTACTTTTGGGGCTAGATTTGCATGTTTCCTTACTAGGTCTACCTGTAGACCTTATTGTTCAGACCACCTTTTTTGCATCCCAAATTTCTATGATATTTTTAAATATTCATCCATGTTTTACCAAAATATTCATATCTTATTTAATTATCCAATTGATTTTTGGTTCATCGTTCCTCACCTTTCCCCAAAATTACCATTCTTGTGCATACATGGAGTACCTTACCTCTGAGACAAAATAGAAAGTATTATCCCTATTTATTGGTGTAAAATGAATATTTTTTAGGCTTGAAAATTTCCTAATGAAAAAATTTACCATATTATTTTTTAAAATTCCATGGTTAGGGGGTCTAACTATCTCTATCTCATGTAACAAGGGGGCAAACTACCTATTTTTTACATACTTTTAACCAAATATCCTTATAGATGGTTCTCCCAAACCTCATTTAAGATTATAATATTTTTATACATTAAATAAATTATAATTTCATGCTTATTTAAACCTTTTAATCAACAAAAACCTTTCTTGTTAGTGAAATCATATGTTTACCCCTTGAGCTAAAGGTTCTCTTAACCTGCTTGTACGATTTGAGTCCATTTTGTCAAGAGATAAATGTATATGGGTATCTTGGGAGTGTATTTGGAATATAATTACATTTATTTTATTCTTTTGAGCCATTTAAAAAAAAAATTAATCTTCCTTTCCTTCCTAGTAAGTTAAACTTATACCTTGCCTTCACAAACTAGGACCCTGTCTAACCATCACAGAGAATAGGGGTGCCTTCCTATAGATATTTTAATTTATGGATCTTATAAATATTTCAAGTAATTTATATATATTTTACACTCTCTATCATGGTAAATTTTATTCCATTAACTTTTGTTTCTATACCCTACTAGCACTTCCAAGGCTTATTACTACCCACTACCTTTCACAGTCTCCTTTGCCTAGTTGTAGGTGCAACTTTATAGGTTTGATTAGGACCACAGGGTAGATGTAAATTTCTTAAGGTTATCCTTTGATTTATAAAAATTATGATCATATTTAATACATCATATATGGATAAAATCATCATATTCCTTGCTCAGTCCTTGATTTTCCTATGACCTCTATCTCAATTTGTATAGGGGTTGTAAGTCTCCATGGGATTCTTAACACTCCCTTGAGGTTGAATATATTTTCCAAATATAATAGTTTTATAACCATTAAATTTAATTCATATTTAATTCTCCAAAATATTTTCAAAACTTGAAAATATAACCACTATCTAATAACCCAGCTATAAGTACAACTTTACCCTATTGTATGAACAAGGTACAGACGTAGTGAGTCATTACACCTAAATGTATCTTTCCTTATGACCAATTTGTTCAAGGGTACATTTTGGAATATTTGGAAAATTTTCACCTCCCTTGGCATATTTTATGGATCTCCATAGGTGTTATAAGGTGAAAAATCCTTCAAAATCCTATAGGCTTCACTAACTAGTTTCAGTGTGTTTTTGGATGATTTTGATCCTCTTGAACCTAGGTCACCCTTCACTCTTTATCCTAAAAACTTGGTATATAATTTAATTTATATAGGGGATACATTATAATTTAATTTTAGGTGTCAATTATTTTTGTAAATTTAATTTAAGAGGGTTTTCAAAACCCCTAAGGCCTTTATTTTGGTCATTTTGGAGCAAAAGGCCCTGAATATAGCCTAACTCTCAATTCATTGATTTGTCACTTTCTTGTCAAGATAGAACCATCAATGGGTCTATTTATACCTATAAAATAACAAGGAAAATCAAAATGAGATGATAAATTTATAAAACACATCTTCAAGGTATATTTTCATCTTATAACACTAATTGTAGACGATTGCTCTCTAAACATAGGTAGGGCTGAGACCACATTCCAAGTATGCTAATTTGTAACACATATATATATTTCCAAAACACTTAAATGCATTAAATAAGTCCAAAACTATTTAATTAACATATATAAACCTCCACATTTCATTAGTGACATTAGCATGCTCCTGTAGGTGAAGTTTTGTTACTGTGTTATGCAGGGAGAACATGAGGAAGCAAGAAAATACAAGGAAAGGCCTTCCAAGAACCAAAAGGAAAATGTAAATTATTACATACATAAAAAACATTAGGATTATCCCAAAAAAACATCAAAACACTTTTACAACATGTAAAAGTCATTTGCAAGGCTACTGAGATGACTATTAATGTAAACTAGGCATTTTACAAGTAGGTACAAGACTATAAGGGTTCTCCCAAGTAATTGAGATTTTGAAAACAATAATAATCATAGGTATGTCTTGAAAAACATTTATAAACACATAAAATTCATAAACCCATCAATCAAAAATAGGAAAACTTGAAATAGGCTCAAAAGGAGACCCCCTCATGGTTCTAAGTCCATAAAAAGCTACATGGAGTGTTAAACATTGTTCATAAATGAGGAGGAACCAAATTTCAAGTTATTATTATGAAATTTATTAAACTTATAGTACCATCCACCTATATAATCACTCCTCCCAATTCCACCTATACAATCCATACCAAGTGCTTGAAGTTGCCATTTATTTTCTTGCCAAGATAAGAAGGAAGAAAAAAGAGCAAGAAATTAATTTTTTTTATGAATTATCTAAAATAAAATCATGAAACTTAATTTTAGGATTTTAAAGGGAACATAACTAATGTTTCCACCTAAAATTGAGATGATCCATTACGTACAAGTTCTCAAAAGGGCCTAAAAACAAGGGGAAACTACCTTCCTCTGAGCATAAATTATTATTGAACTATCAAGAGACTGATTATAACCTTCTCTAAACTCCCCAAAATTAACCACAGCCTGATGACAAATTGGTCTCTTTATCCCATTCATACAAGTCCTCTTTTTTAGCTAAAAGGTAGCCCCATAAGGCATTTTTGACATATTAAACATGGTAAGAATAACTAAATTAACTAGAGAGATATTAAATCATATTAAAAACCAAATTAGGACCAATCCAAAATAATTTTTCATTTGAATAGGTTTGATCCTATTTGACTAGGGTTGACTTTCATTGACTTAACTAGTACAAAGAGCTAGACTTGAACCAAGGCTAGGCTAGGGATAAGTAAACATCTAGAACAATATGAAATAGCTTATATGACATGAATGAAATTATATTTATTCTATAAATTTAAGTTTTGACTAAAATTTGACCAAAGGTCAAATTTAGTCAACACTTTTGGCAACTCTTAGGGGTAATAGACTTGCCTATGTTAGAGACTAGTAGCCTTATCCAACCAAGGGCCAATGGGGTCAATGGATACTTTATTATGACAAATAAGGGAATACCAAATCAAAACTAAAAAAAACACCACAAACAATAAAAATAATACCAAGCAAAAAAAACACAAAATAAGACTTAAAACAAACTCACACTTGTGCATAAGCACTTAGGGAACACAAGGAAAATAAGATAATATGTACAAGGGAAGAGGAGAAACTTATTAGCAATGTTTGATGTATATCCCATTGACTATTATATGATTCTCCTCTCCATCTAACTTTGATAGTTGGAAAACATTATGTGACTTGAATTGAGTGATCACATATGGGCCACTCCACAAAGCATCAAACTTTGTGTGTTTCCTAGGTTTGGCCCTATCTTCATCCCATTTTAAGACGATATCTTCTTCCTTGAAACTCCTTGGCATTGATTTCTTGTCAAAATACTTCTTTGTTTACTCTTATTGAGTGGTCATAGTTTGCATAGCTTGATCTCTTATCTCCTCAAGCTCCATCAACTCACATAACCTGACCTCCATGCTCTCATTCTCCATCAATTGTAGTAACTCAAGTGAAATAAGTAACCTATCCTCCCTTCCATTGACAAGTGTGTATGGTGAGTTTCCAATTGCTCTCTTTGGGGTGATCCTATCAACCCAAAGGGCTACCTTCAACTTGAAGTGATATGTACTTTGATTCTCCTCCATTGTCTTCTTCATGATCCTAATTAGATTCTTGTTTGAGGACTCAGCTAGTCCATTCCCTTGGGGATAATAGTTTTAGGAGGTGGTAAGATATATGCCATGCTTCAAAGTCCATTCACTTGTCCTTATTCCTAGAAAATCTAATGAATTATCTGAGATTATTGTTGAAGGACCTCCAAACATGGTTACTATACATTCGTAGAAGTCTAAGACTGAGCTTTCATTTTCTTCCTTTAGGGATACAACCTCCACCCATCTTGTAAATTAATCATTGATAGTCAACACCCAATTTTGATTAGCACTAGAATGTGGATTGATTAGGCCTATAAAATCCAAACCCCATTACATGAAGGGTTTCAAAACTTGGATTGGATGAAGAGGCCAGGTAGCTAGATTTTTTTTACCATAAAAAAAGCACACTTTTGACATTTTCTTATGCAGTCATGGGTGTATTTAAACAAGCTATGCCAAAAGTATCTATCCCTCATAATGTTAGCAGCTGTAGTTATTGGAACAAAATGACCACCATTTGGTCCATCATAGAACTCAAATAATAATTTATCAATCTGATCCAAATCAAGATACCTTAATAGCACACCTGAAAATTCCTTTAATATCACTCCATCAATAAGTACATAGGGATAGATTGCAACCTAAAGTACCTTATTCTAGCTCTATCAAGACCTTATGTATGTTCACTGATTTGAAGGAAATAAATCTATATTGTGTCCAACTCCTCATATATGAAGGTATAGCTATTATAGGGTCATCATGGAGTGCATAAAAAACCTCTCTTTGGTCCTTCAAATCTGAAGCAAGGTATTCACATAACCCTTTTCCCTTCACTAGCTTGGTTGTCTTGATTTCCACATCATACTCCATCACATTGGTGATCCAACCTGCCCTTTTCTCATTCAAATATCCACTCAATATAAAGTATTTTTCACTAGGATGAGGCACAAGTATATGAATCTTGTTATTTGATATCATGTGTCTAAATTTTTGTAGGCTCCTAATAACCAAAAGCACTTATTTTCTAACATAAGTATATCTTATCTCATAACCTTTTAAACCTTGGCTAAATAAGGCAATAGTTTGTTCCAAATTCTCATCATTTTCTTGAGTGAGCATGTTATATATTACCTCTTCATTCCAAAAAGTATACAAATTTAAATATTTGGAAAAATCTAGACTTACAAGAGTATGATTTGTGTAATGGCTTTTTTGATTTCTTCAAACATTCCTTTCTTCTTTTTGTCCAAGTGAACACTTCATCCTTCCATAGCATGGAGGTTAGAGGCTTGAACAAGCTATAAAAGTTAATAATTAATCTCCTTAATAAATTTATCTTACTAATAAAACTTTTCAAACCTTTCTTATGTTTAGGTAAAGACAATGCTAAGATAGCATTCACCCTTTCGAGATCAATGGATACACCCTTCTTGGAGATAATATGTCCTATGATTTTGTCTTCATGGACATCAAACACACACTTATTTGGGTTTATATAGATCCAAAACTCTCTACACCTCTCAAAAATTTTCCTTAAATGCTTTGAGTGATCATTTGCATCCTTAAAGAAAACTATCACATCATCAAGATATATCAAAACAATGTCATTGATTACTACTTGAAAAGCCATATCCATTACAAATTGAAAATTATCCCTAGAATTTGAAAATCCATATGGAATATTCATATTATCATATGTTCCCCATTTTTTAGTAAAGGATATCTTATATTGGTCACTTTCTTTTACCAAAATCTGATTGTACCCAGAACACCCATCTAGGACAGAAAACCTCTCATTACTTGCCATAACTTGTATAATTTTATCCATATAAGGGAGGGGATTATGATAATTCAAATATAATCTATTCAAGTCCCTAAATTCCACACACAACTTTATCTCCCCATTATTTTTTCTAATAAGGACTAAGTTGGCCAACCAAGAAGAATGCTTGATAGGAAAGATGATTCTAGACTCAATCAACTTGGTGAGTTATTTTTTAATGAGGGGTTCAACCTTAGGATTGATTTGAATTTGTATTTTCTTAATAATCTTGGAATTTTCATCTATCTATATGGTGTGTTGAGCTAGGTTTGGATCAAAACCCTTCGATTCACTATACTTCCATACAAAAACATCACTAAACTCCTTACATAACTCATTGAAATCCTGCTTCTCTTGACTAGTACATACCTTTCCAAGTGTAAGTAGCTTGTATTTTAAGATTTACACCCATTTATAGTTCTCTCTCTTGGTATAAATGATTAAATTATCCTTCTTTATCTGGTCATCCTCATTGAATACGCTTTCAAGAGTCACTAGGACTTTGGGAAGCTTGTTAGACTTAAATTAGATAATCTACCCTCCATATTGTTGTTGAAACTTGGACTAATTTTTTGTAGAGAACTCAGCCTCATCTTATAAAAAAAGGTATATTTGGTGGTAACTCTCAAAGACCTTCCGATTGGTGACATTATCTGGTATAGAGGGCCTAATAATCACCTTTAGATGAGGTTGGTTTTTGTCTTCCTTTATACCTCTTGGAACATTGAAATAAGATCTAATAGATGTGAACCTATCAACATGCTTGTTTTCCTCCCTTAGGATGGATTTGATGTTTATTTATTTTAAATCCTCCACAAGATCCCAAACTCTATGCTTGTAGGAATTGAGCAAATATTTCTTAGTCAAATTCTACCCTCTAACTTTATTCATAACAAGCTCACTATCTCCATATACTTGAAGTTCCTTAACCCCTCTTTTTCTTTGCCATTCAAGGCCATGTATAAGGACCCCATATTATACCACATTTAAAGTTCATGAGAATTGGAATCTAAATGTTGAATAGTACCTTTGTTTAGAGGGTGAAACTAACATTGGTCCACCACCTACTCCAACCTTGCTTCTATACCCATCAAAGAAGGGCTACCATACACCATTCACATATTAACTTAGATTTACTAAATTGGGTATGAAAGAGTCCTTGTCATGCATATAGTACACCCCAAGACCAAATTATTCAATAAAATTATAAGGGTCATGCTCATAATGTTCATTTCCCCATTTATCTAAGAATAGATTAGAAACTCCTTTAAGGGAAGATGATGGTGATTGTCAATGTGAAGTTTCTCTTCAACAATCATGGCATAGTTAAAATTTTAAACCTTAGGTGAGTAGGGATCCAAGTGATTTTTATGAATTGGTTCTGACTCAATCTTTACCTTAGTGCCATACTTTATCATAAACACCATGTAGGACCAGTTAGCTACCAAATACCCACCTATCTTAGCTATAAAATCTCTTAACAAGTAAATGGAAAATTATGGAGGTAAATATACCATAACCACATCATGATAAATATAAAAAGTGGGATAATCATGGAGGATTAAATTTAAGTCTTCACTATCCCCAAAGTCTTGGCTGTTGATCCATCTAATTGCAAGACTCCCTTAGTTATTGGCTCATATTTTAGGCCTAGTTTATGTGTTATATATTTGGGCATGATTGAAGTACTAAACCCACTATCTATGATATAATTATGAACCAATAAATTACCAATGATTATAGATAAATATAAATGAGGATATTTCTCATTCTTTTTTACTTGACCATCAATAGATTGAGCTCCATTAACTAGAACCACATTTTCACTTCTAGGTGGGCCAACTTGCTTACCCAATCCGTGTAATTCCTTTTGGAATATATATTTCTACCTTGGTATTATCAAAGAGTCTCACAATGATATATTCATGTGAATATTCTTCATCTATCCCACCATATTGATGAAAGGATTACTTACCTTAGGCATCTCTTTGGGAGCACTAGAACTTTGTGATGTAGCTTGTGGAGGTGGAGGTGTAAGAGCTGACTTCACATTTGTAAATCTCTAGTTTCTTGTAATTTATGAGATATATTATATGTAATAAAAATTATAAATGATTCAAGGATCAAAAAAATTCCTTGATTGGCCCCTTGAGCTTCTTCAACAACCCTCCTTTTGGATCTAGTGTTGGAAGATACAATAACATTGATGTTGCTTGGATTTTCCAAATGATTTATGGAAAAAATATCCCTCTAAGTGATTTATGAGATTATAATCAGAATAAACTTGGAAATTTTCCATCCCATGTTTCATTGACATCTCAAGATTTGGAACTTGTGGTACTTGGTTTCCTTGCATTGCCATGGTTTGGTTTAACATCTCATTTGCATAAGCTACTTGCTCTTGGTTTTATCAAAATATGGATATCATGGATATTATTGGAAAAGGTTATTTTTAGTTGGAAAAATGGGTTTAGAAGATGAGGGATTGTTAGGACTATAGTTTTGATAAGGCCTAGCTTGGGTGATTTGACCTTGTCCTTGAGCTTTACCTTGGAAAAGAGGTTTATTGGTTTGTCCAAACTGATTATAGGATTGATATGGTCTATATCCTTAGGATTGTTATCTCTTGAGGGAAACCAAATCATTAGTAACAATTTTTACAATATTTTGACTTCATGAATCACATTGGAAAGAACAATAGTATCTTTTTAATTGCTAGGCAAAGGAGCCAAGATAGGTGATGCAAATTGACTAGGGGGGCTATAAATCAGGGAATAATGGCATGTAAGGCCTATGATAATTATTACATACTTAGACAAGGTAATTCTCAACATTTATGGATATATCATAGGTATCATGGAGTGTATTCCCACCCATAGATTGAATAATCATAAACACATCACTATTCTATGCTTTTAAGTAGTACGAAAATGCATAATTTGGAGTGGGTCTCACAAGAGCTAGGATTGTATCCCATGTTTTTTAAAATATAGTAATAAAATAATAAATAAACTCATGTGGTTCCCTCTTAATATTATTCAATTTCTTAGTTAGAGACAAGTGGTCACTCTTCTCCCCAAACTTCTTATTCAATAGATCTCCCAATTCATCCTATGTGCCAATGGAGTTGTGAGGTAAGGTACCATACCAATCTAAAACTTTACCTTTAAAGGAAAAATATAAAAATAAATGTTTTGGATATTAAAAAAAAATTCTATGTTTTTAATATGTTCAGTGGTAGTAATATGACCATCCCCACTAAAATATGGAACACTCTTAAGGGCTACTCTTGGAATTTGACTATATTGGGCTAGATTCAAAGGGGAAGATCTAGTGAAATATATAAAAGGTTGATTCTTATTCATATTGGAATCATATTTATAGATGTTGGTATTTTAATGAAACCAAAACTTAGAATTATTAAACACCAAATCTCTAGAATATGGATGGATATTCACAAACTTGAACCTATTGGTAGAATATGGAGGTAGTTTCACAAAATCAAAAGGTATATCTCTATAAACAAACCTAGTGGTTACATTTAGAATATAAATTAATAACATATCATCAAAAAAATAATTGAAATATCCAATGAAGTTACTAGGTACTAAATGTAGATGCTTTTGTAGTTGTAATTATGCTAAGACCAATACCAATCTTAGATAATATTCTAGGACTTTGAAGTCCCACCAGTATTACCAAACATATTGGAAACTTGGATTTACACCCCTAAGTATATGATTGATTCTCCTCATCCAAATGAAACCATGGAGACATTTCTCTTCCTATGGGTGACAATATTGAGAAATGAATCTCTAGATGAGGGACTAGCTCCCCTTAATACACTCTTTGAAGCTCTTCTATGCCTATCAAATTATACATTAAAAGGGGAAAAATAAGAAAACAAAAGATGGGGATGCACCAATATGTATTATCCTCCTAATTTATTTAAAATACACTACTTAAAGGAAACCAAGACTATCTCACATAAACTCACAACATAGAATGCATTGTCACATCAGTATTTCATAAGTTAGATCCAAGAAGGTACTTGACACTTAGGAGGGTGATGGATGATTCCATGAAGGGAATAAAAACATAAAAAAATTATAAGACACCTATAAACTTAGGAAATAATACTAACAGAGACTCTCAACAACATCCCTTTTTGCACATTAGTAGATGACCAAGATTGGCATGCTAGAAAAATTACTCTTTCATTAGGAAATATCAACAAGATTCAAATATATACTCAGTAGTACAATATATGAGTGTAAAAATCACTTTTATATTTCTTCAAGAGTATTTTAAATTCAAATTTATCTATATTTTCCACATTAACCAATGGAGGCTACTCAAAATAGCCAAGAGAATGCATATTTATAGCCTTGAGAGGAGAATTAAGTAAAAGAAATCCAAAGGTCACTTGGGCATGTGTCAACTTGATTAAATTAGTTAAAATTTAATATGGTAGAGGTTTTGGGTGATATATTACAGGTTGAGATGTCTACTTGTCCAAAAAAGGTCATAAGAATTGTGAAAAGTGGTACAAAACCTTCATACTTGGCATAAAAAACTACCTTCATGATTTGCTTTCCCAAACTACCTTATCATTGCATATGGTGAAGCATACTAATGATATTAAATATTATGGGTTAAAATAAAGACATCACATGTATTTAATTATACCCTAACAATTTATATTCCTTTGGCCATGCATAATCATTCTTGATAGTCTCAAAATGGCTCCTTTCCATTCATTTCCCAAACATGGTGCCAAAAAACTTCCAATTTTTCAAAATAATCCATGCACGAGGAGAGATGAAACTTTTAAAAGTTTTCCATATCATTAGTTTCAATAAAAAAAACTTTAAAATTCCTCCCTAGTTTATTTTCACCACTTTACCTAAGTGTTCACTACTTGGCTCATTGGACTGGCTGAAATGGGAGAGTTGGTAGGCACAATTAGGAGTTTATATACCTAATATAATGACCATGAGTACTTATAAAAAGTCATAATTTTCCCTCCAAAAGTTATTTGGTCTCTTTAAGCCTTCCCAAGCCTTAAAAAGACACAAAAAGGTCAAAAGAAACCCTAATTTTTCCTATTTTGTACAACTCCATACACCTAAGTTACATGTGAAGAATATAAAGAAATTATTATACATAATCCAAGTTTTTAAATGGCCTTTAACTTTCATATATATGCCTTATTTTCCTCCTCTTGTCATTTGGTTCCTTATATAGGGTTTGCAAGGGTTTTGAGTGGTTTGTACTATTAACATTTATTCATAATGGTTTGACATTGAACTTATGATAAAATGCCACTTATGGATTCTTAAGGACCCCATTAAAATTCCTTAAATATCTTATCCTACCATGAAAAGAGTTATGAGAGATATGAGTGACTAAAGTTGACCTTCGAGTTGTCTTCATGCTTCTTGTGAGGGTCTAATCATATTTGAGGATAGAAATGGTTTATTGTGGAGTTTTCCTACCAACCAAAGGTTATAAAACCTATATATATAACCTATAAACATGTTATAATCCATTTTATATCTCACCAAGAGCTAAAAATGTAAATGACCCTTGTTTTGGGACAAGGCTTATATCTTACCAATGAGTCTGCTTGCATCTTTTAAACCAAAAGGCTATTTTTTGCACTTACCAGGAACTCTCATAGCTTTAACACATCATTTTAACTTAAAAAATAAGTATCCAAAACAATATAATTTTTTTTAAGTGTTATAATCTGGAATGACCATGCCTTTGGGGCTAGATTTACATGTTTCCTTACTAGGTCTGCCTGTAGACCTTCTTATCCATACCACCTTTTTTGCATCCCATATTTATAGGATGGTTTTTAATATTATTAAATGTGTTACCAAACTATTAAAAAATTATTTAATGATCCAATTGATCTCTGGTACATAGTTCCTCACTTTTCCCTAAAAATGCCATTCTTGTGCATGCAAGGAGTGCCTTACCTCTGAGACAAAAAAAGAGTATTATCCCTATTTTTTGGTGTAAAATGAATATTTTTGAGGCTTAAAAATTCATAATTACTAACTTTACCAAATTATTTTGTCAAATTCCATGGTTATGGGGTGTAAACATCTTAATCTCCTTAAAAAGGGGGCAAAAACCCTATTTTTGCATACTTTTGACCAAACCTCCTCGTAGATGCTTCTCCAAAACCTCATTAAATATTTTAAGATATTGAAAAATTATATACATTATAATTTAATTCTTATTTAAACATTTTAATAAACTAAAACATTTCTTGTTAATGAAATCCTGTGTTTACCCCTTGAGCCATGGGTTCTCTTAACCTGCCTATACGGATTCAGTCCATTTTTTCAAGAGAGAAATGTTTATGGGTATCTTAGGAGTGTATTTTTAATATAATTAAATTAATTTTATTATATATAGTCATTTTATAATTTTTTTTATCATCCTTTCCTTCCTAAGAGGTCAAACTTATACCTTGCCTTCACAAACTAAGACCCTGCCTAACTGTCATAGTGAACATGGGTGCCTTCCTATAGATATTTTCCTTTATGTCTCTTATCAAGATGTAAAATTATTTATATATATTTTAAAATATTTATAATGGTAAATTTTAATCCATTACCTTTGGCTCTTAGACCCTACTAGCACTTCCAAGGCTTATTACTACCCACTACCTTTCAAAGTCTCCTTTCATTGGTTATATGTGCAACTTTATAGGTTTGATTAGGGCCATAGGGTAGATGTAAATTTACTAAGATTATACTTTAATATATCAACATTATGATCATATTTAATTTATATTATATGTTTAAAACCATCATAGTCCTATCTCAGTCCTTGATTTTCCTATGACATCTATCTTAATTCATATAGGGGTTGTAGGTCTCCATGGGATTCTTGACACTCCCTTAAGGATTGAATCTCTTATCCAAATAAAATAGTTTTATAACCATTAAATTTAATTCATATTTAAGGATACAAAATATTTTTAAAACTTGAAAATATGACCATAGTCTAATAACCCAATTGTAAGTGCAACTTTACCCTATTGTACAGATAGGGTACAAACCTAGTGAGTCATTACACCTACATATATATTTCCTCATGACCAATTTGCTCAAGGGTACCTTTTTTACCATTTGGAATTTTTTCCCCTCCCTTGGAATAGTTTGTGACTCTCCATATTTTTTTCAAGGTAAAAACTCCTTCAAGATCCTATAAGCTTCACTAACTCATTTTAGTGTGTTTTTGGATGATTTTGATCCTCTTAAACCTAAGTCTCCCTTCACTCTTTCTCCTCCAAACTTGGTAGATCATTTTATTGATATAGGGGACACATGATAATTCAATTTTAGGGTTTAAAACCTTTTTTAATTTCAATCTAATAGGGTTTTCAAAACCCCTAAGGCCTCTATTTTGGTCATTTTGGATAAAAAGGGCATAAATATAGTCTAACTCTCTATTCATTGATTTGACACTTTTTTATCATGTTAGCACCATAAAGGGGTCTATATGGACCTAAAAAATAAAAATTAAACTCAAAATGATATGATAAATTGATAAAACACCTCTTCAAGGTCTATTTGCATCTTGTAACACTAATGGTAGATGATTGCTCTCTAAACACAGGCAGGGCTGAGACCACATTCCAAGTATGCTAATTTATAACACATATATGCCTTTAAAAAACACTTTAATGAATTAAATAAGTCTAAAAATATTTTAGAACCATTTAGAAACCTCCACATTTCATTAGTGATGTTAGAATGCTCTTATAGGTGAAGTTTTGTGACTATGTTATGTAGGGAGAACATGACAAAGCAAGAAAATGTAAGGAAAGGCCTTCAAAGCACCAAAAGACAAATTTAAATTCTTCCATACATAAAAAAAATAAACATAATCCCAAAAACAACATTAGAACACTGTTTCCAATTTGAAAAAGTCATTTTTAAGGTAACCAAGATGATTTTTGATGCAATCTAGGCATTTACAAGCATGTACAAGCCTAGAGGGGATCTCCCAAGTATTTGACATTTCAAAAATAATAATAATCATGGGTATGTATTTTAAAACATTTATAAACACTTGAAACACATAAAACCATCAATATGAAACAAGAAACCCTAAAACATGGTCAAAAGGAGACCCCCTCGTGGTTGTAAGCCCATAAAAAGATGCATGGAGTGTTAACCATTGTTCATAAAAAAAGAGGAACCAAATTTAAAGTTATTATTATGAAAATAAATTTCACTCAGAGTACCATCCACCTATATAATAACTCCTCCCAATTCCACCTTTATGGTCCATACCAAGGGCTTGAAGTTGCCCTTTATTTGCTTGCCAAGATAATAAAGATGAAAAAGGAGCAAGAAATGAGATTTTATATGAATTATCTATAAAAAAAAAAATTATGATTTTTTTTTTAAAGATGTGAAATGGCACATAACTAATGTTTCCACCTGAAAGTGAGATGATCCATTTTGTACAAGTGCCTAAAAGGGCCTAAAAATAAGGGGAAATTCCCTTCCTCTGAACATAAATGATTCTTGAACTATCAAGAGACTGATTATAACCTTATATAACCTCCATAATGTTAACCACATCTTGATGACACGTTTTTCTCCTTAACCCATCCATATAAGTCCTCTTTTTTAGATAAAAGGTGGCCCCACAAGGCATTTTTAACATATTAAACATGGTAAGCATAATTAAATAACCTAGATATATATTAAATCATATTAAAAACTAATTTATAAGTAATATAATATAATTTATTACGTTGACTATGTTTGACCCTATTGGACTAGGGTTAACTATCATTGACTTGACTAGTACAAAGAGCTAGACTTGAACCAATGCTAGGCTAGGGATAAGCAAACATATAGAAAAATATGAAACCCCTTATAGGAAATGAATAAAATTCTAATTTTTTTATAAATGTAGGGGTTGACTCAAATTTGACCAAAGGTTGAATTTGATCAACAATTCCTATTCATCCTTTTTAATACTCCATTCTATTGTTGAGTTCCTGGAACTATCCTCTATTTATGAATTTCATTCTTAGAATAATAATAAAAAAAATTCATTTTTGTAATATTACCCACCATTATCTAACTTAAGACATCTTAATTTTAGACCTATTTCATTTTCAACCAAGGCTTTCTATCTTTTAAATTTATCAAATGCATTAGATTTTATCCTAATACCATACACCCAAACTTTCCTAGTTGCATCATCAATAAAAGTGACATAATAAGATGAGAAACCAATAGAATATACCTGATTTGATCCCCATACATCTAAATGAGCTAGCCCTAACTTATTATCCTTCCTCATAGGTCCAACCTTGAGAAAATTTACCCTTTTCTATTTTTTGTACACATAGTCTTCACAAAAATCTAGATTAAACCCTTTCAATATGGGTAACCTATCCTTGAAAATTTGCATGCCCTTTTATATCATATGACCGAGCCTATTATGCCAAAAAGGTGCATCTATATCTACCAAAACTAAATTAAAATAATCAATAATACTTTATAAATATAAGGTGAAAACCTTGTTAACTCTTGCTACCATAAGATCACCCTTTGTCACCTTCCAAGATTTTATTGTAAAAGTCACCATAAAACTTTCACTACCCAGCTACCTCATAGATATGAAATTCCATCTCAACTTGGGCACATGCCTAACATCCTTCAACAACCAATTGTTCCCATTCTACATCTTGACCTGAACACATCCTTTTCTTACTATATTGTAAGGCTCATCATCACCAAGATAAACATGTCCAAAATACCCTTGAATATAATCAATAAAATAATGTGTATATGGTATAGCATGAAAAGAAGCCCATAAATCTAAAACCCAAGACTCAACACTATTATCTATAGAGAGAATTAATCCATCTTGACAAACATTACCTACTACCACATCATCTCCTTGGTGTCTTCCTAATTTTTATTCTTATTTTGAAGAGCCCAAAAATCCTTACTCACATGCCTAATATTTCAATAGTGCCAACATGCCATCATACTCTTTATTATTGACCTTTCAGGACCATTTGAATTTTCATGTTTTCCTTTTAATCTATACTTTTATCTCCCTCTACTCTCCATTACCAAATTATCACCTAAAGTAGAACTTTCCCCAGAGATTTTCCATCAAATTTCTTCACTAAAGAGTAGTCATATGACATCTTCAAACTTCAACTTGGCATTTTTAGGGACCAAGTTGCTCACATCCATTACTAGTCTATTCTAACTCTCTGGTAAGGAACATAAAATAAGTAGAGCCCTAACTTCATCATCAAATTCAATTTTTATAAAGTTCAACATACTCACAACTATATTAAATTTATTCAAGTGATCAACAATTGAACCATTTTTAGACATATTCATATTAAATAACTTTTTAATTAAAAATATTTTATTAGAAGTAGAGGGTTTATCATATAACTTCCCTAATGCATTAATGATACATTGAATGGTCTTATTTTTTGATATATTAAAAATGATTGATGATACAAGCCATAACCGAATGGCCCTAAGTGCTTTGCTATCAAGAATCTCCTAAGCCTCATATATCATACCCATTGGTTTTTTTTACTTTTCCTCCTCATGGAGCATGAAGGTCCTTTTAATAGAGGTAATCTTCCATCTTCATCTTGCATAGACCAGATTTATATGTATTGAACTTTTCAAACTTTGATCTATTATCATCATCCATAGCTCTCACTTAATCTAATAACCCTTCCTATGATTCTATACTTCAATAAATACAACCTAAAACTTTGATACCATTTATTAGGAATAAAAATACAAATTAATGTAGAATAATTTCATATAATCATAATAATAAGAGATATGAATAGAGATACATAAGGAATAAAAATTAAAATTCACAACAAGAAGACATGATTTAATGTGGTTTACCCAATGTGGGCTACATCCACCAAAAAAAACTTATTCAGATCTTATTACAAGCCAAAAAGAGTATAATCCACTCTCATATTAATCTTATCATAATTATAATACACAATTATTATTTGGAGTTGCCCTTAACAAACTCTCTTAAATTCACACTTGAATTCACACATTATATTCACCTTCTCAAACTAAATTTTTCTATGTATTACTTACTATATGTCCATATATAATACATCAATAGGTAATTGACATAATGATTTTACAAAATAATGGGTACCAAAACCATGGGCCAAGTCAACCCATGATAATTCCCCATTAATCATGGGTGATGACACCACACATATACAAGTATAGATACACCACGTATTTATACTCCTAGAAAAAGGTGGTCCAAAATGTTTTGTTACATTAATAATGTATAGTACATTTTAATGTATAATATTTGAAATAAATTATAATTTGGAAATAGTCTCCACAACATAGAAAGGTAGGCATCCTTGACATACATTAGATGAAGATAAACATGCATAGCACATAGGCCCAAGGGGTAGGCAAATCAAGTGAAATAAAATTTAACCAAAGAAGTCTATAATAGACCATGTCAGTAGATGTATAATCTCAGTTAAAAGGTATATATATATAATAATATAATAAATATGTGTACTTATAATAAAATGGCTGTCTACACCTATACATTTTAAGTATTAGTTTAAGGATAAAATACCCAAAGAGTTAGCTATATAATCACGTCATGCCTAAGCCTATTATTATCCAACATTGACTAAGAGCACATATGTTATTCATTTTCACATTATGAGGAACTTACATAAATCTTACAAACCTAAAAACCCTAAAAAGAGTAGGACTTGATGTAATTATTAATAAAATTATAATGTTAAAATCATAGGTTTTCAAGTTAGAATCTATATACAATATTTTTTAGCACACTATTATTAAAATGATTTCACACACTTAGCTAGGTGGGATAACTACATGTAGTTTGAGCCCTCTTCCTGAGTACTGGAATGCAAGAACTGGTTATCAACTTAATGTGTGGCTAGTGAGTTAACTCAACCAATATTTTCTAGCCCTTTTTTCCAGGTCAGATTCATCTGAAGGGTGAAAATGAGGGTTTAGAGGCAAATAAAAGGAAAATATATCTATTCACATAGGTCTAAATAGATATAAATATGTAAGAACTATGTATAGATGCATGCATAATGATCCCAATTATCACAAGTCTCTTATATGGATCTTGTAGATTGGATATGAATATGTAGACCACAACAATCCATCAAATACCAAATTTGTCCCAACATATTTCACATTTTTTTTCCTAATCCAAGTCAACATATATCCCATATTGAGAATTTTTTTAAGACTCTACAATATCACAAATCTCTGCATATCCTAGACAAGAAAAGTACCCTATCATTTAGGTTATTTCCATAAATATAAATTTTAATGAGTTGTTTATAATCGAATTTTACAATCACATTTGTTTAATTTAGATAAATATTATGCAATCTAATTAGACTCAATATTTTGGATTATTTAGACCAATAAATCCAAAAATAGTCAAAACAACTTACTCTATGAAAATTTCCACTTATGTGTGTTTTGGAAACACCATAAGTTTTTTAGATTAAAGGCTAGTGGGGAGGAATTTTTTTCACACTAATTACTACTTTATAAATCATAACTTGAATTCATATAGGATTACTTTCACTTGAACCACTAATATTTCCCCTAATAGGTGGTGAAATTCTCCCAACTCTTAATATGGTTTACACAATAACTAGATTTGAATATGGACTAATAGGTTTCACACCTACAACTATTATTCCTATTATTCTATTAGTAATTATTTTCATGGTAGGATCACTACCTATTATCATTGGTATGCCTAATAACTCTAGGATTTTTGGTCTTACTTTTCATGTTATCATTATTTCTAATTGGTGGTATAATATTATGTACTAAAAACACTCTTATGGGATTCTTTACTTATAAACTTTGATATATAAGACCACTTCACATTATCTCCATATTTATTATATGTTTGAGTAAGAAGCATGTGCCTTATCACTTCATGTAGATTAGGTGAAAGCATTGCCATAGTTATCACATATTTTTGCATTTTAAAAGGATTCCAAACAAACCCTTTAGATGGTCCATACATAATTTCAACTTCATGCTTAGTGGCACATTCTTATACATAATTGAATTATCTCTTTTTCATGAGAGATTTTTTCTCATTCCCTTCCCATCCCACATTAATCCTCACCACATATTCCTAACACACCTTACCATTCCTAGGGTTCATGGTAGTAATTCATAGTTATTAGTCTTCATCATATTTACCTTGGCTGAGGTTATGAGAATCTAGATTATCTATTGTAATTTTTCTTGGTGATTTTACCTTACTAGTGTGACATGAAAACATTTCCCTCCCCTTTAGTACCATTTTTTTGGTCCATGCACATGAGGGTTTTATATCTCCATGTGAAGATATTAAATACCACATTATACCCTTAAAATTTTATCTCTTGGAGTAATTGAACAATAAAATATCCTCTTTAATCAAAAAAAAAATTGTATTATTCTTCCAAGTGGTAGTATATGGATATTGAGAAATATAAAATGTAAATATTTAGTGATCCTCTCTATCAAAAATCAATCTCTATGGTCTATACTTACTTAAATAAAATTATTTATTCAATATATTTTATATTCCCTTAACCTTTGGCATGTCTAGGGATATGTGTGGTTGACTTGTGGCTTACATACCTCTTTTATATTCTTGTTATGTTTCTCTATGTTCTTAGTTAGGTTGGCCTATGGTATAACCATTGATAAGTAGACTATATATAAGATGTAGTGGTTTTTATTTGATCATCATGTTAAGTATTCTACTCTTAGTGAATTATTGTGGAGGTTGCCCCCTCGAAGTGGCTTTGCTATATTATCCAATATTATACTCTACTATCAATTATTGTTGTGTAATCTCTCATATTAGATAATTTCATGTGATATATAATAATTTTATGCAAACATCTAAGTAATTTCATTACAATTGGTATCAAAGATTTGATTTGGGAAAGTTTCCTATGGAATTATTTTTTTGGATCTTGCAAGGTGTGACTTCTGAGAGAGGAAGGAGTGAAAAAACATAATTTCAATCTGAAAAAAAATATTTTTTCTTGTCAGCATAGTATTATTCAAAACATAGTTTTGAAAAAAAATAATTAAGAAAAAAAATTTGGGAAAAGAATTTTACTTTGAATAATTATAATAATTGGATTCATCTCGATGAGATGATCACAATGGTATATTCTACCGATACACTTTTTTTGTGTTGAAATGTTTACCCTAGTGCACAAAGGTAGTCATTAGATTCATCTTGGCAAGGTGATCACAATGGTACCATCTCCTGGTACATTTTTTTGAGAAAAAACACTCTTAGGGTTTGTATATGGTCAATCCTTCTACACAAGGAAGAAAAGGGGAGAAATAAACTCTTAATACTCCTACTGATGACATGCAATCTAGAACTTTAGATTTACTGATTTCTCAAGTTTAGGCTGACATAAAGGGCTTGGTGTGGCATGATGACTTTTTTGTAGTTAAATCTAATGTTTTAAGGATACACAAATAGATTAATGGTGTTAACACTCAATTGAATTAGATCACTACTCAATTAGTTTCCATTTCATCTTAGTTATAGTCAAACAACCCTCCACTTCATTACTTGGGTCCTCTTCTAAGCACTAACAAATCTAATTCTGTTGTGAAAGTAATGTTTCCAAAATTGGACATGTGTAAGTTTGATGGTAAGGATCCTCTTATTTGGATTACCCAAATTAAGAATTTATTTGATCTACTTCAAACTCTTAGTTATCAAAAGGTGATAGTGGTATCTCTATATTTGGAACTTGAGTAGTTCATTTAGTATCATTGGTTGTGTGATAAAAATAAAAAGAATGGTGCTCCTATTTCATGATCTATTTTCACTAATGAGTTATTATCTTATTATCAAAATAATTTCTCTGAGAACTAATTCAACTAGTTATCCAAACTATGGAAAACAAGAATTGTGAAGGATTATATTCATCAATTTCAAAATCTCTCCTTATAGGTAGAAGACATCACTAAAGAAAATTTTATAGATCTATTTTTGGGTGGTCTAAAAGATAGCATCCAATTGGAGGATGAGATATTTAACCTGACATATACATCATAAGCTTTCCCATAGGCATGCATGGTACAGGAAAAAGAGATGGCAAATGGAAAACCTTCACTATTGGTTGTGATCACACCTTTTTAGAATTATCATATCCTCAACCCACTAGATTAACACCTCAATAAATTGAGGATAAGTGATCCAAAGGGTTGTTTTATGGTTGTGAAAATAAATGGAGCAAAGATTATCATTGTGCTAAAAAGAATTTATTTTACATCGAAGGTGCCAATGAGGATGATGATGATGATGATGATGATGAAGTAATTGATGAGGATGAATAATTTTCTATAGAGGAATCTAAAGAATCTCAACCTACTATTTCCTATCATGCCCTTTTAGCTATTAATACTCCCCAAACTCTTAAGGTGGTGGGTTTTCTAAATAAATCGAAGGTCACTATATTGATTTATTCTAAGAACACACAAATTCATCAATAGTAAGTTGGTTTCTCACTTAAACTATTTCATTTGTCTCACTCTATAATTTCAAGTCATGGTTTTAGATGGTAGTACTATCAGCTACTCAAAAAGATCCATAGTATTAAGCTGGCCATGGGAGACTACTTACTGGATTCTCTTATGTTTGCTATTCCCATGGGGGGAGCTAACATTATTTTGGGAGTATAGTGACTCACCACATTGGGAACTATTGAAATTAATTTTTAGGAATTATCCATGTGTTTTCATTCTAAGGGAAAGACATTTGGCTAAGGGGATTAAGGGATAAACCTCCATAACTTGTTAACTCGCATCAAATGATAAAGATTCTTCAAAAGGGTGTTGGAGGATTTATAGCTCACTTATTTTCCATGGAAGTTCAGCCAACTTATCCATCTACACCTCTTGATCTACAACAAGTGATTAATGCTCATTCAATTGCTTTTGGTGATATGATGAAAGGAATTCCACCTATCTATACATATGATCATTTTATAAAACTTATTCTTGGTAGTAACACACCCAACATCAGGCTATATAGGTATCCATATGCTCATAAAAGTGAAATTGAAAATATGGTACATGAGATGTTAGATGTAAGAATCATTCACCATAGCCAATGAAAATATTATTTGCCAGTTGTCATGGTGAGAAAGAAATATGACACTTAGAGGATGTGCCCTGACTATAGAGAAATCAAAAATTACACTATCAAAGATAAGTTTCCTATTCCTATCATTGATGATTTTCTAGATGAATTAAATGGTTCTCTTTATTTTACCAAGTTAGATATGCATTCTGGGTATCATCCAATCCAAATCCATGATCAAGACATACACAAAACTATTTTCAAGACTCATGAGGTCCATTATGAGTTTTTGGTTTTACCTTTTGGGATAATACACCATCCACATTTCAAAGTTTGATGAATACCTTTTTGGGCTATTTTTTAGGAAATTTTTTTTGGTATTTTTTAATGATATCCTCATTTATAGTAAAAATTAGGAAGACCATTTGCACCATGTGAAACAAGTACTCTCAATTTTAGAACAACATTAGTTGTATGTCAAACCTTCCAAATGTACTTTTGGAGCTTGTGAAGTGGATTATTTGGGTCATTTCATTTCACATGTAGGAATGAAAGTGGATCCTAAAAAAATCCAAGTAATGGTAGATTGGTTGATTCCTAAGACACTCAAACAACTAAGAAATTTTTTGGGGTTAACTGGGTACTATCATAGGTTCATAAAAAATTATGGTAGAATTATAGCCCAAATCACCTCTTTGTTGAAGAAATACTACTTTTAGTAGACTGATACAACTACCAATGCATTTAAACAATTGAAATTCGCTGTGTACCACTCTAGTATTGGCCACTCTTTATTTTTCTAAGACTTTTGTGGTTGAATGTGATGCATCTAGGTATGGTATGGGTGTTTTACTCATGAAAGAAGGTAGAGCACTTACATTTGAAAGTCATCAACTAAAGGGTAAAAATCAGCACAAGCCCATTTATGAGAAGGAAATGATGGCCATTTTTCATGTAGTCAAACAATGGAGGCCTTATTTGATGGGTCATTAGTTTTAGGTAAAGAATGATCATGATAGTCTCAAATATTTTTTGGAAAAATATGTTTCATCTAAAGAACAATATAAATGGGTAACTAAGATGTTAGGCTATGATTTTGAACTATTTTACAAGAAAGGTAAGGACAATGTAGTGGCAGATGCACTATCTAGGAAGGATGAGTTAGTTAAGGCATGGCTATGTGCTATGACCATTCTAAAGGTAGATTGGATAGGGGAAGCATGATTTAAATGGGAAAATGATAGTGATACTCATGATTTGATTTATAATACTCAGCAAGGTTTGGGTTGATTTAAAAAATTCACATGGAAAGGTAATGTATTATGGTATAAAGATAGATTATACCTATGTAAAAATTCTCTTCTTAAATAAAAAATCTTTTAGGAACTTCATGCAACTCTAATTCGGGGTCATTCAGGATTTTTGAAATCCTATCATAGAATAAAGCAAGATTTGTTTTGGGAAGGAATCAATGGGGATGCCTAGAAATATGTGGCTTAATCTATGATATGTCAATAAAATAAAGGAGAAACCATCAAAATGATAGGTCTTTTTCAACCTTTATCCATCCCTAGCCAATGTTGGGAAGAGGTGTCTATGGATTTCATTATAGGGTTATCTAGATTTGATGTTCAAAATTTTATCATGGTTATGGTAGATCATCTCAGTAAGTATGCTCATTTTTTTCTTTATCATAGCCATTTTTTATTAGTATAATAGCTTCTACTTTTATTAATATATTTTATAAATAATATGGTACCCCTAAGAACATTATTAGTGATATAGATTTATTGACTGAGTTATTTTCATGTTAGGAAACCTAGTTGGCTCATAGTTTATCCTATCATCCTTAATTAGATGGACAAACTGAGGTAGTCAACAAATGTCTATAATGATATCTCCATTTGTTTTTGATAAATAGGATAAATGGGTTCATTGGTTGGCACTTGTTAAATGGTGGTATAATAATTCTATTTATAGTTCTTCCAAAATGTCTCCTTTTTTGACACTATATGGATATCACCCTCCATCTATCACTTTAACCTTGAAGGTTCATCTTAAGGTTTGTGCAGTTGAAGAACATATTCACCATCAATAGGAGGTCCTTGCAAGTTTTCATGAAAATTTATCCATGGCTCAAAATCATATGAAGTAACAGGTAGATCAACATAAGAGTGAGAGGCATTTTAACATTAATGATTGGGTATTTATTCTATTTTATCCATTTAAGATGTCCTTAAATTAATAAAAAAAGGATAATAGGTTTTACCTTAAGTATTATGGTCCTTATCAGATCTTACATAAAATTGGTAGTGTTTCCTATAAGTTAGAGTCTCCTTCCTCCAATCACATACATCCAATATTTCATGTATCATGCTTGAATAAAGACATTGGACATAGAGTTTCTACTCAAATTGAGTTACCAAAATTGGATGAGGAAGGAAGAGTTATTATTGATCCTGAGGTGATCCTTCAAATGTACACTAAGCAGCTAAGGTCTAGAGTGATTAAGGAGTACTTGATCAAATGGAAGAATATTCTTTGTGAAGATACCACATTGCAGGATGAATCCTTTGTGCAAAAACATCTAGAATTTTCTCAATGTTGAGGACAATGTTGTTTTGAAGGGGAGGGGCATGCTACACCCTTAACCTTTGGTGTGTCTAGTGATATGTGTGGTTGAATTGTGGTTTATATACCTATTTTATATTATTTTTACATTTATTTATGTTCTTAATTAGTTTGGCCTATGGTATAACCATGGCTAAGTAGATTATATATGGGAGGCAGTGGTTAGTCTTTGATCATCATGTTAAGTATTCTAATCTTTGTACATTGTAATGGAGGTTTCCCCCTTAAAGTGGTTTTGCTATATTACCCAATATTATGCTCTGCTATCAATTATTGTTGTGTGATCTCTCATATTAGATTATCCTATGTGATATATAATATTTTTTGTAAACATCTAAGTAATTTCATTACAATATTCCTTTGTATAATGATATTTTATACCAAAATTTCCAATTTGGCCCATAACATATGTAGCCATACATGTGTGAAAGTTTTCAATAACTCTTAAAAAATAATTTTCATAGGGAATCATATGATTAATCCTCCAATATATTTTTATGCAGAAACATTCCTAAGATTGGATGATTCTTTTTAAAATTGTGCACTTGATCTACTAACCACATCTCAATGTTCTCAAAAGATATATAGTTAGTCATCTCCAAATATCATCTTTAATAACTATCTCAACATGACCTATAAATAGAACTCAAACTCTTGGATATTTTCTTATGTTTTTAATAATAGATCTATGCCACTATAATTACCCTAAAAAATAATAAATCATCTCATTGACATATCACTCAAGATAACTTGTGCACTCAATTAAATCATAGAGAGAGAATACTTGGGTTTGTTATATTAGGTATAGAAGATGATTAAACTAGATACACCATTATTGAGATTTAGAAAACTAACATAAATAAGAAACAACTTAACTAATATCATATTAATGTATAATAACCTTTCAAAAATACTATTTAACACAATGGTTCCAAACTTGATTAAAAATTCATTAATAAGTACCAAGAACACATAATTCTTCCGTTAATCTTGCATTGGAATCCATACATTCAAAGTTTTTTTATAATCCTTAAAATTATTAATTAAATCATGATTCCATTAATCTTTAATTATATTCCATACATTCAAAGTTTTTTATAATCCTTATCTATGCTAAAATACATAGCATATGTGTTAATAACAACATAACACAACTACTATTAGTTGAAAAAATTTAATATCTAGAGACATAGGTGGGAGGTGGGATTTTATAAGCAAAAACACCACCTCATAATTATATCCTTAGTTTATGCCACTTGAAATAACTATAAGAAGTTATAAATATGGGTGGGAATAACACTCTATCTTTAAATACATTAACTAATACAGCCATATATTCACTTCACTAATTCTATATTTTCTCTTGATGAAATTATGATCACCAATTCCCATCACTATACATTATACCATTGATGGCATAGTCCTCATGAAACATTTTATCTAAGTCATAGACCTCTGAGTTATGCTCCTAGACATGCATTCTATGAACTTCATAATGGCATTCTATTAGTGTTTGAGAACCAACCTCCTTTATCACATATGTTGATATTTTCATTGGATGGCCATCTAATTATTACATTATCTATTTTTTTGGACATTTTTAAATTTTTCCTTATGTGAAATTGAACTAGGAATTGCACTACTAAACCTATAAGAAAATAATTTATCCTAACTAGTGGTAAAATTTGGTAAATGAAAACTATTGACTAATTTAACCCCTAGTCAAACAAGTTAACCCCCATGTATGTCCAAACTTCCATATGGTCCTTTAGGTCTTAAAATGTTCATCATGGTCATTAGTAAGGTGACCAACTATTACTAAATTAACCTTTTGTCATCCTAGGCCATTTTATTTGGTCATTTAATGAACTTGTATGATTTCCTTATAAATACAAGTGTGACAAAATGTTATTCAATGTCCCATGTGTTAAGTGAGTGTCAATGATCAATTTTTTAACTGAATTATGTAGGTATATTTGTTGTAAACAAGAAGATCAGTTGAAAAAGGATATGATTTTTAGTGGTTGTACAAACTATAATACATTATTGACATGTGTGGTAACTTCAAAAATGTCTCTTCAACTCCACAAAAATCATATCCTTGTTTATATTTATTTGACATTCCTAAAATTGGAAAAAAAATAGTTCACTTTCTCCATCACTCTCTTGTGCAAGTCAAAGAAACCCATCAGTTTTCCTCTAGTATGGATAGGTCAAGCAGAGTCAAAATGAATGGACATGGTTGATGAAATTACTCTTATGGTACTTACATTCCATTGAAATTGTTTTAATTTTTGCACTTTGTACTTCATAAATAATACTTAAGACTATTAATTCCTCTTAGTTGATATTATTTTTCCAACACCTTTGGGTTTTATCATTTGTTGGATTGGTTTGATGTTTCCAAGTAATGTATGAGTTCTTGCATAGAATTTTCAATCTATTCATGTTGGTTTCAACTTTATTTTCATGTGTGAACATGATAATATAGTTAGGACCATATCTTTGTGTTAAAGGTGATCACATATTGGTCTTCAAAATAATGTTTCAAAGTTCCAAAGTTAATCTTTCAGGTATGAAATGGCTCAAGATCAAGATAATGTGCACTGGTTTCATCCCCTCAGTTCAATGTGAATTCTCATACCATTTGATCATGTAAGTGTATGTTTGAGGTCATGGTGGACCTACTCTATAACTATCATATAAAGTTAGAATGCAATTTAAATATATATGTCTCAAAGATAGAAGTTGTTAATGGCATGTCGTATATTCAAACTATATACTCCTAACCCTACAATGAATTAATATTACCTTCAAAGATAATGATATATATTTCCATATCAAGAAGAGATCTAGGTGATCAAAAAGGTGATATTGTCTATATGTAGTTAGACCTAATGGTACCATAGGGTTGTGTCTATGTTGATAATGGAGGTAGAGTGGTAATATGTCTTGGAGATAGTTTGAAGATGATGATATAATGATAGTTTCATTTTGGTAAAGATAGATGATTATGTGATAGCATAACAAGTTTGAAAGACTATCTCAAATAACACCTAGTCTCAGAATTAAAGAAATTATTCAATGAGACATCTTACCTTAATCTCTCCAAAGAAGGGACCCTGTTATACAAGTGTCATCTTTTGGTGGAGGTATGTGAGGTTTGTGTGAGCCTAATATGTCCTTATTTGTAGCCTGAACCTAAATATCACACCTTGACATGAGTGGATGATTTATAAGTCAAGTAAAATGATGATTTAATGGTATTAACTTATGTTAATTTTCTACTAAGGGTATTCAGTGATATACAATGTTTATGAGCTCAATGGATCTTATAACTTACAAACTTTTAATACTTTGACAATGGAGATATAATAACATAGCCTATATGCATGAGATAAGTCCACTAAAAAAATTAAATATGACCTATTGAACTTAGTATGGATTAATAATACATGAAACATAGTGTTTAATAACATATTCACCTATAGGAAGTAATCATACCTCTAAATAATAGTTGTAGTCTGATCAAAGATCTACAATGTAATAATATTGAAGGATGAGAATGTGATCTCAAGATAAGATACAAGTAAAATTAGGTTTGATTACTTAAATAACAATAATATTGAGATATAAATGTGAAATATGATTCTAAAATAAGAATCACTACCTAGAGGAGGCTTTTCACTTTTTTCCTAATTGCACGTACAGGTTGGCACAATCATACACTAGTTCAAACTAGTAGGAAATGATAGTTTGGTTGGAAAACAATGACGAGATTTAGATAACAATACTAAATAAATTCTCAAAATGGTGTTATTACACTCTATAATACATTTGTAGGTAATAAATAGAGCATAATTTGATCATATAGGGTTCTACTACCCTCATACCTAGCCAAACTATGTTCTACTTGTAGTCTGTAGACTCAAAAAAGAGTCTTGAGGAGTTTGAGTGTTTAAGGGTGTTTTAGGCACTACCAAGATTTTTAATTTGGTTCAAATAACCATCATGTCCCAAATAATATTTCCATTAACTTAATTTGGTTAAACAATCTAGAGATATGATCCTTGTTCTATATTAAACAGAAAGTACTCCACGAGTTACAAAATTATAGGCAAGGTACATATAGGTTAAATGGATGAATGACATAGTATTAGATACATGGTGATACATCGTATAGGGCTGGTATGAATATGAACCAAACACATAAGAGTCCCTATTATGATTCAAAATTTACAAAAGGTCAAACACATAGTCAAGTATAGGTAGGCCTATTAGACCTAGACTAAGCCTAAAACCCTCACAGCCTCTATCCTATTATATATGACTACATGAATTTTAAAAGAGAGAAGATAGAATTCATTGGAAGATATAATATGGATTGGGATCACTATTTTTTAGGTAGTAACTCAAATTGATCATTTTTAGCCTAAGCCTATCTCATACCCACTTAGAATGCATTGTAAGAGCTCGAAGGCCACTTTATTTTGTTGACATTTATATGGAGGGATTACATGAGACTCAAAATATTATTAATATTTGAAAGGGGTCTCTATCTCAAAAAAATTATAATTGTTTTAGAATTTTGATGTTAGGATTTTATGAACTACAATTACCAGTCTAAACCACTAAAAACCCTCCTAAAACACTTACTTAGACCCAATGAAGAATAAATCAATGGGAATGAATTAAAAATGTTTATTTGATTATTAAATTTTTTGGAAATTATTTATAACTCTCTTAGGATCTTCATCATCAACTTTTGTCATATTGTCACTTGTACGGACAAACTAAATCCTAGGTTTCTTAAAGGATTTGAAGTGTTATATAGGTGTAGAGGAGAACTATTGAATGATAATAATTTTAAGAGGTATTTTTATACTTTTTACAACCCTTAATATTCATCTCTTATAACATTTATTCATTAAAATATTTATATTATCTCATCCATTATAGGTAGTCCTAAACAAGACAATGAGAGTGGAATAACTGCCTAGTGTGAAAAGTGAGAAGTGTGGTAATGAATATTTGGAGGTATACTTAATATAATATGGGATAAATATTTCTTAAACATGTGTAATGACACATTAAATACATATCCATGACCAACTATAGGTCATTCATAAAAAAATGTGAAGACAAGCAGAGGAAGGCTAATCAGTGACTGCTAGAGAGTGAACACAAGTGTCTAGAATATATCTATAAATTATGGAGGTATATGATGGATATTAAAATATTGTTACTAATGACCAATTATAGTTAAATTTTTTCAAATATACCTATGGAAGCTTCAATCAGCTAAGTGAACTGATCACTAAAGGATAGTTTTAAATAAAGAGATGAAGAGTCTTTATGCCACCTTGAGGGAGAATGACATGTTTGTGATGGAAATTTGTCCAAGATGACCTTCATGTTATTTTTTCCACCTAATTTTCCTTAATTTTTAACTAGTTTCCATATATTTATATATGTAATTGTGAATCTTCCACTTCTCCTCTTCTCTCTTTTTTTCTTTTCTCTATAAATGCATGCCTTTTTGGCTATTGTATCTACTACACACCTAGTATGGTGATGCCCTACTAGTTTGGCACCTTATTTTGATTTTGAATAATAAGTATTAATTTTATTTAATATATACAATCTCTTTTACATATGTGTTAAGTGGTGTACTTGGATATCAAGTGTTGAATATGTTATCCTTTCTCCCATGCTTCCCTTGCATGTTTTGTGTGACAGATATCTCTTATAATAGGTATTATAAAGTGTATATGTTTTTTGAGTGTATATTAAATTTAGAGAGGGACTAGTAGTGTCTATTATCTGACCTTTTCTTCACCCACCTTTATATATTCATAGAAATCTACCTTTATAGGAAATACTAATGCCAAAAGGCAATAAAGTTGAGGTTAGTTTTGGTAGTCTTCATTCTTAGTGCATATATAAGTGTGCAATAATATATTGTTGCATTAAAATAATTTTTATAGGTTTAAATTTTGTTAACTTACTCCCTTTTCATCACCCAAGTGACTAGTCTATTGTAGTGTGTGAGATCAATAAATAAATCAAGGAAGCTAGCCCTTTAACCTAGAGGTTTACCTCTACTATAGGTAACCCATAGGCTTATAGGTAATCCCATGTTGTCAAAATATGGGAGAGGCTTGAAAATCATTTCCTAGGGTGTAATTTTTGGCTTAAAAAAATAAAAAATCATGCCATGTTACCCTACATACTCTCACTCAAAATTGGTGTTTTATGTTCCCTTTTAAAATATTCATCAAAACCATAGGGATGGTCCAACACATGATTTAATAGAAAATGGATAATTTATTCCATTTGTACCTATATATTTGTTTTTTATTTTTTCAATATTTTAGTATGTAAAATATTTTATGTTTTTTTGGATATTTAAGAAAGATATGTTACATTATTATGTTCCATAGTCTATTTGTTAGATAATTTATTTTTGAAACTCTCTTGGTGTATCACCACTTTTCCACTTTATCATTTTATTATTCTATCCATCTCATTTTTCATTTGTAAAAAAATTATTTAATGAACTAGGTTATATTACATTAATATAAGGATCTAAATTTACAATACAAGAGGTCACATTACATGCAGGTTAAATAAAATAAATGAATTTATAGAAAATGTAGTCAATGTGTGATCATTTAATAACATCTTTGTCAATTAATTTATTTTATTTGTATTTCATTTAAAATTAATATATTTTATATTATTTTAGTAAGGGAGGATAGATGCAATTATTTATTTATTTTAAAAAATCCTCACTATATTTTTCACAGCCCTTGAATGTGTTTTGTGTCTATTATGTTAGTAAATATGAGCTTAAACCCTACATGTATGATTTATATGAAGCTCAGACCCATTTTATGACCATTACTATCAAATATATGTTAATATTCTCCCTATTAACTATGAATGTTTATGATAACTAAGGTCATTGTGATTGATCCTATAGATGACTTATTTATGCATGATAACCTTTGATCATGTGCTTTAATCCAAGTTTTGCTTATGTTTCCTTTGAAACCTTAATCACATATTTGACATAATATAACCCTTGAACAAGAGGATTTGAATTTGGGTTAAATATCCAAAACCACTCCATGATGAGTGAATAATAATTATGTACATTTCCATACTACAAATAAGGTTGAAATACACATAGTTCTCCCACTTATGTGGGTACACCATTATGATCAATCTATAATTTAGTGAAATGTTTTGGATTTTCAAACTTGGAACCATGAAACATTTACTTATGTTTGTATTCAAAATCAGCTTTAAGACTAATTATTTTAGGGATTTTAAAAAGTGTATTCATTTGTGATAGCATCTTATTAAATTGATAAGTTATATTTGAAGTTAGGTAGGATTTTCCAACATGAATGGTATGCCAAGATGCATGGCAGATGATTATGAATGTATTATTTATTTTTCTATATAATTATATATTTGATACCTCCCATTGTGACCATCCCAAGAAATTTTTCTAGGTTTACCTAATAGAGACATCCCAATTTAAAATTTAGTTATTGGGGATTACTGGATACTATCAGTAGAGATAGATAACTATGGCAAGACTAAAATAATGTGAATATTATTGCTACTATATTTACAATTAAAATTACTGCTATGATATATATTGAGATTTTATTAAGTATTATGTATTAATCTTACATAGATTATGTTGATTTTGAATATGTGTATCTGGTAAATTATGTTAGTCGAGACAATAGGTGGGTATAAAAATAGATCAAAGTGTGCACAAGATTCAAATGTGTATGTAAATACTAAGTATGTCAAAGTGTTTCAAATTATAAGTTTACAAAATTTTAATACAAAATCTTAGGTGTCTAAAATTTCCCCCATTTTAGTCTAGTATTAGAAATTACTAAGTTAGAATAATGAAAGAAAAGAAATTGGTACATGTGATTAAGAACACTTGGTCTTGATGAGAATTCATTAAAAGTCACACTTAATATATGAAAAAACTAAAAATAAATATGGATATATAAATATCAAATAAAAATATAAAATATAAAATAATCTAAATCTTTGAATTATTTTAAAATGAAAATTCAAAGAATGAATATGCATGAGTGTATGTGAACCAAGTTTTCATTTTTTAAACTTGTTTGGATACTTATATGGGGTTATTGTGCTCTAATGGTATGTAACCATTGAAAACAAGTATTTTGGATTACTAATACCTAAACCACTATCGGAGAAGAATAAGTGCTAAACTTTGAGTGCCACATAAACCTCAACTACACTACTCAAAATACCATTGTAAATCCTTTTTTGTAACCCTAAAATCAAGTTAGCATGTAAAGGTGAAATGAAAAAATAGGTTCATATGTCAAGGTGGAACCTAGATATTTTTTTTAAAAAATTTAAACTATTAATAAACTATTTTTACATGGATTTTATATCTAAAGTGCTTAAGCAATACCTTCATTCCACATAAATTCATAATATAGAAGTATAAAATATTAATAATGAACAACATTCATGACATAAAATTGATTCATATGTATGCCAAAGTAATATAAAATTAAATCATTTATTTTTTCACATTACCATAGTATTTATCTCAATTTACTCAATCTAATAAATCTTCTCAATTTGTCCTATATAAGAACTCTCAAAATGTCATATATATTTCTAACTTTTCCCCATAATCATGTAGAATTACCCCACATATGACTCAAATATAGTTAAATCTAATAAATATTTCCCACGTAAATCACATAATCTAATCCAAAATATAAAATATTTATCTATCATGGACTAAATATCTAAAAAAAGCATACAATATTCCCCCCTTTTGATATGGTGGATAAACACTTCAAATCAATCATATAAAAGGAACACGTTACATGCACCATATATAAAAATGTAAGAACATAAAGTATGTATAGAAACATGATAATAAATTTTCATTCAATAATGTATGAAAAATTTAATCTAAGTGGACATACAAGTATCATATCGAGTAGATATAAAACTTAGGCATGCAGTAATATGAATCACAATTGATGCATGATATAAATCCTATAATCACACACAATAGAAGAATTTGTGATATAAATAATTAAATTAATCTAGGAAATAGTCATATATGTATTCACACATACACACACATAATATCATTATCATGAAACACACAAGCACTCAATACATGACTTGATTTTGACCTGCCATGGACATACATTACCATGAATTGGATTAGAGGATCCTCTAACATAAATGGAATATGATGTAATAAAATATACTTAATCCAGTCATAAAATATATGATATATCATACATCAATGATCACATCATGTAATAATAAACAACATCAAATATACATTAAGAAAAAAATTCTAGCCTTCATAATCAATGCATGTCATCATCTACTATAGTAAATCATAATTACCATAAGAAATAACACTCTAGAAAGTATGATCAAGAACAATTTATGTCGAAGTATCTACTATGATAAATAGATCAACATGTAAAAATATAATCTTATACGTGTGTAATTAGGATCATATATTCTATGATGATCATTATGGATATGTCACATCATGATATTAATTCCCATATCTTGATATAAACATGTGTGACTACTCAAATATGTCAACTAAAATCTATCATAATTGACATGAACTAAATTTGAGGATCCCATTGATGTGACCATTGATTAACATGTATATAATTAATTATTTTAATAAATATAAAAACATGAAATATTTCAAAAATGTAAAAAAAATAAAAATTCTCAGAAAGTCAAACTAGGACCTATGCATTACATGTATTTCCAATTTATATGATTTATTTATAATTTATAACATATGATAAATTATATATCCATTTTTTCCATGTACATGTGTTTTATTGTATATATGAGTGACATGTAATAAATATATGTTTTATATGACATGGGCATGTATATGCATGAATTTCAAACACTTAGTAACTACATTATTTACATCAAGGGCATCCTTATATGAGAGGAATCTTGGTACACTTTACATAGTTAAAATATTTATGTGACCATTTCCATTGATCATATTTAATTATTTTTAACTTATTTCACATGGATTACTCTTATTCAAACTACTTAGAGTGTTATTTATATGGATACTATATTTTTCTATATGTAATAATGATATGCATTCTTTTACACCCACTTTACCCTAGTGGAAAATAATATGACTATGCTAATTTATTTTTACCATTGGAGTCATAGATTGTAATTTTATCAGTATTATGATTAGTTAGATAGTGATGTTGTCATATTAAATTTTATTTTATAATATTTTAGTGATTATGGTATGCCAATGTGTTTATTTTTGTATTTTTCATATAAATACAACATATCATTTAATGTGTTATTCGATGTTAGTATTTTGAACTATTTATGATGATAACAAATGAACTATCCTCTTTCTGTAACTGAGGTAGACGTAGTATATCCTATCCATTAAATCAAAACATAATCCTAATGGGGGGAATCATATGGAAATGTTGGAAAATTATGGTAGCTAGGGGACAAAATATAAAAAATTAGAATAGTCACACACTCATAATTTCCTGAGTGGTATTCAACTATATGTTGTTTTCTATCTTGATGTGTGAAAATTGTGTCGTGTACTTATATTTTATATGACCTTTACATTATGGTTCTATTTTTACAATTATATCTCATTTATGTTTATGGATGTCATACCCCCATGTTTCTTTCATACCAATTTTCTTGTGGATTCTTATTCTTGTGATGCTTGAATGATTATATTCAATTTTGCATACCAAGTGTATCCTCATGTTATTTTAATATTTTTTGAGTTGTATTATTACATTCCTAAAATTATTGTTTAATTTTATTTCTAGTAGCAATGTCTTAAAACATAATAACCCAATTTATATAATGTAAACTCTATGGTGAGTAAAAAAAAAAACACAAATCTTAATGGTGGAAATTGGAGTTATATTAAAACACCATAAAAGAGTGAATTGCATAACTATATGGGTAATTTCAAATTATTTGCTAGGATAAAATCAATTTTTTTTTATTAATACTCTTTAGATCTTAGGATAAGGAATCATTACCTATTGCATGCTTCAAATTTGTTAAAAAACCTAACTCATTGCCAAAGTAAATTAGGGATCCATAGTTTATGGAATATAACTTGAAGTTAAAGGAGATTTCATGGTTTTCAAGAATGAATCAACTTAGACTAGGAAGAGTTAGTGTAGTTGTGAAAACCCTATAAGGTGTGAAGGCTCAACTCTATTAGAGAACTTGAAAATGGACTTTACCTATAAGTAAATGCATGCATCTAGTAGTATCTAGTTTCCATTTATAATGGAATTAGGTTACTGAAAGGTATACATAATTAAATAATGGAGATAGAGAAATTGGGATAAAATCAAACCAATAAAAAATTTTAGGAGACACAGTGTTGTGGAAAAGAAAGAAGGAAAGAGGCAGCATGGATGACATATTCAATAAATAATCATTTATAATTTCTCATATCCATACAATTAATTGAGTATGGACTTTCATTTGTTAAGAAAAAATAAAAAAGGGTTTATTGATCTATGATTTTTTATTTAAATATATTTATATGTAATTAAATATAAAATTATATAAGATGTATTTTAAAATAGTTGTAATAAAATGAGTTTTTCTTTGGGTTGTATGTGGTTAAGGTTGTAGTTTTATTTACTACCATGTGCCTAAAGCACCATATGATTAGTTATAATTAGTGAAATCCATTTTAAGTAAAACCATAAAAAAATAATAAATATGGGAATTAGTATTTATTCAACCTTCCATTTGGAAATTTTGACTTAATGGGATAACTGAGTTACGCTAAATTTGGTATATGAAATACTTATTTAAATTATGTTGAATCTTTTAAAGGAAATGAATAATGCAATGAATAGTATTGGATGTTTATGTTAATATATTACTTAGCTACAAAGATATGTTGGATTGTTATAGATTTTATATGGTATCATTTTCCATGTGTGGACCTAAAGGTGAAAGATTTCTCTCACCCACAAGCCCATAAGGGGGGTGATCCTCTTATTGAATTATTTGTTGAGTAGTTAAGTTGTCATTTAACATAGCATATTATAAATCTTTTCCAAATATTATTAGGTTTCCAACATGTTAATATGGCCTTAGTAAATTTAAATAAAATATGATTTTTCAACTCTAGACCTATGGGTAGTTTGATGACCACTTACATGATTAGGGTTGAAAGAGGATGAATTGTTGATTGATTAATTTGGCTATACATAAACCTTTTTGGTAAATTTAAATATTATGGTTGTGTGAATCCCTTGTTTATATAGTTTTAGGATTAAAAAATGTATCCTCCATATATTTTGGAGTGATAGTACCACATAGGAGCTATAGTGGTTTCTTAAGAACATTTTTATTAAAAATTTAAGCATGTTCATAAGTAGAGATAAATTCAACCTATGTGTCACAATAGGTAAATGGTTTTAGTATTGTTTAAGAGAGGAATTTTAATGAGTCTCAATAAATTAGAATTTAGATTCAAGGAATCCTATTTTAATATATAATATTACAATGAATTAATATGAAAAAGGTTTGAAGGAGAATCAATCAATTTAGCATGAAGTATAATTATAAATTTAAATTGAAATTCGCATCTGTGACAATAGAAACATGTAGGATATTACGTTAAGAGTATAAAGGTTAATGTAAATACCAAATTTCAATATAGGTTGTGTAATGAATTTAAATTTATTTTACCTTAACTATCATTTCATTAATGTCATCATGTGAGGCATGAAAATCTAAGGAATTTAGTGACTATCATTATCCTATTAGAATATAGTGAAAAGTTTATAGCTTGAGAAATGTTGAGAAAGTTGTGGTTATGTTTAATAGAATATTTTATTCAAATCATATCCATTAAATGGTTCAATATTATTTATTTAACCTAAAATATAAATCTAATGCATGAAAATAATGTAGATAGTTATGATGACATTACATAAATGACTAGATTATATCATAGTTGAATAATTATTTTCATTTTATGAATACTTAATGGTCTAAAATATTGTTATTATATGTTTAAATGTGTTTATATTGAGTGATTTTATTTACATTTTAGGTTGTATGGCCTTTCATGATGAATTTTAAATGGGATTCATTAAATGGTTGATTATCTTAAATAAACTTATGATTCAATTGTTCTATATAAATGAATCTAAATAAATACCCTATTAGTATACATTATCTAGTTTGAATTATTTATGCATGAATCTATTTAATAATTGTGAAAAATAGTCATCATTTGCTTTAAGGGATGATGACTGATAGGTATGGAACCTCTTTAAAAATCATTCATCATCAGTTAATGATAATGATAAATTTGAATGTATGTTATAGAAGAGAGTATTGTTGATGTGGACTATGACTCAAATTCTCTTTAAGTTTGAAATCTATAAAATTCCTTGGTCAAAGTAATAATATAGATATATACATAATTTTCCACTATAATTTCTAGTTTATGTATATTATAATGTCATATTAGATAGAGTATCCATGGTTTATATGATTAATTTATTTAATAGTGATTTTAATACGACATTGGTCCTTGATTAGTTATTGATGTTCACATCACCATTATCTACCTCTTCATGAAGGATAGGGCCACTCCTATTAGGGAGGTGTGTTGGAGACCGTTAGTCTATGGTTAGAGGTAAATCTCATAGATTATGCTCTCCCTCCTTGCATATTATTAGAAATAACCAAAGTTACGTACTCATGGATATTCAAGAGCCAATTTATCATGAAACTATTGAGAAATTTATGCATTTATTTATCGTACTATCTAGTAATTATTGATGGCAATAATATATGAACTAATGGAAACTTACACTATATTTAATAGTTGAGGTTGTTATTATATTCACTATATAAAAATGATCCTTGTTATATTTTTAATTGATAGTAATTTAAAAATGTTTTACCTAGGCTTTTATACTACTAAATTGTAAAACTAAGATTATTTTATTACTATTATTTTTACCAATCTATTTAAGTCCCAAGAGGTCTAACTTATATTTAGGCACATGATCTAATGGAATATAATTATATTATCTTTATCCATTTACACTACATTGGTTTATGACTAAATGGTAATTCAAATAAATCTAAACTAATTGAGCATGAAATAGTAATGTCATTATATATATATATATATATATATGGTAAATTCTAGTTTAAAACTAGTTAGTTGTAACATACTATATTAGAGTGTAGGTTTAAATAGTCAAAGCTCATGAGTCCATTAACATTGATTTTCATTATTATTTCAAGTAAGATATAATGGTGCATATAATGAAAAACATTGAAGGAAATACTTCAAATCATGATCAACAACTATTACATATAGTTTTTATATATGGCTATTTAATACATTATTCAATGGGTTATGTGTTGTTTATTAGCAGATTTGATGTTCATTATGAGCTAGATTAGGTATGTTATTTTGATAATATATATATTTCATTTTGATGATTTTTTAAATTATTCTTATGATCATGAATTTTATTGATTAGTCACATTCATAAATTTTTATGATTTGATGTCAATTTTATCATCATATGGACTAGCTATAGGTCTATTTTGTGAGTTAGATGTAGGATATTTTCCACCCTCATTGACAATATGGAGGAAGATATCATCAGAGATGGGGGAGAATATGGTTATTATATCATTTAGAATCTAAAGAGCCAAATTTTGTTGATTTATTATTATTGAAATCAAAAGATAATTCAAATAAAAAAATAGAATATAACCTAAAATAATCTTGCTTAAGTACTTGGGTGAGCTTAATGAAATGAAAAAATAACAAATAGAAGATAAAACACAAGATTGTGTTACGTCCCTTGTAAAAATAGTGCTAATTCATTGGAATAGAGGATGTTCATGCTCAACTTATGGCCAATATAGACTTTTTTTAATGAAATTTACATCTTGGAAACACTTCTCTAAGACTACTTAAGGCTTGGCTTGGATTGGTGAAGCTTCTCCTTTATCAATTTAACATTATAACTTTAACTTAAGATATTGTTTAGATAGGGGAAATGATACTTGTATTTATAGGCTCTAATAATAAGTCTAACTCAAGTGCAATTAGGTTTAGTTTTAATCTTGGTTGTGTTTAGATTAACCATGGGTTGGGTCAAAGTAATTTTGAAGGATTGAAAACTCATAGAAGATATTCATGAGGTGTGACTCACCTTTTATTTGAATTTTAGGCATTAATACAATATATTATTAATTATTTTGACTTTTACCTCATCTTTATTCAAAAATATTTTTTTTGAAAATATAATTCCTTAATTAAACATGGATGTTTGAATCAAACAACTAATTAAAGTTGATTTTTAATTAATCATACTTCTGGTTTTAGGAATTTAGGAATTGTTTTAGTATTTTGAATTAATAAATTGAAAGGCCAATTTATCAATTTTGTAGGTCACATTTTGAATATGGTTGAATATAAGATAGGTTATCATTGCATGTAGTGCATTACCCCAAGTAAGGAAGCCTCGATGAGATTTTAGGGAGCTAAATCCCTTACATGGATGAAATTGGAAAATCTAGTGAATTCTAAGCTTAATTCACATGATTTTCTAGAAATCACTCTAAAGTCTACTTTAGACATGAAATGTGGCAAAAAATGAGTGTTTATAATTTTCCCTTTTTTTAAAAGGCATTGTAAGACACATGCATAGTAATGTTTTCTCAAATAATGAAAAATCCATTAAGAAGAAAATGAAGATAATGATTGCTCCAAACAAAGTTTGGGAATCCTATGATGTCCCCTCAAGGGATTAGATGACATATATCATTGATGTATAGTCCCTCAAAAATAAGAAAGAGTAAGAATGAAATTAACCCATGGATGAGATTAATCCAATTGAGTTAACACTTACATGAATTTATTAAAATATTGATTTTCCTAAATGTAATTATAATCAGTAATTGAGGTTGAGACACTAATTTTCCTAAATATTTTTCTAATTAGTAGCACAATTATGTGCCTAAATAGGGTAGATGGGTCAAAATAATGATTTTATTAAAGGTGGCTATAATCATTTTGACAACCTATATTGAATAACTATTTTGAACTAGTATGGAAGATTGGAAATCATAACTCAAAGATATAACCTACCACATAGATTAAACATGAGTGGGAAAACATATAGGTGAGATGGTCTAAGTAATTTTCAAATAATGAAGAAGCTATAAACAACAAGGCGCACAAGGATGTGAAAAGTGATGAAAGATATGATTCAAAGATAAAATTGGGATGGAAGAATATTGGTGCCCAAGCTCACCCAAGATACATCATGTATCTAATCACTTCCTACATAGTCCAAATGGACCTCACACTAATGTAGTTCACTCATAAGTGGGAGAAAATGGAATGAGGAATATAACAAAAAAATAATAATTGATCAATGTGAATGATCTAGTTATACCTATAAATGTGGAGCTGTTCATCCTTATTAACATTAATACAACCAAAATGGTCAATGGGTTGATATGATCAATGAGTAAGAGAATATTTACCAAAGTAAATAAGGAAAAGTACTACCCATCACATTTATTTTAAGATCTACTAGCCCAATTTTTATTGTATCAAATTATAATATGCACCATGATGACCTGGTCATAATGTGCATAAGGAATTACTCTTGATCTAATAGATACATGAAAATAATGCACCAATGATAAGAAACATGATGAAAATATTGGCATATGAATATGGATGGACTCAAGTAAAATTTTTAAGGAATCACTCAATGAATTCATATAAACTAATTTAAGGTACAACAATGAAAGCAAATAAATAGGGGGAAAAATAAACAAAGAAATAAGAAAATAAACACACACAAAGATTAAAAATAAAATCAGTATAAATATATTATTATTAACCAAGTAAATATCTATGTGTGAAGGCTGAATGGAATGATAAATTGATGGTTCCTCCAAACAAGACTATATGTAAGGTAATGATAAGGGGGGATAAGATATCCCAATATAAGCTACACACTTTGGTTTTGACCCAGTAGGGTGAGAGATATGAGTTTGGCCTCAATGTGTGAATTAGAACCAACCATGAAATTTCCCTTGTAGGTTGGATTGAGGATTGGTGACTAAGTTAAAGATAGGATTTTTTTTTTTGAATTTTGGGGATTTATATCTCTCTAGGATATTGTAATCCATTTTTAAATGTCTAGGATTTCAATTTTTTTGAATGTTTTTGAAATTTTTGGGGTATCTTAACTCATTATATATTGAAAAGATATTATTAATAAAATAGAAAGAGTGTGAAACAAACCAAGGGTGTATTAATGCATACATTTACAATACACAGTGCACATAAAAATAATTACCAAAATGGTGAGAGTGTTGGATTAGGTTGATAATAGAATGATGAGAACATTACTTAAATTTTTCATAAACTGGTGAGAGTGTGATTTAGATTTCCAAAAAAATGGTGATAGCATGTAAAAAGTGGTTGAACAAGATAAACTAAATTTAAATTGATCATTGTCTACATAGTCCTGAAGGAACTCAAGTCAATGTAGTTCTACATTTAGTGGAGAAATGTTTGGAAATGTTCTCAATGTTTTTGGATTATTTCTAGGTATCTCAACTCAATGGAGGATTACGAGATATAAAATGGTCTAACTCATAAAATAATGAGATTTTTAAAAAAAGGGTGACTAATATAGCCTCAATGTAAATTAAGTGTTGAGTACATATCCATGAATAACCTCAAATCAATGAAATTATTCCTTGCATTAGAGGAATGTTGGGAAATATTTCCAATATTTTGGGGCATTTTTGGTATCCAACTCAATGGAGGATTATGAGATACATAATGGTATAAATCTTACAATGGTGAGATCATGGCATAAAATTACTTGAAAAATGGTGAGAGTGTTGGAAAAGGGGTGATTGAGATGACCTCAATGTAAATTGAACATTGCCTACATAGTCCTAAAGGACCTCAAGTCACTGCAGTTCAAATGGCACATGAAGGCAAGGTATGAAAAGATTATAAGGAAAAGAAATGAAAAGGTAAGGTAAATGTAAAGGCAAGGAAAATATAAAGGTAAGGTATGATTATATTATTACTCATAATTTGGAGATGCACATCTTAACCAGTATATGATACAACTAGAATAGTTAATTATTCAAATTTCTGCCCATACCCCTTTTAAATGGCTACTCTAAAAATAACCTACTACTGATTTAGAATCCAATATCACTATTTTTATATTATTTGGTCATTGATTTTATTTCCTCTAAACGTCAAGACAATATGTCTTTGTATCCTTTATAAAGTAAAATGTAGCTAGGGATAGTAAATAAGGATAAACATTGGCCAAAAGGTCTAATTTGGTAATGTAATATAGGTTTGGAGTG
The DNA here is from genome assembly GCA_037957365.1 of Torreya grandis. Lineage (NCBI taxonomy): Eukaryota > Viridiplantae > Streptophyta > Pinopsida > Cupressales > Taxaceae > Torreya > Torreya grandis. The sequence continues at coordinate 1,720,404 of JARHVA010003223.1, forward strand.
AATAAATGAATATTAATGGAATGTATAATAGTTGGGAAATAAATTAAGATCATTATTTTTAGGCACACACAATGTTGATGATTGTTGAATCAACATGATTTTGGTTGTGATAGGGACAAAGACTTTTGAATATTTTGTTGATAGGACCACTATATTTTTCTATTATTTAAACCTAAGAGATGTTGCCATATAGTTATGATACATATTTGAAGTTGTAATAATGTTATCTTAAATATTTTTTCATCAAGAAATGAAGAATTTTTGTGCTCACTATTGGCACCTTAAAGATATTTTCACCAATAAAATTGTCTTGATTATCCCATAGTACCTATGAGAAGTTTCACTAAGGAACATTGTGTTGGGTGAATATTTTGTCGACCAGCTAACTAGTGACCAAAATATTTCCTACCACCACAACATAGGGAAATTGGTCATCCAATGTTGTAGGTTTACCACATCTAAATGGGACAAATCTCTCCTCTCATTAAGGGGAGGTTCCCTATTAAATATACGGAGGCTATATATTATATATATAAGTAGAAAGTAAGACATAGGGGTGCGATAAACCATCCATCTCTCTTTTTTCAGAGATGATGCTAAAAAATAGAGGAGAAATCTTGGGTTATTGGTGAAGATACTTCTCTTCTTTAGAAGTAACATTCAGCCAAGAGCCAGATCCCTTCTTGGATAGTATAAATCCTAGTGAAGCAATAGAAGGCACTTCTCTTCTTTCAGAAGTGCTTGTTCTTACAAATAGCAGTACTCTTTTTGGTAAAAAGTAACAGGGTAACAAGGTCCAAAGTAACTAGCAATCTAAGATGTAGCACAAAGTCTCCACCTTGATGGCCCTAGAGTGAGATAAAAAGAACAATGGGGGCACAAAGTCATCTTAAGGTCCTTTACATAGAAACATAAAAGAAAAACACACACTGAAGACAATTATGACAGCACAAAGTTTGAAAGTAGTTGGCTTCAGGACACCTTCTTTATCACCTCCACTAGTCCTACTTGTTGAATCAAATAAATAAGAATGCTTTCAAAAGACAAACATAAGAATAATCTCCTAAAGTAGCACAAGCTATAACAACACAAAGTCGTCAAGTAACTTGCTTTCTCATTCAATCAAAGAAATATGAATTATAATCTAAGCTCAAAGTCTCAGTAATGCCTTTCAATTTAGGTAGAGTTTCACTTCTGGTAAGGGGAAGATATCTATATAAATGATATAAGAGATTACATTATATAGAGGCCTGAGGGAGGCTTGGCACTTTTTCCCATGGAGTGACCCATTTAACACATTCAATGCCTTGGATGTATTCTAGTCTTGTTAGGAAGGGCCATGCTAGAGCAGGGTACCTGCCTTGACTTTGGCATGTTGATTCATCTCTAGTGCCTCCTCCTAAGTCTGAATCTCTAATTCCATCACCTGTTTAGCCTTGTAACTATCTATTCTACCTTTATCTTATAGGGGACAAATAGATGACACTTTCAATGTTTGCAGGCCCCAAATATCTACTTGATGAACTACTCCACCTACTGAAAATAACTCCTACTGAGTTTCCCTCTTTGTCTCTTCCTTCTCTTAGTCTGGCCTTAGGCTTTTTGAATGCATTCAGGTCTGTGCCTTGAGTCTACTGAAATCAACCGACACTTCATTGCGACAAATTTGACATTTGTGAACCCATCATGCTGCCTAGTAACTCCTTTGTGTCTTTCTCACTTTCCATGGTTGCTTTCCACTGTGATGTAGGTGAGGACATGTGGTAGCATCTATAGCTTCAAAATAAGCTCTAAAACTAGTTAGTGGCTAAGGGGGGCATGGATGCAGACATATGGAAGCTTCCACTGCATTGGGTCAGGACACACAATGGGTTATACTCTATGAAGCTTCATTCAAAATTGTGTCTCAGCTTATGACACTTGGTATCTTTTGTATCCCTCTAAGGCTCAAACCCTTTTCCAAAGGGAACATGTCGTTCAGTGTCTTCTAAGTGGCCTTTGGGCTTTGATTCTTCAGTGGGTTGTCATCCCTTTTATTTCCTTTGGGCAAAATGTCTGAAGGAATTCCTTTAGACAATTCATCTAAAGGAAACCTTTCCTTGGCTCAATATGTGCCTTTGTATTGTGAGTGCCCCTTTCCTTTGACACATGGCACCTTTTACTCTTTAAACAAGTGCCACATGGCATCTTCTACACGAATAGGTGAGGACACATGGCATCTTCCATTGTTGACACTTGGTAGCATCTACCTTCTCAGGCCTTTACAACATCATAGAAACATTTGGGGCTTAGTCAGGCTCTCATAGATGATGACACTTGTCAGCCTCTACCGATCTCTACAAGGGACACATGGCACAATTTGAATACATTTGTTAGTCATGTAGATGTAGACACTTGGCATGTTTCAATTCATTTAGTCACTCATCCCTAGGCTCACCATGGTCTTCGCTAGAAATAGTGAAGATAAGGGAAGAAACTACAGATATTGACACTTGGAATCAAAGTTTAGTGGGGCTCGACCATTAACACTTGGCAGCATCCACCTAACTCTTTCTTTTGCATGTGCTTCTTTTCTTAACTAAGGCAGCCTTTGAACCTTTTAACCTAGTGCATTGAATCGATTGAATGTTCAACCCATTGAATTGATGAACCAAAATGGTTCAAGGTTCAACAGTTCAAGATTTTGAGACTTATTAAGTGATTAGGGCTGTGGAACCTTGAAATGGTCAAACTTTGAACCTCTACCGAAGCACTTAGCTCTCATTGACAACATTGAACCTTTGAACCCATTGAATTGAAAAGGTTTAAGGTTCAATGGTTCAATCCTTATTTTGATGCTTGCCGACAGACCCTTTGAACCGGTTGAACTTGCTAATCCTTTTACCAAAAATTTGAGAAAATGATGAAATTGAATGTTTAGGACAAATTTTTGGAAAGGGGATGGACAATTTTGGCCATGCAGGACCAAAATAGTCATGTGTTGTTTGAAAAATGAGGAGTCATTTTTTAGGGACAATAGCTAGCTCCAGTTGGGGAACTTCCTTTAGTTGGAAACTTGAAACAGCTAAGGGGAGTAGAAACTAGAATCTCCAATGCCTTTAAGTGTGCCATTGGGCTATGGAATCATGCTACCAAAAAATAAAGGTGACAAAAATGAAGATGAAAGGCACAAAATAGAACTAAAGACTATACAAATATACATATGTACAAATGAACTTATTTGATGCCTCAAGATTTGAAGTGCTTTAGATGCCACCCATTATGAGACAATTATAATGGCGTCTCATCCTGATAAACTAGCAGGAAACCATTTTGTTCCTAGAATCAGTGATGGGAAAATGGAACTCTCCACTAGGAAACCACTTTTTTGTGTCTTCCCCTTGGTTTTATTCTCTTCTTGTCCCAAAGCAAGACTTTACTTTTGGTTTTAAAACCACAAATCTTTGCTCTCCTGGCAAAGAGTTCCTTTTCCTAATTTTGATGGGAAGCACGGCATAGTACCATAATTTGGTATTCTAATAGCTCAGCCCAGCACATGTCTTGATTTTCCCCCTCAGATATCTCAGATTCTTCTTAATTTGGAGGGGAGGATTCTTTTACATTTATGTCGCACTCCACCAATTCTTTTGCTATTTCATCCCTGCCTGAAGACTCAAACAAGACCATTTGGGTCTCAACACATTTGACATGATCAATTATGTCAAATGACTAGGTTAGACTAGGAATAGGGGATGGGAGTTCTTCCTTTTGGCTTATGGGAGGGGTGGGAGGATTGGCCTACGAATTTGAAGTAGAAGGTGCAAAAATGTTTGGAATACTTACTTTCTTAGCAATCACTGGGTCCTTTGGCTAGATAGGTAGAGTGGCCCCATGCTTAGAAATCAAAATTGTAGGTTGAGGTCACTCCTCTATTTCTCCTTTATCAGCTTATTGAGTTGACTAATTCTAGGACTGGGTGACCACAACATATGATCCCTTAGATGCTTCACCTTTACTTTTAGGTTCATCCTGGTAATCTAGGAAATCAATGTGGGAGTCACCACCTGAATCTTCTTGATCCTTCATGAAGAGACCAGCATCATTTTCTTGATTAAACTCAAGTTGGAAAGAGAAATCATGCTCTATTTCCAAATATCCAACTATTGAGTTGGTTGGAGGTGCTTCAATGGCAAGGTTCCTCTATGGGGGAGGAAGATGACTGGGTTGCCCTTGATGTGCCTGATTAGGAAATGTCCTCCTTGGTACATATTTTTATGAAGGAGTAGATGACATCCCTTGTGCCATTTGTCTTTTGAGGGCCATCACTTCATTTACTAGCTTCTGCACCATTGGATCAATGGTGGTTGTAGGTGAGTTATCAAAAGATGAGGAAGATGTGCCTCTATTTGAATCCCTTCTTATCTTTCTAGCTAAGATAAGGTCATATTCTAACTCAGTGGCTAAGTCTTGAGTAACTTCAAGATCTATGTGGCTAGCACATCTTAGCAAAAAACTCACTTCAAGCTGTTGTGAGTTTATGAAGAAGCATTTGAGGTTATCGGGTGTGGGTTGAGCAACTGTGGGAATCCTATTTCTCAGCTTGTTGAATTTTGTAATAAAATCCCTCATGGGCTCATGAGGTTCCTTTTTCATCTACATAAGTTGGGCTAACAAAGCATGAGCATCTTCTACAGGTTTGAACCTTGCTTTAAACTTGGCTTTGATAGTGTCCCAACTAGTCACTGATCCAGTCTGTAGATGGTAAAACCAGTCTATAGCAGCACCTTGTAGTGTCTCCATGAAAATCTTGATTGTCACCTTCAAATTCCACCCCTATGACACCACAGGCTATGGTGAAGGCTGCAATGTGTTCATCAGGGTGGACTCTTCCATCACCAAAAAATTTGGGGAAATTCTTCCTTGAACTGAGTGGTAGCTCATGCAGGGGTGGAGTTAGATTAAGTGGACCAAATGAGTTACCCCAGGGGCCTTAAACTATCATGATTGGATTATGAAAAATAGGGATAACACATCTAAGTGGATTTGCCAGGTTATAGGACAAAAATGGAAAAGAAATTGTCCCTACTTCAGCTTAAAGCTTGAGGCTTCAAACTATGCTTTCTTTCCCAACAGCTCTGGTTTTGTAGACCAGATAATATAATAGAGATGGAGGAAGATGGTAAGGCTATAATGATAATGGGTAAGACACAGAACAGAGTCACTAGAGTCTGTAATGGATAAGGGTTATAATGATAATGGGTAAGACATAGGTGATGTTTTAATCTGAAACTTGAGATTCCAAATTGCATAAAATTACTGTGTCCCCAGTGGAGTCACCAAAAACTATTGCACGAGGCTGGGGAGGAAAAATTAACAATGGGAAGGCACTAGAGCAATTCATTCATACACAATGGAATGAATGTATAAGGTTATAATTATAATGGGTAAGACACAGGTGATGTTTCAATCTGAAACTTGAGGTTCCAAATTGCACAAAATTACTATGTCCCTAGTGAAGTCACCAAAAACTGTTGGGTGAATATTTTGTCAGCTAGCTAATTGGTGACCAAAATAGTTCCTATCACCACATCATAGGGAGATTGGTCATCCAATGTTGTAGGTTTACCACATATAAAGGGGAAAAATCTCTCCTCTCATCAAGGGGAGGTTCCCTATTAAATATACGGAGGCTATATACTATATATATATATATATATATATATATATATATATATATATATATATATATATATATATATATATATATATATATATATATATATAAAAGTAGAAAGTAAGACATAGGGGTGGGATAAACCATCCATCTCTCTTTTTTTAGAGATGATGCTAAAAAATAGAGGAGAAATCTTAGGTTATTGGTAAAGATACTTCTCTTCTTTTATAAGTAACATTTAGCCAAGAGCTAGATCCCTTCTTGGATAGTAGAAATCTTGGTGAAGCAACATAAGGCACTTCTCTTCTTTTAGAAGTGCTTGTTCTTGCAAACAGCATGACTCTTTCTGGTAACAAGTAATGGGGTGACAGGGTCCAAAGTAACTAGAAATCTAAGATGTAGCACAAAGTCTCCAAATTGATGGCCCTAGAGTGAGATAAAAATAAAAATGGGGGCACAAAGTCATCCCAAGGTCCTTTACATAGAAACATAAAAGAAAAACACACACTGAAGACAACTATGACATCACAAAGTCTGAAAGTAGTTGGATTTAGGACACCTTCCTTATCACCTTCACTATTCCTACTTGTTAAATCAAATAAATAAGAATACTTTCAGAAGATAGACATAAGAACAATCTCCTAAATTAGCACAAGATATAACAACACAAAGCCTGCAAGTAACTTGCTTTCTCATTCAATCAAAGAAATATGAATTACAATCTGAGCTCAAAGTCTTAGTAATGCCTTTCAATTTAGGCAAAGTTCCACTTTTGGTAAGGGGAATATCTCTCTTCAAATGATATAAGATATTACATTATATAGAGGCCTGAGGGAGGCTTGGCACTTGTCCTATGGAGTGACCCATTTGGCACATTCAATGCCTTAGATGCATTCTAGTCTTTTCAGGAAGGGCCATACTAGAGCAGGGCATCTACCTTGATTGTGGCATGTTGATTAATCTCTAGTGCCTCCTCCCAAGCTTGAATCTCTAATTCCATCACCTGCTTAGCCACACAACTATCTATTCTACCTTTATCTCATAGGGGACAAACAAATGGTGCTTTCAATGTTTGTAGGCCCCAAATATCTACCCAGTGAACTACTCCACCTACTGGAAATAACTCCCATTGAGTTTCCCTGTTTGTCTCTTCCTTCTCTTGGTCTAGCCTTAGGCTTTTTGAATGCATTCAGGTCTGTGCCTTAAGTCTGATGGAATCAACCGACACTTAATTATGACAAATTTGACATTTACAGGCCCGTCATGCTTCTTAGCAACTCTTTTGTGTCTTTCTCACTTGCCATGGTCACTTTCCACTGTGATGTGGGTGAGGACACGTGGAAGCATCCATATCTTTAAAATAGGCTTACAGAAATAAGCTTTGAAATTGGTTAGCGATTGAGGGGGGTGTAGATGCAGACATGTGGTAGCTTCTACTGCATTGGATTAAGACACGCAACATGTTCCACTTTATGAAGATTCATTTGAAACTATGTCTCATCTTGTGACACTTGGTAGCTTTTATAGCCCTCTAAGGTTCAAACCCTTTTCCAAAGGAAACATGCCCTTTAGTTTCTTCTAAGTGGCCTTCGGGCTTTGATTCTTTAGTGGGCTGCCATCCCTTTTATTTCCTTTAGGAAAAATGTCTGAAGGAATTCCTTCAGATAATTCATCTAAAGGAAACCTTTCCTTGGCTCCATATGTGCCTTTGTATTATGAGTTCCCCTTTCCTTTGACACGTGGTGCCTTTTTCTCTTTAAACAAGTGCCACATGGCATCTTCTATAGGAATAAGTGAGGACACATGGCATCTTCTGCTATTGACACTTGGTAGCATCCACCTTCTTGGGCCTTTGTAACATCGTAGAAATGTTTGGGGCTCAGTCAGGCTCTCATGAATGATGACACTTGTTGATCTCTACCGATCTCTACTAGGGACACGTGGCACAGTCTGAATACATTTGTTAGTCATGTGAATGCAGACACTTGGCACATTTTTCTTCATTTAGTCACTCATCCCCGAGCCCACCATGGTCTTCACTTGAAATAGTGAAGCTAAGGGAAGAGACTATAGATATTGACACTTAGAGCCTCCCAATAAGATTCAAGAGGGACACGTGGTAATATCTGTCAATTCATTGAAATAAAGTTTAGTGGGGCTCAGCCATCAACACTTGGTAGCATCTACCTGACTCTTTCTTTTACACATGCTTCTTTTCTTAACTAAGGTGGCCTTTGAACCTTTGAACCTAGCACGTTGAACTGATTGAATGTTGAACCTGTTGAACTGATGAACCAAAATGGTTCAAGGTTCAACGGTTCAATCTTTTGAGACTTGTTAAGTGATCAGGGCTGTAGAACCTTGAAACAGTCAAACTTTGAACCTCTGCCAAAGCACTTAGCTCTTGTTGACAATGTTGAACCTTTAAACCCATTAAAGTAAAAAGGTTCAAGGTTCAATGGTTCAATGATTTAATCCTTATTTTGGTGATTTTTGATAGACCCTTTGAACTGATTAAACTTGCTAATCCTTTTACCAAAAAGTTGAGAAAATGATGAAATTTAATGTTCTAAACAAATTTTTGGAAAGGGGATGGACAATTTTGGCCATGCAGGACCAAAATAGTCATATGTTGTCTGAAAAATGAGGAGTCATTTTTTAGGGACAACACATTGAATTTTGACATTGATTATCTTTTATCACCTCTAACAAGGTTTCATTAGAAGATGTTGAGTTTGGAATTTGATTTCCCCATAAAACCTCTTAAAAGGTTTCACTAGGAGATTACTCTTGTTTTGCATGAATGTGGTCTTGGTCCCCCTAATATTTTATAACTGATATGTCACCATGGATGTAGATCATCAATGTGTGATTCTATTGGTCCCAATAAAAAAATTTAGGAGGTGGAATGTCAATATAATGGATAGGTTGGTTGGTGTTCATAGAAAGTGGAATGATAATGAAATGATATTAGATAAGAGAATCCTCATAAAAGATACTAAGAGAACATGTGTTGATGCTAAAAGAATCATCCTTAAAAATTGTGGAAGTATCAAAAATATATTCAAATTGGTCTATAAGGTGTATGTAATAAATGTCATAAAATCCATGAATGTATTATAATTCTAAAGTTGATTCTAACTCAAAGGACTTTTAATATGATGTTGAGACTAAATTATTTATTCTTCTAATGCTAAATTTGATATTAGTTAAAAAATAAAACCTAAATTTAATAATGATGATTATTGTTATAGTGTGGTAGTAAATATGTTATTTTAAATTATTTTTATTGGATTATTAATGTCCTATGTCTAAATAATGGGATATTCATAAATAGGCTCAACGAAGGACTCCATAAAGAATAGCTTGTCAAAGTGAGGCTTCTCAATAAAAGGTTAACATGTAAATCCATAGAGACTGGTTTATTAAAGTGATGCTTCTCAAAGATAAGGCAATGGTCAAAGGGTGACTCAATAAAGATTGGCTTGTCAAAGTGAGACTCCTCAACAAAAGGTAAATGGTTAATAAGAAAATTCATAGGGATTGACTTGTCAAAGTAAGGATCCTCAAAGATAAGACAATGATTGAAAGGTAAATCAACATACATTAATTTGTCACAAATAAGTGTTTTAATAAAAACATCATGGATTAGTTGGTTGTCTTGAACTTGGCTTATGCTTGGTTGAAAAATATTAGATTTGGACATGTTTTGGTCTTGAAAGGATGGCTCTTGGAGAGGTAATGACTATATTTGTTGTGGCTCAAAGATTTACTTAGATTTTTTAAAGTGGGGGAATTTTAGAAATTGATGAGTAATGACCTATGATTCTATAATGGGATATTAATAAATAGGTTTATCATATATAGGCTAAACAAAGACTAGTTGTGGGTCTAGGATGGTAACCATAATACACCATGATGTGATTGTACAACCTTTATGAGATAATAAGCTACCCAATTTGAGATAAAAATGAGGAAGGGCCTGTAATGGTCATCCTTGGGCATTATGGAGCTTGGTTGCTAATTCACACCAAAGGAGGAACACCTATAATGGTAATATTCAGGCACTATAGAGCATGGTTACTAATACAAATGAAAGGAAGAAGGCCTAGAATGGTAATATTTAGATGTTACATAGCTTGGTTTATAACATAGGCTAAAGGAGGAGTGCCTAGAATGGTAATACTTTAGAATCATAGATCTTAGTTACTAATGTAGGCCAAAAGAGGAGGGCCTAGAATGGTAATCCTTAGGTACTGTAGAGCTTGGTTGCTAATGTAGACCAAAGGAGGAGGGCCTATAATGGTAATACTTAGGAACTACATAGCTTGGTTTCTAATTTAGGCCAAAGGAAAAAGAGCTTAGAATGGTAATCCTTGGGAAGTATTGAGATTGGTTGATATTATAGGAAAAATGATAATTATTGGCTTTTGTACCATTACCATTGAAAGGGTGAACATGGTACTTTAATTGGTCTAAATAAGGGTGGTATTGTCATATGACAATTTAAATCACTTCTTTGCAAATTATCCCAAAGAGGGTGGTCGTAGTCTATTAAAATGGTGTCGAACTTTGTCTTGTTTATGAAATGAACTTGGTCTTGGTATAGATCTAATTTGGCTTAATTGGCATGGTCTAAAAGGATAAAAAATGACCTTGATTGGGTTGGAGTGTAGGTTCAAAAATCAAGCCTAACTTGGCATGATAATACAAGTTTTTTTAAAATACTTAATGTTTGGAAAAGGTCTACATTTAAACATGATCAATTTGGCCATGGAAAAAAACTTGGTCTAAGAACATGAAAATAAACTTGGTCTAAGCACATGAAATAGGTCTTGAAAAATAACTTAGGCTAGCCATTTGGAAACAAACTCGATTATGGCATGCAAAATTTTGAAACACTCTCAAGTCTAAAAAACCTGATTTCAAACAAATGGCATACTTAGTCTAAGATGGAAACCTGGAATCAATGCAATACATGGTAAAAGGAAACTTGGTATCTAGGAAAAGGTCTTAAAAGAATTGAAATAAAAATCAATATAAGTTTCAAACTCTAAAGATAGAAAGGTGAACCACCCAATCCCATGTTGTGAACAAGACTCAATCATAAACCAATTATTTTAGATCCAAACTTCAAAAGATAGATTTTAAATGAGATTTCTAAAAGACTTGGATTTTCAAATGAATAATGGCCTAGACTAAAATAGGTATCATAAATTCACATTTTTGGAAATAAACGTATTAATGGGTTTCATATTTGATTTTGAATAAGTGTTTTGGACTAAAATTAGTAGCATGGAAATGCTCCTTTGAAAAAGTGATGCAAAAGTGGTTTTTTTAAATCTCAAACTAAGGTAAATACTTTGAGTTATTTCATCAGCATAACACTTCTTGATTCAATTTAGTTTGGGAAACATGTGTTTTGTCTAGAAATGTTGGACTCAATTTTGACACAAAAAGCAATTTTAGTTCCAAAAATACATGCTAGTAAAAAAAATCAAAAAAGAACCTAAGTGTACATCATACCCTAAAATTGATAAGGTGTGCATATCTTCTACCAAATTACTGATCTACCATTCCTAAAAAGAATTAAGTGTTAATACAAAAAATAAAGAGCACATGTAGTTAGGGTGTGTTAATCCCCTTGTCTCCCAAGAACTAATATGTGGTAAGAAACTTGGAGTGATAAATCACTTTGCATTTGGTAAGATATTCTATGTCAAAGTGGGGTTTACTAAAATATGCAATTTTCAAAATGATCTAAATGGTTTCAAGTGTGGATAACACAAGATAACCTCACATCAATTAGTTATAAACTCTCTAGCTTGTTAATACAAAGTTATAGTCCTTTACACAATGAATTCAACCATGTACGTTTAGTGAAGTTCATGTCTAGCATGAATTGATCCAAGTTTTATTTATCATTTTTAGGCTAATAACTCAATAACTATTTAATTCCAATATCACATGCCAAATTTATATACCCCACCATGGAGTGGGGTTTGAATGATTCTAGGAGATGAAACCCAATGTCAATGCTCCCCTAAATAACTTGTGAGGAGGTATGAACTCCAACCCACAAGTCAATGTAGAAAAAGAAATAAATTAAAAATTAGAAGAAATTTAGGGTCATTTTTGGGTCACCCAAATCAATCGGAGCTTGGGGGGAGAGCATACACAACTTTTATTCCTTTCTAGACTTAATCAAATAAAGAGAAAAACAAGGAAATTTTGATCACCCAAGTTCCCTAAAGGGGAAATGGGGGAGAACATACATGTGAAGTTCATTTTTCCAAAAAACAAATTGATCTAAAAAATATAATCTAACTACCTTTGCAATAATAAATAAACAAAAAACAAAATATGTTAGGATCATTAATCTAAGGTCATTCTTTCTAGATCACTAAACAAGATGTAAAGTGAAATCTCACCCCTTGGATTTGTTTTTTTCACTTGTAACCTTGAAAGACAAAAATAAAATTTGTTAAGTAATATTTAAGCACCAAAACATAAGCGTGAATAAAATTTTGCAGTATTAAAATATATTTTTCTTAAGTTAGTTTCCTAAAAAAACTTTATTGGGTTCACTTATGTTTATGTAAAATAGTTATCTAAAAATAAAATTTCACTTTCAATATCTCAAGTTTTTTTACACAGAGTGAAGTCATTGATTTTATAATAGAGTGAAGTCATTATTTTTCTATGGAACCAGAATAGAAAAAAATAGTTTTTGGTGAAGTCAACTTTCATCAAGTGTGAAATCATAAATTATATTAATAAAAGTCATCATTTATGTCTAAAAAAGTGAATTCACTAAATTCAAGAGAAAATTTATCTAGCAAAGTCATCAAAACATTGGAGCAAAGTTGCCAAAACACTAGAGTGAAGTTGTTGATTTCATAGAGGATGATTCAATCGGTCAATATCATTTTTTTATTTGATCAGTTAATAGCTAGGTTAAATGGGCTTGTACCCTTTATAAAAAACAAAAAAAAAATATAAAAAATACAAATCAATAGGAAAAAATAGGACAAAAATAAAAACCCAATGGCTAAACCTCCCTACCATCAAATCTTTGCCAACTATCAACCAAAAAAGCTAAAGGTAGTGAAAAGGAAACAATGCTAGACAAGCTATTCTAATTCAAAGTAGAAGAAAAACTAATTAGTCTTAGTACTAGAACTTTTTTTATTTCTACCCCTGGTTCAAATCTTAACAAATTTATCCTTACCATCATCTTGTCTCTTCTACTTGAGGTCAAATGATTAAAACTCTCCTTTTTCTTCCTCAAGAACTTGGGTGGATTCATCTTATTTTTTGTGTTGTGTGGATTTTACCTTTAGGGGTGTGAATCAAGAGATATTTTTCCACATTAGTAGATACCAACTATAGATAGAGGAATCCTTTTATCCTGTCATACTCATCAACAATTTCACTACAAAACAGCTTCTAGATCACAATCTTTGTATTCAGATTTTGGAAGGAGTCCTCAATTTTTGCTTTGACATTGAACCCAAATATCCCTTTACCTTTTATATTGATTAGGTGGACCAATATAGGGATCCATAAGTTAGGTTTGGGATCCTCTTTCACATATTCAATTGACTCCCCTAAATCCTACTACTGTTCATCTCCAAATTCTAACTGAGTGTAGTACCATTCCTCCTACTTTGAATTATCATTTTCACTATTGATGTCAATAGTTTTGATGGTAATCTTAGACCATTTTGGATCCCTACACCTGATCAATAACAATATTAGGCCTTGATGGATTAAATCTACTAATGGATTCTTTTTTAAATTCAACACTAAAACCCCCAAAGATTGTAGCAGGAAGAACAAGATGCTAATAGTATGGCCTTTAAAGTGTTTAAGAAGAAGGAAATGATGAAAAAAGATAATAGTGTGTTTCTCTCAAGTGTAATGTACCTCATAATTTAAAGATAGACCTGCATCCATTTCCTCAGTAGCTCAGCTCTCATAAACCCCTTATGTGATGAATACTTAGCTTTTTCCTTTTCTTTCTTATAGAAGATGCTTAGGAGCTCCACCTTCTATATTTTGTATTTTAATGCTTTGAAATAATTTCATTCCATCCCTATAGTTTCACCAATGAGTTCCTTAGTGATCTAAATGTTTAGACCATGCATTGTTACTTCATGGTCTTTCTAGCCACAGGAAAATTCCCTTGAGAGTATAGTGTCATGCCCAACTAGACATTTCATAAATAGATCCATCCCTCCCTTTATCATTTTATGCCATACATACTTATTTTCCTTAACATAAACATAATATATTGGCTCAAATCAATCTCTATCCCCACACATTTTTTGAAAATACAAACTAATTCTACAGTCTTTGTAATATATGCTCTTCAGGAAGGAGATGGGAAGCTTTTAGAACAATGAGCCTTGATCAATCATATGATGCAAGCTTGGGGATCCTCAAATATGAAAGACCTTGGTAATTATCACCTTAAATTTATAAAATTCATCACAAATGATCCATATTTTAATCATAATTAATACACCCATTATGACTTTGCATGATGTGTCCCTTCTTCGATTTGACAATATAAATTATGTCATCCAAAAAATTAATCTCATGCTAAGTGATGAATTCAATTCTTAAGACTCCAATGTTTTCCATGAAATAAAATCCCCTTCTTCCCTATAAACATTCCCTATGGAAACCCATTTGAATTAGGTCAATAAACTTTTAGCATCATTGATGATTTTAGAAATATTCCATGAGGAATGAGAAAGGCCTTATAAGTAGTTGATAATGTTCATCAAATCTCCCTCAATTTGGATGAACTCTATGCCAAGATTGACTACTATCTCAATATCCTAAAGCATCATAGTGAATTTTGAGACATGATTGGTTTGGATCCCTAACATACCTACATAGGCCACTCTGATCACTCCTCCTACTCCCACAGGGCATGGGTTCCCTTTCACTACCCAATCAAAGGTTAGATTAAACAAAGAGGGAGGAGGAAGAGATCACTTTAATTTAGAACTATGAACCCCCTTTCTTGAGTTTTTCTTGTGATAACTAGATTGAGTTGATTCATAATCTAAGAGAAGAAAAGAGAGCTAGGTTGATCAAAAGAAGAAATAAAGGAAGACTATTTTTCATGAATAAAGGCCAAAACCCATTTAGATGTGGAAGAAGGATTTGGTCTATGGTTCTTGATGATGCAAGGATTCTTAGCTTTCTAAATACCCCAAAAAATGGGGAAGAATTAGGTTTCACCATAATTTTAGTGGGGGAGCTTCCTAGGGAGGTTTTCATTAGGTGATTAGGTCCTTAATGGAGCTTGGAGTAACCCAAGAGAAGTTATAAATGCTGAAAAATAGATGAAGCAAATGAGTAGGAGAGGAAAAAATGTTCAAAAAATTCGACTTCCTACTTGAAAATAACACATATATTAGGGATGAAGATGTCTCTTTTTACCATATTATCCATAGTTAAAATCTTAGTCTAGTCTACAAGCCAAAAAAGACACTGATTTTGGGGATGAGGTTTTTAAGCTAGAGCTCCTACCAGTTGTCATCCTCATCCTTCAAGTCCCAAAGGGGGTAATAACCATATTTAATAGAGTAAAGGATGTTGGGATCATGTTTCTAAATGAGTACATCCTCCTTTAGAATTTTTTTTTAATGTGAATGTGTTGAATAGAATCATTTAAGTCTTGCAGGATGTGGTCTTGTTATTGGTTCATGTCAATTTTTACTAGAATTTTCCACTTCTTCCTCCCATTAATATCATCTCAATAATCCAACACTTTGTGACCATACATTTATTTAAAGAATGAGATCAATTCCATGTCTTGAAATGAGGAGACCAAAGGGGCATTGATCTAGGGGTGAAGCTAAAAGTATACTATATTTCCTCTACCAACATTCCACTTGAGTCCTTTTCTAAGAAGAACATTGCCAAATTTCAATGATTTCTAGAATGGTAAGCCATTATTGGGACTAATTTTTGAGAGGAAGTAGTGACCATCCCTATAATTTAAGTATTTAGCCTTGATGATTTTAGTCCACTAGTTATCTTCCTTAATCACCCTCCAACCTTTTTTAGCTAGTAAAACTTGATTCATGTTTTTAACTCTTCTTAAGCCCAGTCCTCCTTTTAAGGTACGGTAGTAGGCTTTAATCTAGGGGATAATTAGGAACTTAAATCTATCTTTAGAACCTCACTATAGGAATATTTTTTAAATGTGTGTAATTTGGCTTGTGATCCTTCTAGGGATGATGAAATGGGACATAATATAGATGGGAATGATTTGAAGAGATCTATTAAGAAGTTGTAATTTTCCTTATTGGGATAGTAGGTTCCCTTTCTAAATTAATAGCTTTCTCTAAACCTTATTTATGAGGGGGTTCCATAATTTTGGTTTCATGGATCCCTCAAAGAGATAACTTTCTCTAAACCTTATTTATGAGGGGGTTCCATTATTTTGGTTTCATGGATCCCTCAAAGAGAGGAGTATTGAGGTAGGAAGATGGAAGGTTTGTGATGATGCATCCTAGAATATTAGATATTTTATCTTGGAGGCAAAGAAAGGTATTGATGAAAAAAAGGGAAATTTTATGAAAGTTGACACTCTGGCTAAAGACCACCTCAAAAATTTCAAGGATCTTTTGAAAGTACCTATATTTTGGGATCAAGGTTTCTCCCATCATCAACATGTCATCCTTAAATTAATGGTGATTGATTGGGCTAGTGTTAGGGTTAGTTGTGATTCCCCTAATGATGTTGGAGGTTCTGGCCTTGCTAATAAGTCTACTTAGTGATTTATCTATGATGATGAAGAGGTAAGAAGATAGAGGATCCCCCTATCTAAGACCTCTCCCTGATGGGAAGAAGCCCATTAAGACACCATTGATAATAATAGAGAACATATGGGAAGATACATAGGAGGTAATCAGGCTTTTGACCAATTAATTGAAGTCAAATCTAGCCAAAATTTTATTGAGGAATTACCAAGAGACCTGATCATAGGCCTTGTTCATGTCTAGATTGAGGAACATATCTTGGTAGTTAGAGTGAGACACCAAGTGGATTGTTTCATATAAAATAATAATCCAATCTAAAATTTATCTACTAAACACAAAAGCTCCATGCTTATCTAAAATAATTTTATCAATCAAAATTTGCATTTTGAATGATAGTGCTTTAATGTAAATTATATAAAATGTGAAACACAAAATGATGGGTTTAGAATTAGACATTTGAGTGGCCCCCTACTTATTGGGAATAAGCACTAAGAAAGTGTTATTGAAATATTGGAGCATGGTGTTGGCTTTGAATAATTCCATAAGTTCCATGAAAACTTCATTTTGAATGATGTCCCAAAAAACCTAAAAGAAGAAAGAAGGGAAGCCATTTGGTCCTAGGGCTTTGTCCCCTTTCAAAAAGAATACTATAACCTAGATCTCCTCATTTGAAGGGGTTGATAATAGAGATGTTATGTTCTTGATATATAAACCTATTGAAAAGGTTAGCCACTTATCTTCTAAAACCTCATCTTGGGGGGGGGGGGGAGGGGTGGGGGACAAAGGAAAATGAAGATTTATAAAATTTAATGAATTGGGCTTCAATGTCTTCATCCTTCCTCAACCAAGTGCCATCCTCCCCTTGAATTTATATAATGAGTTTCCATTGGTGATTCCTTGACACTGAGGTGTGAAATTATTTGGTATTTTTATCAACTTATTTTAACTATAGCATTTTGGATTTCTACCTCCAGTAGGTTTCTTCCTTTGCTTCCAAATTGTGGAAACTACTACGAGGTTCCTTTTCTTTCAATCGAAGATTAGGAGTGGTGCCTAAAACTGAGATTTCCAATTTGATCCTATGAATTTCCTCTTCAATGGAATTTTTTGAAGGAAGATGTTTCCAAACACTTCTTTATTCTATATTTTAAGCTTATTCTTAACATGTCTAAGTTTCATGGCCAAGATATATATAGTTGATCCTAGAAATGGAATATTCCACCATTCTTTAATGTAGTCTTCCAAAGAATCATTTGAGATCCACATTTTTTCAAATATGAAAGGTGTAGCCTTATATTTTGACACCATGTCAGTTTAGGACAATAGTGCATTATGATCAGATCCTATTTTGGGGAGGGACAAGAGAAAAATAGAAGAATTATGGATCTAATTAAGAGAAATCAGAAACCTATCTAATCTTACTTGAATAAGATTATCTCTTAGTCTTCAATTTGACTAGGTGTATTGATTACCTTTTATCTCCACATCATAAAGACATACATTAGTAATAAAATTATTAAATTCTAGCATGATATCATTGAGAGAGTAGATTCCCCCTTTCTTCTCCCCTGGGGACAAGGGGAATTAAAATATCATGCTACCATTTAACTCATGTTTTTGAAATGATTTTTGATGCCCAATAAGTTATTCCTTTTAGGCCTAGAATTTAGGGTGTATAAATTGGTGAGGATCCAATTGATTTTGATATGTAATTCAAAGGAAGAAAAAAGATATGGGTCTTGATAATAAGAAAGGGGTTACCTTCCAAGACCAAGGGATCCTATAAAACTATTAGTCCACCTAAAGCCCCTCTCAAATTATTACAACTATAATGTGAATTGTACCAAATGCTAAACTTGATCTTCAAAGGTTTTTTAGCTAACATCTTAGTCTCTTGAATCAAAATAATGTCTAGTTTGTGATTTAAAACTAAATTTCTCACTAACCTCTACTTTCCAGGTTGTTCAACCACCTTATATTCTAGGAAAGGACTTTCATTTCTCATTACTGAGGTAGTGTCAAAGGGTCATCTACATGCCCTTTATAATGTTGCTATCTATTTCTAATCTCCTAGAGATTTGGGATGATGGTCTACCTAAGGATTTTTTATCACAACCAACTTCCACTTTTTTCCTACCCTTTTTATTGTGGACTTGTTCCCACTTTTCCTCAGCTGAGTCTTTGGATAAATTAGAACTTTATCCCTTGCTAGTAGAATAAGATTATCCTATAGAAAAGGAAAGATGTTTGGACTCCCCACATGATTAATTAGGAGTGAAGAGAACCTAATGGGGTAAAATTTCCTACAGCATTAGATCACCATCTAATAAGAGAGATTCATGAGGAAAGGTACAAGAGGAAATAATGAGAGAGTTGTATTGAAGGTTATTATAAGGGGGTGGGGAACCCATCAAGAATGTGAATGTAGCTTCAAAAATAATGTCCTTGATAGGAATAGAAGAACCAAGTGGAGGATACAATGGGGAACCTATTAGGGAAGCCAGATCTAGGATGGGACGAGGAGGGTAAAGGATCCTTAGAGATATGGGGGGTCACAGTTGATTATAAACAAAGAGATTTTTACCTAGACTAAGAGGGGATAGAGTTGATTTGTGGGAAGGGACTGATGGAGGGGGAAGGGGGATGGTAAAGAGAGGAAAGGGGGAGAGGGGGGAGGAAGGAAGGAAACAGAGTTTTAGGTCAAGGACCAAAGAGGGATTTGAGAGGGGAAGGGGGGATGGGAAGGGGGAAAGAGAAGAGGGAGTGTGGGTAGAGGATTTCCTAACCCAAGATGGGGAAGGGGGAATGGGTGACTTCTTGAGTAGGAGTATTACTTAGATGAGTGGGTAAGGACATCCCATGTTTTATAAATCTTGAAAGATATTTTAAATTCAGTTCTTTGATTTTAGATACCATACTTTGATTTGATATTGATAGATTGGATTAAAGGTTTATCAATAAGAATGAAGATGCAAACCCTAGTAGCAAGAAGCCTCCTTCTAGACCTAGTAATTGGGTTGATAGAAATGGGTTTCACAAGGGCCCTAACAATCCCAAATATGACTTTTGGCACCTAGAATTGTAGAGGGGGTTCTAGCAGACTAATCCAGACTAGGATATCCTTAGAGACCATACTATTGAGTTTAATTCCTAAATTCCATTTATGAAGGTTGGCTACCAATTTTATCATAAACCAAGGTCCTCTTGTGAAGGTCTTTAGGATGTCATTGAGATGGGAAAAATTTATCAAAAAGAAATTTTTGGGCATGGTAATGATATCTATTTATCCTTTAAGTTTTCATTTAAGATTAGCCAATTTTTAGAAAGAATAAATATTGGGATAAAAGTCATTAAACTTATCAAAGATAGAATATTATAAAGAGGAATCAATTCTATCAGTGATGAAATTCAAGAATTTGAGACTTACCTTCTTTCTTTCACTGGAAGCGACTAGGAAAAATATTCTAGGGTGATGTCATGACATTCTACCATAAGTAGATCTACCCATGAGGGCTATTATTTACCTTTGGTGGGATTGGAGTCAATGATTTATGGACCCTAAATGGACTCCTCCCCAAATACCAACTAATTCTTTGTGTTGTCTAATGAGACATGACCATTCCCCAAATCAACCTTTTCTAGTTCTATCATAGACTTAGTAGTATTGTCAAGTTGTAGTTTGCCTTCCTCTTGTCTATCATTAGCATTCAAAATTCCTACAATAGTTGTTCTCCCACCCATCGTAAGGTCCAAAATAAAGGTCAATATCATCATTCTTGTTAGTCACCATTTTCTATGAAGTCATTGAAAATCAAGAATGAGTTCACTATTTATTTAAAAATAAACAATCATAAATAGAGGACAAAGTAGGCAAAGTTATCCTTTAACAAGAATGAAGTCACTGATTAGTATCTAAATAAAATGACTGAAGAAAAGTCATGAAATTAAAAAATATAAAGTTATGAGTGACATTTTAAAGGTTTTTAAAGTTTCCATGTCACTCCTTTGGTACATGTGGGGTGTGTGGTCCCACCAAGTGTACCATTATGTATCATTAGGAATAGGAAGAGCCAAATTTCATTAGTTTATTATTAGTCAAATCAAAAGAGAATTGAAATAAAAATATATATAACGGAAATTAAATTAATCTTGCCTAAGTACTTGGGTGAGCTTAATGTAATGAAAAAAATTATAAATATAGTATAAAACAAAAGATTGTATTACCTCCCTTGTCAATCTAGTGCTCATTCATTGGCATAGGGGATGTTCATGCTTGGCTTATGTGAAACAAAGAGCTTTGTCAATGTAATTTCCATTTAGGAAACACTTCTCTAAGACCACTTGAGGCTTAGCTTAACTTGGCTTGCCTTGGTGAAGTTTTAGATTAAGGTAAAAGTAGGTTTTGAAGGGACCCCGAAACCCTTTAACAAAGAAATAAAGATGAAGTGATAATGCCCAATAGGAAGAACATTCCTAAAACTTACTGTAAAACAATATCAAAATCAAGTTTTACAAGGACCTAAAACCATAAACCAATACCATAAAAGAAGATCACAGGTTTTACAGAGACCAGGAAACTCAAAATAAGTTTTTAAAACTAAGATCCAACTTTCAGAACTAGTTATAACATCTAACAAAAAGGACCAGAACAAAATCAATAGCAATAAAGAATACCTTAGTCTTCTAATTCTAGGATCATCTTCACAGCCTCATTTCCAACCATTATTGTATCCTGTATGGATATTATAGCTGATGTAGTAACTTCTTGCTGGGCTTTCTTCCTCGAGTTCTGTCTGGTCCTCTTACTAGGCCCCTCCAAAGATTTTATTTCTTCATTAGCTCATTTTCCAAAGTTAGCTGTAGCCGCACATATGCTAGAAGTAACCTCCTCCATTTTAATTATACTTTCCTTGATGAGCCTTCTTAGATTATTCTCATAATCCTTAAGTTTAGTTGGAATATCACTCATTTGCTTCTCCAAATTATTGATTTTGATCCTATCAACTTCCTGGTTATGTTGCATTATTTCTACTTTCTTCTTCAACTCCATCATTTCCTTATACATCCATGAATCAACTTGGAAAATTGCATCAGCTTTGAATTTGGCCAAATTTATGAAGGAGAGCTTAGTGTCCCTCTATCGAACGTCACAACTATCATCTGTATTCTCCTATGGAAAAGACTCATCCTTTTCAATTTGGTCCTCCCTTTCCATCATTTTCTCCTCTTTTGTCTCTACAGGGTCTTTATTCTATTCATGATCATCCTTTTCTTGCTCTCTAATCTCCATAGTATGATTGGAAACCAGAACCAAATGTTCCTTTTCTCTTGTCAAAGCTGGATCATCAAGTAAAATATTTGTGTCTTTAACACTTCCCCCCACCACAGTCTAATTATCTTCATGATTAGAATTATTATGTTCTGTATTGTCCTCTATTTTATCCCCTTCATTTTCTTTCTCACTTTTGTCTTCATTTTCTTGATACCCTTCCAAATTTGAACTAAAATCCCTAGTTTTCGTCCCTTCTTCTTCCTCCAAAAAATTCTTCTCAGAAATTTTTTTGCTTTCCCACTCAAATTCCTTTTCAACATTCTATTTTTTAAAACTGGAGGGTTTATGTTTTACTTTTTCTTTCCCCTTCACTTTTTCACTCTTCTTACACTGTGAATCCTTATTTTTGTCAGAATAAGGATTCAAGACTATGGCATTGTTTTTGCAATAGCCCTCTATGATAAGAATTAGTCCTTCATGCAAAATTGGTCGAGATTCATTCTTTTTATGAGCAAACATACTTTGAAGCAGCGAACAGTGCAAATAGAAGGGGAAGGAAATTTTGTCTTTATGCCTAAAATGATTAAGAAAGACAAAATGAAATTTATGAACTCTTTTGCTTCTACCATCTAGGATAAAATACTCACAAATGCAGCATAATACATCTCTCTAGATTCCTTTTATCTGCTCCAAATTGAAGAAATCTCCACTCTTTTATAAATTGCTTCTCCTCTACATCCATTTTCAGAAATTTCTTGTAAGCCGCATTAGAGATACTAGTCTGCTTAGAGAGTTTAATGCCATCTGTGGGAAGCCCTGTAACCTCAGTGATGAACTCCTCTGTAAGCTTCACAGTAACACCATAGAGAGTTACTCTGTCATCAACCTAGTTTTTGAAGAATGCCATCGTGATATGGGGTTTAGACCCATACAATCAGTCCATATAACTTACCACTCTCCCTTTTTGAAGAATCTTCCATACATCCTATCTATCCTTCCAATTTTCACAATTTTTTGGCTCTTGCTTCCATGGTTCACCCTTCATTTTGCAAAACAAACAATATTCCAATAACACCAAAACACTGAGAGTAGAAAAATGGACCCAATTGTTCTTTACATGAAATGGAAGTCACCTATATGCTAGCACATGTGAAATCCATGTTACATTCTCATAAATGTACATGTTCAGTGAAGGTAATCTATCCACCTTAAGTCCACTCCTCTGAATCATTAATTTACTAATCCAGGCAGATCTTTCCCTGTTTGGAATGAATGGCATCATAATTTATAAGCACTTTGAGATCAACGTGCTTATTTAATGCATTATGCCATCTCACCTTTTGCCCCATTTGAACATCATAATTTGCTATGCAATCTGCAACCCATTGGATTCTCTATATGTATGGAATATGGTCACTATTTCAAATTTTAGAATTAAATCTTTATTTTCCATCACCATAGCCTCAATAGACCATGAACTTGAGTTTTTGTTATTTAGGATGTTTACAATATTCAAAGAATCACCTTCCATCCATAATTTGGAAAATCCCAATTCAACAACTAGTTTAATAGTGTATAGGGCTGCAGTAGCTTCAACAATATGACTATTCAACTTACCAATTAGGATAGTAATGGCATCAACTACATTTCCCATATGATCTCTTAGAATTCCTCCACATCCTGCTCTTCCCAAATTCCCTTTAGCTGCTTCATCAAAATTTCCTTTGATCCATCCAGTAGGAGGGACATTCCATTTTACATTCACTCTTGGATTATCAATTTTTAGATTAGGCCTTTTAGATCGTAAGGGGTTATCAAATTGAAAGGTTTGATCAGGATCCCTTTGTGATTTAAAATTCTCCTTAATATCTCTAATAATATTTTGACCAAGCACCCATCCTAGAAGTTCTTTACTTCTGAAAATTATATTATTTCTTTCTTTCCATATACCCCACCATATATGAGGAAGTGTTAGTTTCCAAAAAAAATTAACATCAGGATTTTTTGAGGGACAACACCAGTTTTTAAAAGATAGATCCACACTTTTTTATTGTACTAATGTTCTACCCCAGAAATTAAGGATCTCAGTCCAAATTTGCTGAGTGTAGGAACAGTTTGAGAACATATGGTCTCTATCTTCAAATCCATTTTTACATAAAATACACCTATGAACCACATTAATTCCTCTTTTCTATAAATTGTCAAGGGCCAAGATTTTATTTTGAAGCAAAGTCCAGAAGAAGATATTTATTTTAGGGATGAGCCCCTTCATCCAGGCTTGAGACCACAAAGGTTGATTACCCTTTTCCTTTGAAGTAAAGATAGTAGAGACTTTAAATTGTCCACTAGGATCATCATGCCAAATAATCTTATCCTCCAGATAGGGATAAAGAGAGACAGCATTGAGAGATAATTGGATGTTGCTGAAGCCTTGATTAACATCAATTAAATTCACCCAGGAATTATTCTGCCAATACTGACTAACTAGTATACCATATCTCTGCTTACATCGATCAACTAAATCCTTATCTTGGAAATCTTCCATCAAAGGATAATCCTTTAACCAGACATCATCCCAGAATTTCACCTTAAGTCCATTACCCACTTTCCAGGAACATCCTTTTTCTAAAGTTTTTTTGGTCCCCTAAACTGCCCCCCACATGGAAGAGGGATGAATTACATCAGAGTAAGAAAAGAAATCAGAAAGGGATTTTGCATTGAAGAGGTACTTATGTTTCCATATAGTACTCCACTCTTTGTTTTCATGATAAACTCTCCATCCCAATTTGGCTAAAAGAGCTTTATTCATACTTATGATTTTCCTAATTCCTAATCCCCCTTCCCTAAAAGGTTTAAAAACTTTGTCCCAAGCAACTAAAGGCATTCTCCTTTTTTCCTCAGTACCAGTCAATAGAAAATTTCTTTGAATTTTTTCAATAGCCTCTGCAAATTTAATAGGAATTCTAAATAGACTTAAAGCATAAATAGGTATGCTTTGAAGATGAGCTTTGAGAAGAGTTAACTTTCCTGCCTGACTTAAAATGTTTCCTTTCCATCTCATATGTTTCTTGATGAACTTGTTAATAAGATCCTCCCAGAATGCATCAAGGACTTTCAGACCAAGAGGAAGACCCAAGTAAGACGAGGGGAGAGATCATATAGAACATTCAAGAATTTTAGCAATTTTATTTTGTCTCTAGATAAGAGTGTTAATAAATTTCTCCTTAATCAATTTGACATTATAATTTTGGATTAAGAGCTCATTTATATATGGGAAATGGCATTTGTATTTATAGGTTCAAAAACTAACTCTAATTCAAGTGTAGTCAAGTTTAGTTTTAACCTTGGTTGGGTTTAATTTAAACCTAGATTTAGTTAAAGTAATTATGAAGTCTTGGAAACTCATAAAATATATTTATGATGTTTGAAAACTCATATAATATATTTGTGAGTTGTGATTCACCTTTTATTTAAATTTTAGGAATCTATAAAATAAATTATTAATTACATTGATTTTTACCTCATTGTTATTGAAACAATATTTTTTAGAAAATGTAATTCCCTAATTAAACAAGGAATTTTTACTTAAGGAGCTAATTGAATTTACTTTTTAATTAATCTTACTTAGGGTTTTTGGAATTTAGTAATTGCTTTAGTGTTTACATTAACATATTGAAAGGCTAATTTGTCAATTTTATAGGTCACAATTTGAATGGGGTTGAATCCAAGATAGTTTATCATTATGTGTTGTGTGTTACCCCAAATTAGGAAGCCTCAATACAATTTAAGGAGATAAATCCCTTGCATGGATGAAATTGGAAATCCAATGACTTCTAGGCTTAATTTGTATGATTTTATGCAAATCAATCTAAAGTCTATTATAGACATGGAATATAACCAAAAATGAGTGTCTAAAATTAAATTAGGGGTAAAGAGAAAATTAAAGAAACCCACACACACTATAGTCTGAATAAAATAATGATTGCTTCTTAATGCTAACTTTATGGTTGATTGAGCAAGGTAAAAGAACTTTGTGATGGTTGATTTTTAAAACTATCTTTAGTAATATGTGCTTACATTCTTTTGGTAATATTATTTTGTATGTTGTCTTTTGGTTGGTTGTAGTGTAGTAAAACATTAGTTAGTCATTTTACATTACTTATTGAATGAATTGACCTTAATGGGTTATGATTATGTTATAGGTCATATTTAAGATGAAGATAGAATATCAGTAAGACTTATTTATCTATATATTAAGAGTGTGAAGGTCATGTTTTACTAAATGGTTTGGAGGGCTCAGTCTATTTATTTTACAAGATTTTTCTATGATATGCCCTTTGGGATCTTGTTAGTGAAAAGGGTACTAAGGGAGAATAAACCACACCAAGGTAATTTCTTGATGCTAAATTCAAAAATTGTATTGAACAATTTATGTTTTAAATAATCTATTATTATATGAAGTTTTGAGACATTGTAATAATTATGTTTTGAAAAAAGGTAAGGGGATTCATATTAGGGTTTTGATATGATGTTAAGGTTTAATCTAATTGATGCATGATGAGGTTTTGGCTATTGAGATCCCATGAAATGGATATAGATCTATGAGTAGAATGGAAGAGTGGATTTTTTTATTTATGAAGAAATTATGCATGAGGTTTAGAGGCTAATAGAAGGGGAGTTAATTTTGAGACCATGTTGAGAATGTAGAGAAGGAAAAGGATGATAAGTAGAAGGAAAATGAATACAATGCATCATCTAGTTTTATTTTAAATGAGGGTAACCAAAAAATAAAGGAAAGTATTATCTCATGTCTTGGACCAAGGACCTACTAATAGGAGGCATAAGAAAGATACTTGTAGCTTATAGGTTGGTTCTTTTATTAATGCATTTTCAATTTTTAATGAGTATTTTTTTGGTTTATGTAAATAATATTGTTGGTTTTTTAAATACAAACATAAATGACTACCATAAGGTTTTTATGGGTATAAATATAAAGAGGGATTCATAATATATCCTTATACCTTTCACTCTAAGGACCAACCCTTGAAAATGAAAGACCAGATATGAGTTATTTTTATGGGTTAAACCTCCTAGCTAAGAAATTAGGGTCTAGTTGTTTAAAATATTATAAACATGAATATATATGTATACATATTTATATTGTATTGATTTAATATACATAAACTCTCCTGAGCATAGAATCAATTCTATATTCTATAGTAGTTGATCTGAGTTTGCTTATTTGAAGGATGAAAATGATATAATTTTTGGCAATTTATTTTAGGGAAATATTTGACCATTGTAGGGTTTAAAATAATATTTAAGGTCTACATATGGTTTATTATGAATCTTAATCTTGATATCTATTAGTTACATTTACATAGTTGTTAATTAAGGTGATATCTAGTACATAGGCTATTTGGTATGTTTATTTTGTGAATATCATTGACTGAGTTGATCCTTGTTTATTCTCGTAGGACATGACCATGTGAATTTTAAGTGAAGTGTTAGATTTTTTGATATTAAGTTAAAACTATTTATAAATATCCTGAGGGATTCATTTTGTTAAGATAGAATTTACATATGAAGATTTGGAACATTGTGACATGGAATGGATAGTGTAAACTCAATTTTTATAAGATTTATATGCATATGGTTTGACCTTATTGAGAAAATAAGGATAAGATCATTATTTATCAATTATTTTAGCATACTATGGAAAATTATATGTGGATTGAGGTACTTTTTTGTTCTACTTGGTAACAAGTTTTCTTACATTCATTGTTCAATAGAACTTGTAGGTTTTATTTAAATGGTATAGTGGTATGATAATAATTTATATAAGTTTGGGACATGATACTATATATGTGAATATATGTTTATATGAGCACAATTAATATATATATATATATATATATATATATATATATATATATATATATTATGTTAATACATATATTCTGAGTTAAAAACCCATGTACTTGATAGTTTAATACAATTCCCATCTTTGAGAATATATCATTAGCACATAAAGAAACTATTAGTGTTAGATAAAAATAGAAGTATCTAGAGTAGGAAATTATGTCTAAAATCCATCATGTAATAGGTATATAAATTGTATGATTTCCTTTTGATTACTATGAAATAAAGGTCCATCTAACACATAATATAGATATAAATGTCTGGAAAGTAGTCCAAATTATACCCTAATTGAGTAAAATTATCATCTCTATAATATTGTCATATAGGTAAGATTATAAGAATTTAATTAGGATGTGTTTTTATCCTTTTCATAAATCAGTATTAGGATTTTGACAAGAGATGACATTAATTTTGACTTTATGTTATGTATGTTGTAATTTTGGGCATTATATACAAAAATTACTAAGATTAAAAAGGAAGAATAATTAAATTGCTCTTGATCTACTTGTCATGAAATAAATTGATAAATAAGGATTTAGTGTTATGTGTGCTTTGAAATTATTATAGAAAGATATTTTGAGATAAAATATTAGAAAAAATAGATTCTTATTCTAACTTGTTAACATGTCTGTATGAGGTTAAATTGTGCACTTGGTTCTAAATGTTTATATCTTTGTTATTGCATAGTATTTATTCAAATTATTTTGAATATTTAATTGCATGCTATGTTCGATAATAAGAGGTAAATAAATTATTATGCCAAAGGGTAACTCATAAATATGCCTTCTATGATTCAGTAGCATAGAATTATATGTGAGTGAAAATGACTAAGATTATTATATCTAAATTCTATAATAAAACATATCTCCTTGATCCATTAATAAGAACAAGAGGTAACTATTAATACAAATATCAACAATTCAAAGACTTGTTTTAAGAAGAAGATCTAGAAGTAGAATCAAAATTCCAAGAGCTATTTGTATATTTAGAATACAAGGTTTACTAACACCTCATGGAATAAAAAACTAGGAGGAAACTTTAGAGATGGTTTTAAGAGTGAAAATTAGTTTGAGAGGAAAACACCTCTAGGAGGATGTTTCACTTGTGGAAGAGATCACTATGAAGAATAATGTCCTTGATGGAAGGCAAATGACAAGAATAAGAATGCAACTTCTTCTTCATAGTAGGGAACCTTCCAGTAGTGTATCCACATGGTAGTGGATAATATGCATGTTAAATTATAATCCTCTCCCATTAAAGTGTCAAGTACTCTTTTTGGTCATCCAATTACTATTTTGATTTATATAGGGCTAATGAATGATTATTTCTCCTATAATGTTTAATACATTATCTAGGAAATTTGGTTATATGGAAAATGCATGGTAAATATAATTTGATAATGAGTCTAAGGTCAAGGTTGAAAGATGTATCATAGAAGCTAAATTTTTTTACCATAATTCACCATGGTCATGTATCTATATACAAAACCATTAGGGTCATATGAAATTATTTTAGAATTGAATTGGCTATCTTGGCATAAACCCAAAGTAGATTTCTTCCTTAAAAATGTTGAATGTTAGGATGATTTAGGAACCCTAACCCAAATCTAGAGAAATTAGAGAGGTTTGAATCTTAGGAAAATTTATTACATTCAATTGAAATGGACATAATTCAAGGGATGTCAAACATTCCTTGTCAAAATGGATGAAGTTTTAGAATCCAAGTAACCCATATTGAAATCTTATCCCTTTCTACAAGAATTTTGGGATGTCTTTCCTAAAGAATTGCCAAGGTCACCTCCATAAAGGGAATTTGATTTCTCTATGATATCATTCTAAGATTAGAACCACAATTTAAGGCACATTATAGGATAAAAATAATAGAGTTTATTGATTTGAAGGAACAACTTCAAGAAATGTTGGCCAAGATTTTGATTTGGTTGAGTGTTTCACCTTGGGGTGTAAATATTGGCCAAGGTTTTCATCAAGAAGAAGGATAAATCCCTTTGTTTATGTATATATTACCACATGCTCAATAAACCAAAAATAAAAAATAGGTACTCATTACCTCACATTGATTATATTTTTGGTAAAATGCATGGTGATATAGTCTCTTTGAAGATAGATCTTCAAATAAGATTCCACCAATTGAGGATTTGGGAAGAGGATATTTTGAAAACAACTTTTAGAATTTGATATGGGCACTATGAGATCATATTTATACCTTTTGGTTTGATAAATGAACCAAAAATTTTCATGAATAATGTGTTTAGATATTTCCTTGACCAATTTGTTTTAGGCTTCTTGGATAACATCCTCATCTATTTTAAGAATGAGAAAGAACATGTTGACCACTTGTGATTTGTGTTGTAATAGTTTTATAAACATAATTTATATATTAAGTTATCTAAGTGTATTTTATTTTAGAAAATATTCCATTACTTAGGACACATCATTTATACATAAGGAATTTTAGTTGATCCAAATAAGATCAGGGCCATCATGGATTGGCTAGTTCCTAAAAATGTGCATGAGGTGTATAGTTTTATAGGTTTAATAAGGTACTATAGGAAGTTTTACCTAAATTTTCCAAGATAGATAACTAAATTAATTTTATTAATAATAATGAAAAATGATTTATTTGGTTAGAAAAATGTGAATAAGCCTTTTTGGTTTAGAAATAAAGGCTTACTTCTGCACTAGTTTTACATATTCTAGATCTGAATGGACATTTCTCAGTGATAACTCATGCTTCAGGAGAAGGTTTAGGAGAAATGATTATGTAGGATGGATCATTTTTGGCCTATAATTATGGGAATATAAAGAAATATGAGGAAAATTATTCTCCTTATTATTTTTTATTGGTTGTTATAGTTCACTCCTTGTAGGTTTGGAGACATTACTTGTGTAAATGCTTTGAACTTAACACTAAAAATTTAGGTCTTAAGTATATTTTCACCAAACCAAACCTAAATGCGCACCAAAAGTGGTGGTTATAAATTATGTAAGATTATGATTTTGATATAAATTACATTCAGTATAAGAAAAAATAAGTAGAAAATTCCCTTAGCCATAGGAGGACATTCTAGCTTTGGCTATAATTAGAAACACCTTTAGAGATCAGGTTAAAAAAATTCTCACTTGGTGATCATTTTTATGAAAAATTCATGAAATATTTGAATATAAACCTATTAGATCATATATATCAAGGTTTTAAACTATAAAATGATGGGATTTTAAGTTTTAATGGCATGATTTTTATGTCTAGTAAGGAGAATTTGAGGAATATTGTGCTTAAATAATTTCACAATGTACCTTATTTAGGGAATCAAGGATTAACTAAGTTAGTAGAAAAGTTAAAACCTCTATATTTTTAAAAGGGACTTAATAAATATGCAACTAATGTTATTTCTATATGATTGTAGTGTCAATAATTCAAGGCTCAACATGTTCATCCAATTGGGTTATTATAACCTCATTCGGTACCTAAATAGAAATAGCAGGGGATGAACATGGAATTCGTTCAAGGTTTACCTATATATATAAAATATCATGATATTATCATGTTTATGGTATATAAATTAAATAATGTATCTCATTTTATTATTGGTAATGTAACTAATGATGCAACTATGTTTGCAAAAAGGTTTTTGAAATAAATTTAAAAATTACATGGGTTTTTCGAAAATTTATTTTAGATAGGGACCCAAAAATGACTTATAGATTTTTGAAAACTTTAAATTATGCATTGGGAACTTATCTAAATTCTAGCACAATTTACCATCCAAAAATGGATGGGAAAACATAAAAGATAAATTAGATATAGGAGAATCTATTTAGAATGTATTGCATGAACCAACAACATAAATGTAAAGAGTCACTTCCATTATTAGAGTTTAAGTATAAAAAATCCTATTAAATAAATATAAAGATGGCTCATTTTGAGTCATTATATGGTATAAAATGAAGAACACCTATTATTTGAAATGAGCTGGAAGATAAAATGGTCTTTGGACCCAACATGATTGCTGAAATAGATTAACAAGTGAAATTACTAAGGAAGATATTGGATGAAGCTAATGATAGATAGAAAAGCTATACTGATCTAAAAAGAAAAACAAGCAGTTTCTTATTAGGGATAAATTTTTAATATTAGTTAAACCCCAAATGAGTTCAATTAAGTTTGGTAAATAAACAAAGCTATCACCTAGATATGTGGGACATTTTTAGGTCCTATAAGTAATTAATGATGTAGCATATATGCTTGAATTTCCACCATCTCTAACATAAATGCATAATGTTTTTCATGTTTCATATATTAAAAATTATATTATTGATCCTACACATGTTTTGGATTGGGATACATTATAGGTTTGGGATCCAAGGGGGACCACATTCAAAATAATTAGAATATTTTATACTCACAAGCTTAGCTTGCATAATAAATAAGTATCATATTGCAAGGTATAGTGAGGATAATACTCTAAGGATAATGATACATAGGAGGATTATGATGAATTAATGAGATTTTTTTGTTGAACGTCATTAGTTTGATGTTGAGACATTATTTTATTATGCTGTCCTTAGCTAAATTTTAGAAATTTTATTTTAAATAAGTGTCGTCATAATAATGAATAGTTTTATGGGGGAAGAATGTTACATCTAATTTTTCTCTATGGTTATTTGTGACATTATTCAATGGGTTGTGTATTATTTATTAGTAGATCTTATGCTCATTATGAGCTGGATTAGTTATGTTATTTTTATAGTAGGTATATTTTATTTTTATGAGCTATTACATTATGATTATGATCATGACTTTATTGATTAGTCACATTCAATAATTATTATGATTTCACATTGATTTTTATCATGATATGGACTAAATATAGATTTATTTTCTGAGTTGGATGCATGATATTTTCCACCCTCGTTAATAGTGTGGAGGGAGAGTATCATTATATAAGGGGGATTAAATGGTTACATTAGGGGTAAAGAGAAAATTCAAGGAACGCACACACACCACAATAAGACTAAATGAATGATTGCTTTTTAATGCTAACTTTATGGTGATTGAGTAAGTTAAATGAATTTAGTGATGGTTTATTTTTATAACTATCTTTAGTAATATGTGCTTACATTCCTTTGTATGAATTTTTTTGTATGTTGTATTTTGGTTGGTTGTAGTGTAGCAAAAACCATTACTTATACATTTCACAATACTTATTGAATGGATTAACCTTACTAGGTTATGATTGTATTATTATTCATCTTTAAGATGAACATAAATTATACTCAATACTTATTTATGTATATATTGGGAATGTTTTAGACATGTTTTGTTAAATGGTTTGGAGGGATCAATCTATTTCTTTTACAATATTTTACTATGATATACCCTTGGTAGTCTTGTTAGTGAAAAGGGTACAAAGGGTAAATAAATGACCCCACCTCCCCAAGGTATCTTTTTGATGTTAAATTTTAATATTGTATTGAGTGGTTTATGTTTTGAATAATATATTATTATAGTAAGTTTTGAGACATTGTATTAATTATGCTTTGAAAAAAGGTAAGGGGATTTATATTAGGGTTTTGTTATGATGTTAAGTTTGACTTTTATTGATGCATGATGATTTTTAGGATGCCAAGATCCTATGAAGTAGAGGTATAACTATGATTGGAATTATTCATTTATGAATAAATTCTTATTGAGGTTGAGAGTATAAGAGAAGTGGACTTAGTTTTATGACCATGCCAAGCATGCAAAGGAAGGATAATAAATAGAATTAAAATCAATACAATGTATCATATAGTTTTATTTTCAAGGAGGATGGTTGAAGAATAAATTAAGGTATTATCTCACTTATTGGAGAAATAAATTGATAATATGAGGTTTAAGCCATATACTCATAGTTTACATGTAAATTATTTTATTGTTGTATTTTCAATATATAATGAGTAGGGTTCTTGCTTGGGTAATTATTATTATTGGTTATTATAATAAAAATGTTAAATTAATACCCTAAGGTTTTTATGTATATAGATCTAAGGATGGATCCTTACTCTATCATCATACCTATCACTCGAAGGACCAACCCTTGAAAAAGAAAGACTAGGTCAGAGTTATATTTTTGTGGGTTAAATCCCCTATATAAGTAATTATGGTTTAGTTGTTTAAAATATTCTAAACATGGATATATATATATATATATATATATATAAAATTTCCACTATAGAAAGAAATCTCTAATTTGTAGCCATCATTACAAGTTTGTTTGTTTGAAGGATGAAAATGATATAATTTTTGGGTCTTTATTTTGGAGAAATATTTAACCATTATAGGGTTAAAAATACTATTAAAGGTCTACCTATGGTTGAGTATGACTCTTCATCTTGATATATTTAAGTTAAATTTACACAACTATTAATTAAGGTGAATTCTAGTATGCATGACCCTATGTATGCTTATTTTATGAATCTCATTCATTGAGTTGTTCCTTGTTTAATCTCATATAGCATGACCATGTGACTTTTACACAAAGTGTTGGATTTTTTGATATTAAATTAAAATTATTTCTAAATATCCTAAGGGATTCATTTTATTAATATAAAATTCTTGTATGAATATATGGAAACATTATGACATGGAATGGATAGTGTAAAATTAGTTTGTATAAGATTTATATGCATATGATCTGACCTTATTAAGAAAGAGAGACTAAATGCATTATTTCTCAATTCTTTTAGCATGACTATGGAAACTTATATGTGGAATGATGAATTTTATAGTTCTACTTGGAAAGGAATATTTTTGCATTCCTTTTCATGATAGACCATGTATGTTTTATTTAAAATGTATAATGGTATGATAAGAATTTATGAGTTTGGGACATGATATTGTATATGTGAATATTTTTTATATAAACACCATTAAAAAAGGATTTATTCATGTGTGAATACATATATACTGATATCTAAACCTAAGCACTTGATAGTATAATAGAGTTCCCATATAGGAGAATGCATCATTAGCACATAAAGAAACTATTAGTGTTAGATAAAAATAGAAGTTTTATATAGAGTAAGAAAATATTATAAAAATCCATCATGTAATAGGAATATAAATTCTATGATTTCCCTTTATTTATAATAGAATTAAGGTCTAACTAAAACATAATATAGATATAAATGTTTAGAAAAGAGTCCAAATTATACCCTAATTTAGTACAATTACCCTCTAAAGAATATGGTAGTATAAGAAATATTATAAGACTTGCATTAGGATGTTTTTTGATTCTATTCATATAGTATTTATGTTAGGATGTTGACAAGAGATGACATTAATCTTGACTGTATGTTATGTATGTTTTATGTTTGGGCATTATATACAAGAATTATTAAGATTAGGAGGGAAACATAAGTAAATATTTCGTGATCTAATTGTTGTTAAATAAGGATTTAGTGTTATGTTTTATTCATAATTATGATATAAATATATGTTGATATAAAAAATTAGGAAAAATAAATTCTTGTTCTAGCTTGTTAACATATCTATATGAGGTTAAATTATGTACTTCGATATGAATGTTTATATATTCACTATTTCATAGTATTTTGAGCTATTTTTGAATCTTTAATTACATGATATTTTGGATAACATGAGGTACACATAAAAATATTCCAAAGGTTGACACTTATATATACCCTCTAATATCATATGCATGATAAGTAGCAGAGAATTCTGTGAAAGTGAAAATGACTCAGATTATTATATCTTAATTATATAATAAAAACATTGGCCAATGTAATTTTATAGATGAGAAATTTTCATTTCATTTTAATTATATTTTAAATGCTTTTTATTATAATTTAGATATAGTAATGGATTCCATAGTCTACTTGATTGTTGCATGTAATAATGTTATTACGCACATGGTTTCTAGTGGTTTTATTGATATCCTCACTATTATTATATTCCCCTTTATGAAAGTTAGGGCCACTCTTATAAGGGAGGTGTGTGGGATAATATTGGTATATGGTTAGAGTTAAATCACTTGGATGATTCTCCCCCTCTATGAGATGATTCAACTAGATAGAATTATGTTTAGGGTATGTGATGGATAATAGAGATATACTTAGAAGCTCATATTATAAGTTTATACTATCATTATGTATATTTAATATTTTACCTTATTTTACCCTATTTTGGGTGTGTAATCAACATAATAATGGATATTTACTTATATAAGTATCATAAGTTATAAATAGTAGTGTCTATAATTTGTATTTTAATTGATTCATGGATTATATCTACATTTGTAGTACTTAGTATGTCTTAATGTAAAAATGATCCATTTGTTAGCTTAATGATGTGTTTAATTCTTGATCACTAAGTTAGTTTTATTATAACAATGGGTTGATTTATATATGCATATATTAATTAGATTTTATTTAGTTCACATGTTTTAAACTAATTTCTATAATTAATATCAATAA
The DNA here is from genome assembly GCA_037957365.1 of Torreya grandis. Lineage (NCBI taxonomy): Eukaryota > Viridiplantae > Streptophyta > Pinopsida > Cupressales > Taxaceae > Torreya > Torreya grandis. The sequence continues at coordinate 1,756,533 of JARHVA010003223.1, forward strand.
TAATGAGGAGACCAAAGCACTAGAGGGTCCCTGCAAAAGGACGAGGCAAAGCTCTAGAAAGAAAGATACACAAAAAGGAGCTTTGCTGGAGGCTACCACCCAGGAAACTGCTTTGAAAGGAAAAGAAGCCATGAACTTGATACTAGAACTGGATGAATAATCTGGTCCTTCTTGTTGGTTTAGAAACTGGTACTAATTTTTGTTTTCTTTTTGTTATCTTTTGTATGTTGTGCTACCAGATTTCTGTTTCTGGGTTTTGACCGGTTGCATCTCTGTTGGTTTCAGGTCCATTTAAAACCTATTTTTGCTACTTCCTTGTAGTGCTTTTAGGCATTGCCTGTGGACTTAGACATTCTTTCTTTTGCTCTTTGTTACAGGGTTTCGTGGCCCCTTTAAAACCTATTTTTACCTCAATCTAAAACATTACAATAATTTAGTATTGTTTTGAGTTAGAATTGACTAGATCTAACATTATCATATCATAGATTAAGGTTTAGATATCAAAACTAATGATTCCATTAATGTAAATTTTATACTAATAATTTTACATAAACGATAATGGTGTGAGTTAGATCGATTGGTGAGAGCCTTTATAATGTTAACTCTTAGGTTTATCCTATTCAACTAGTAGCAGATCAAGATAAAAATACTTGATAAGATTATCATGGTTATGAATGATACGCATGATCATATAATATATATTGAATGAGAGGTTCATGGCCCTAAAGATCAAATTAAATAAGAGGTACCTAAAGAACACCCTATCAAATAAGAGGTTTCTTAGGAGTAAAAGCATGAGGAAGTGCATTAAAATGATAGAGCTCAAATATCTACAAAACTATCATGAGACATGAGGAAGGTAAATCCACCCAAATTTTATGGCATGGTTTTGGGTGATAGAGTTGAATCTTGGATCACATAGGTATAAAAGTATTTAAAGATTATAAATTAATTTAAGGTCACTAACGCTATATGCAGAGCTTACCAATTAGCTTGTGAAGTAGGAACTTGGTAGGCTAATAAAAATATTGAGATGAATCTATTTTAAACTACCTCCATATGAGAAAAATTTGTGACTCTTTTCAAATTATAGTAGTTACATAAGATTTACTTTGACCAAAATTTGATAGATTTTTTGAATTCGAGGCAATGAGATATGTCAGTGAATGAGTATTGGGAGTAGTTTACCAAGATCTTGAAATATGTTCCACATTAGCATAAGGATGAGTGTTTCCATATCCAAAAATTTAATATGGGCCTAAAACCCCAAATTGTATGTGAGTTGGATGTACATAGACCATCCATTATGGATCAAGTGTTCAAAAAAGTTGTAAAATAGAATCAAAAGTTGAAACCTTTGGTAGGAGTTAGAGAAAATTATATGAAAAAGTTTGGAAATTCTAAGACTCATTTTAAGAATAACTAGATATATAATGGAAATTATAAGAATTAGTTTAACAGTCATAATAAAATTTCTGATAATACCTCAGGGAATAAGAAAACAAGAGGCAATTTAGAGAGGGTTTTAAGGGTGAAAATTAATCTGAGAGGAAGGGAAATCGAGGATGATGTTTCATTTATAGAGGATATTACTATTCCAAAGACTATCCTCGATGGAAGACGGATGGAAAGAATAATAATAAAAAATATTCTTAAAAGTAGGTAACATTCTAGTAGCATATCCACATGGCATTGGATAACCAATAGGATGAATTTCAAGCCTCTCCTATTAAAGTTTTAGGAACTCTTTTTGGTCATCTAGTTACTATTTTGATTTATATTGGAGATACTAAATGATTTATTTCTCCTAGAATGTTAAATAAATTATCTAAGAAATATGGTTATAAAGAAAATATATGGTCAGTATAGTATGATAATGAGTCCAAGGTCAAGGTTGATAGATGTCTCATGGAAGCTAAAAATTAATTATCATAATTCACCATAGTTTTATATCTCTATGTAATATTTTTAGGGTCATATGTCATGATCCTAAGAGTTAATTAGATATCTAGGAATAAATCCAAAGTGGATTTATTCCTTAAAAAGGTTGAATGTCAACATGATTTAGGAACACTAATCTAGATCTAGGGAAATTAAAGAAAGTTGAAGCTTAAGAAAATTTATGCCATTAAATCAAAGAGGGCAAAATGTAAGGGATATGAATAACTCATTATCAAAATGGATGAAGCTGAAAAATATAAGGAACCCATCCTAGAATATTATCTCAATTTATAATAATGTTAGGATGTCTTTCTTAAATAATTGGTAATTTTGTGTTGGGAGAAGAAAACTAGATAAGAAATCTATGCAAGATATTCTTTGAATATTCATGCATTATATATGAATTTGTTAGCTAATGTATTTTTTCCTATCATCTCAGTTTGTGAAAGGATAAAAGGTGAATAGTTTCTTTATTTTGGCACCAATGTATGGAGAATAATATCAATATTCAAGAACTATAACAAGAATAAATATGTATGCTTGTGAGAAGAAGTTGATGACCTTTTTTTGAGGATCAATATAGAATTTTTGGTTCATAGTTACCTATTGAATTTAGTATTTTAATATGTGTTTGGTTTATTATGTTTAATGATTTGGTCTTATCTATATTAATGTAATCCAAATGATATGTACACTTAAATAACCCTTATTTAATATCATTTTTTCCTATCACACAATCATTCATTTCTATCATGCTTTGGGTAAACATAAATTCACTGCATTATCCTACATAGATTAATAAATCTTAGATATCCTCATCCTTAACATGTTAGAATGTCTAATAATAATGGTATGATGAGCATGGAAACACTCCTTCTGGAGAAATATATGCTAAGATGGTTACCAAGATAATGAGATACTAAAACCTAGTTAGACCAAAAAATATGAAACTTCATAGAAGAAGAATCCAAAAGGATGGGTCTCACCATGAGTGAAATAATTTAGTAACATATATACAATAAAATATATGAAATTTTTTGGTGTAAAACTACCTAAATTATTGGATAATTGGTTGACAAGATAGAGTACTATTGTTTCCATCCCAGAGTATAAGAGACCATTACTTGGATTGAAGAAAATATAGACTAGTTAGTGAAATTGGAAACTGATTAGACAAGAGTGATAGACTACTAGGTTGAAACCACTATAAATGGATACTCTACTAATTTCATAGTACAAGGCTATATATAATTCAAATCTATGTAGGACCACTTCATTTAAGGAATTAGAGGAATTTTTTTATAATAACTACCTCTTCTATCTAAGATATTGGTGATGGAAAAAGCCATGGTTCCTATTCCAATTAGTATCGAGTAGTTGATTTAGGCATATAGGGATGTGTGTTCATGATGGTGAATGATGGATAGAGGAGTGATTGGATCTTGATCTTTAATCCATAATTAATACATGAGGGAAGAATATTCAAAAGGAAACTCTATATTTATAAAGGGAACTATGACAATAAAATAGATGCAATAAACAGATGGATACCAAAACAACTATGAATAGAAGTAAGAATAGTAATATAGTAGATTATGAATGAGTGTGCAGAAAGGAGGAGGGAGATGATGATCGAAGGTCAAAGAAAGAATACAATGTTTGATGTTTATCAAAATAATGAGAATATGAAGAGTGAGTATAAGACGAGATGTGTGAAGAGGAAGATGAGAGTAGTTTAGGAGTAGAACAGATAGAAGTATAAGTAGTACACAACTATAGGAAAGAGTATTGATAGAGGAATAAGAATTACAAAGATAAAAATAACTTAGTTACAATTTAATCATAATCTCAAGAATAATAAATAAATAATTCATGGGAAAGTATTATTCACTAGAAGTGTAGTCTCTCTATAGCCCAATATTATATATCCTAGTAGAAGTTTTCAACTAGCCATGCAGGAGGAGAAGAGTTACGAAAAATCATTTTTATAGCACATGAACTGTTGGGGTAAAAAAATTCAAAAAAATTGAATTAAGAAGGATTTGAACTATATAGGATTAGGTGAAGTTGAAAAATAGTAAAAATAAAGAATAGATAAGTAGAGTGTGCTTGAAAATTCCTTTCGTGCACAAAGTAGTATGTAAGCAGGAGCACTCTGAATGCAATCAACTCAAATAATAAATTCATATATATATATATATATATATATATATATATATATATATATATGCCAATAACTATGAGAAATCAATTAAGAGGATTCTTAAATTAGGCCATGTATGATAGGTCTACAAACCCTAAACACTACCTTTTAGCTTGTAAAATGAAATGGCAAGTTAAGGGTGTCATCGATGAAAATTTACAAAAGTGTGAATTAATAAGGGCTCTAGGTGGGAGAGCATTAGATTTCATATGCAAAAGATATTTGTAATAATAAACTCTTAAATATGTGCAATATTGGATCATCATACAATTTAAGATTAATAAATGTACTAGCTAAATAATATAAGACTTGAAAGGGATAAGGCAAAGGTCTAGAGAATCAGTCTACGACTATGATCATAGATTTTAAGATGTAATGAACAAAGTATTTGATAGATAAAGATAAGGTAGCATGGTTCATTGAAGGACTATGAGGAAATATTCAATTTTCCATTATTTAATCATAATATGAGACAAAAGTAGATGCAATAACTGCTACACTGTGTGTAGAATAGATTGAAGATTATGGAAAATCCCTTGCTACTAATTCTAAATTTGAAAACACATTGTAGTATTTCATGAAAATAATGGAGAAGTATTATGAAATAGAAAAACCCTAATTGAACATGTGTATAGAGTGTTGAAAATGAAACCATTGAAATTATTATCCTAAAGTAAAGATGAAATTCTATGAACTTTATTAAGTAATAGGGCATTCCATGACACAATGTCATCTACTATAGCAATATATCAAATATTCTTAGGATTTGTATTTTAATTTTTTTAAATCAATTAACCATGATGAGAATAATTGTATATATTTAAATGAACTTAAAGAGGGTATCTCCAAAAAATGTGTATACAATTATAGTGTAGTAAATATCCTCAATGAAACAAACAATCCCAGGCCCAGAGGTTGATAAGAATTGTGCAACCCAAATGGGTCCATAGTGGATTCTAAGCTCACCATAATACCAACCTCATATCTTGGCTAGATGGACCCCTTCTTTTCTAGGATAGACACCCCTATCCCATCAATATTATTATGTATCACCTTGGAGTTCACTCATAATGTAGCCAAAACAATTGATTTTGACTACTAAAGCTACACAACAACAATTCTATATGGGAGATAATAATTAGTAGTACCATCATTGGAATTTTTTATATCCATAAGGAGGATAAAGAGAGGGGTACCAATATAATATAAGAAGAGGTCAATGTGGTTACATAGGAGGATACCAAGGTGGTAAAGGAAATAATTATCAGTGGCCTCCCCTACAATGTTATTTATATGGAGAGTACAATCATGTCCAAATAAATTATGTAATGAATTCATAGATATAATCATATTATGCATAATTTAGAGTGTTTGATCAACATGACATAAAACATTTTCATATTATAGATAGGTAGAATAACTACAAAGCTATCCAAAATGGAAATATGGTAAGTGTGGAACCTAAATAAAATGTTTTTCTAGATGTTGTGACATGGAAACAACATGCAAAAAAAAGGACTGCCTCTACTTGAGAATCCTTAGGATTAGGGAATTAGAAATATTAGACAAGATAAATACCTAGATCTAGCTACAAAAAAGAGTTTTATGAATTAAGCTACATAGTTACTAAAAAACATTCAATAATAGGAAACTATTGATAGTGATGTTATATCAAATGATGTGCAAATATATGGTCGAATTTTGTGCATCATATGACAAGGTAGAGTTATCATTACCCCAATGTATCTAATAAAACTTTTTATTACTCTATGTAATGAATACATATCATAGAAAATTATGAATCTATTACATAATCTTTTAGAATGTGTGCATCATAGCCAGCAAAACATAAAAAAACTAGTCTAGTATATCAATATGAAGAAACCATGGGATGTTGATGCATGAATTGATATTGAGGTTTCAAGATATGAGATCTCAAATCTTGACTTTGATTTTAGTAGCACAGTTAATATGATTCCTAGATTAACATGGCAAGTGATTAGATGAACAACTCTTAGTTACAATCTTGTAACTCTAAGCTTGGATAACTATGAAATAGTTGAGCCTATTATCAAATTAGAGGATACTGAGATTAAAGTCATAGACTTATCTCTGTGATGAGATTTTGAGGTCATATACATGAATAATATACAAATTAACTACCCTAAATTGATTGGAAAAAGTGGGCATATGATGGTTAGATGACTACCAATATAGTACTCAACCAACTTGAGGCACATCAAAGTCATAAGGATGTGGTCATTCCTTTAAACAGATTACACACGCCATATATAATTCCTACTAAACTAGACTCTCAATATGTTTCAAAAGAAACTAGTTAAATGAAGGTTAATACTAAGGATAATCCAAATTTTCTATGTACAACACAATGTAGCTTCCTATACCAGAATGCCAAGCCTCCAGTACAGTCACTGATCACCAAGCAATTGAACACATCATATCAATGGAGACTAAAACTAGAACTGATGTAACAAATTATAAATTAGTTTGTTATTGATGACTATACCTCCATGTCTATAAAATCTCCCACCCACACATAATTTGATTTCCTATATCAAGATGATGATCACATATAAGATTACATAAAATTAACAAGGGAAGACACAATGCCCTTAGAAGCATCTTCTTTTATTAGTGGAAATTTATATACACATCTCTTTAATTGGGCTTGTAGTGGCCATGAATTCCAACCCATGAGGTTGTTATTTTCATATTAATGATAAATGCATGTATAGTATGAAATAAAGGATATCAATGATTTTATTTTATGTCTACAAGTTCATATTTTGACTATCAATTAGTGGGTTAGCACTCTAAACTATGCCTTGAAGGGAGTTGATACAACCTAGAGGATAACACATCAAGATAATCAAATTTAGTGGGATGATGCAATGTGGAATCATGATCAACATATTTTAGCTACCATAATTCATCTGCACTAACTAGCCATTTTTTCAAGAAGGCGAGTGCCCTAAGATTCATGTACATAAATTTTTTGAAGTTTAGAGTGAGGATTGTGTGGCACCCAAGTATTGGGTTTACATTTTCCAATATACACTTGCACCACTACTCATAGCATGGTAATACACTAGGATCATAAGAGAGAAACCAAACACTAGGCATAAGTGCAGAGTGATTTCATACAAAATTTTATCTTTAAAGATGAAAATCAACTAGTTCATAATGTATTATAGAAACTCAAATAATTTTTATGCTATGGGTGTGTGGAAGATGTGAGTACCAAAATAGAATCAATTACATATAAAAATTTATCCTTTGATCTTAAGTTAGTACTTCAAAGGTATAATGCTATTAAGACTAAAGAACAAGCTTTCACATAGCCTTGTCACTGAATCCAAGATGAGGCAAAAGACAAGGAAGACTCTGATTCTAATTCTAATTTAGATTTTAATGATTTATTTAGACTTGAGCATCCTATAAAACACTCAAGGACACCTATGTAGTGTTAACTAAAGAAGATAAGTTGTAAAATATCCAAATCTTGGAGAAGGAAGGGCAAAGGAAGATCTAAGAATCAATGGATGAAGGAAAATGCAATATATAAATAGTCTCTCAAGAATAATGTCACTAACATCATAATAGAGGAGGTTGTAAAATTGGCAAGTGTAGGTGACTATTGGATGAAGACTAAAATTTTAGAAGCCCTACAACTTCGAAGGGATTACCAAGATGTCTTCCCAACCATGTTCTTAGAGGTTCAAGGAGTCAACCCATCTTTTGGTGAGATACACATTGAATTGAAAGAGTGCACATATCCAATCAAGAACAAACCATATAAACTCAATCCTAATATGATGCTAAATTTAAAGGCATAATTGGATAAAATACAAGATGTAGGGATAATCTATCTAGTAGAAAAAGCCAACTAAGTAAGCCTAATGGTAGTATAACCCAAGAAAATAGGATGCATATAGGTATGTGGGTAATACCACATTAAAGATGGTGCCTATGTAAATTATCCATTCCCCATACCATTAACAAATGAATTTTTATAGTCTATTATAAGACATGAAGTATATTATTTTATATATGGGTTTAGTGGATACCATTAGATTCTAAATATAGAGGAAGATCGATCCAAAAAAAATTGAAATAGAGTGGGGTTATTTTGCATATAAATTCATGTCATTTGGCCTGAAGAATGCACCTGTTGTGTTCTCACACTTAGTATTTATAACATTCAAGGATTTCATCCATGATTTCCTTGAGGCATACTTAGATGATTAGGTAATCTTAATTCTATTCAAACAACATTTGTCTAATATTTATTTGATGTTAAAATAATTTTGAGCTTTGTGCATCACTTTAAATTTGAAGAAATTCTTATTTCTTACATCTTTTGGTGTTCTACTCAGACATGTTATTTACAAAGATGACATTTTGGTGGACTAGGCTAAAATTGTATTAATCCTAAGTATTCCACCATGTGTTAGTTATACTAAAGTGCACTCCTTTATTAGACATACATATACTATTGAAAAATTATCAAAGTCTACGTAGTGATATCATCTCTATTAGAATATTTAATATAAATGAATGCTAAGTTTGTATGGATATTTGAAGGTCAAGTAGCTTTCATTGAGCTCTAATAGTGACTGGTCACTATGCCCATACTTATTTTCCTAGACTAGACTAAGCCATTTCATGTACATGTAGATGCTTTAGGAATCATAGTTTGTGTTATACTTACACATCCCAGAGATGGTGTGCTTGATTATCCCATCCACTTTATTAGCCTAAAATTGTCTAATGTAGAGAAAAATTAAACAACCACAAAATGAGAAGCCTTGGCCATTGTGTTCACACTTCAAAAATTCTATCACTATCTTTTAGAAACACTTTTCTAATTTTTCTTGGACCATCAAGATTTATGATAGCTCGACAACAACCCAATGCTAGGAGGATGAATATCTCATTATTTGATGTTGTTTCAAGAATTTCAATTATGCATAAATGTAAAAATAGGTACAGAGAATGTGGTACCTGACCACCTAAGTGAAATTCTAAAGGATGAAGAGCCAAAATAACTTTCACCTATTATGCACCTCTTTCATGTTTATACGAATCATAAAAACATCAAAGCTATTGCAAAATTCCTCAAGAAAGGAATTTTCCCTACTTACTTTGAAGAGAAGGATCAAAATAAATTTATAACTATAGCACTACCATATACTATCAATATTGGACTATGATATCACTTGAGAAATGATGAAGTCTTGTAAAGGGTTGTCCTCAAATATGAATACCTTCAACTCTTGAAGGAAGCTCATCCGAGAATCATAAGAAGAAATTTAATTTGAGAGGCTACAACTAGAAAGATCATATAGATTTGACTATGGTGGTTTAATTTATTTTAGGATGCACATAGAGTTGCACAACATAATTATATCTACCAATGTATGGGAAAATGACTTTAGAAAGATGAGATGCCATTATAACCCTTGCTAGTAAAGTGGCCATTCAAACAATGGGGTATCGATTTCTTAGGACCAACCAAACCCCCAAGTAAGTTCCTTAAGTCTAGATACATCATTACTATGATAAATTATTTCACTAAATAGGTTGAAGCTATTGCAACACCTAACTATGATGTGAAGGATGTAGAAAAGATTTTATATCAAAATATCATTACCAAGTTTGAGTGTCTAATCAAACTAGTCAGAAAAAGAGGAACACACTTACTCAATAATATCATTAAGGCCTTGACTAAATATATTATGATCACTCATCATAATAGTGCTACCTATCATATATAGGTGAATGTCTAAGATGAAGCTTCAAATAAGGTACTAGGGAAAATGCTCACAAAAATCTATTATGTCAAGTGAGATGATTGGGAAGATCGTATTCCTATTATAGTATATTCATATCACACAAATTATAAAATGGCTATAAGATTTACACCATTTTATTTGGTATATGGTTTGGAAGTAGTCATGCTAATAGAGTATCTATTACACATCATATGCATCATTATGGTTATGTGCTCAGGAGAGATAGAATCAATTACTAATTGGCTCGTAGAACCAAATAGGATGGATGATTTTAGAAAAATATCAACATGGACATAGGAAGTTCATAAGAAAATTTATAAATAATGGCATGATAAGAACTTGTGCCATAAGGAATTTCACAAGATCAACTAGTTTTGTTGTATGATAGTTCAAAGAATTCCTAGGAAAATTGTAAATAATATCAAAAGTGCACTAAATTATACATAAATTAACACAATAGTGAATTATATATTTAAGGGATCTATAGGGAACCATATTTCCAAGGTGAGTAAATGGTTATAGGCTTAAGCCCTATTACCAATAGTCTATTGATCTCATTCTACAAGCTGAGTAGGTGCTAAGTATCACCATGTAGATTAGGATTTTTCTATTTTTCAAGATTTATATTTGTGTTTGTTTTATATATTTTTTGTGTTCTATTTTGTTTGTTTTAGTTGATCATATCATTAACATTGGTGAAGTACAAATACCAAGCATTTCATGCACCATATGTGCATAAGAAGAGCCACATGTACTGATGGGAAATTCAAAGAGGAACTAATAAAAAATATTAAGTCTAAGAAGTATTTTGAAATATCACATCAAAAAGATATCCATTATATAATGGTCATCCATTGAAAGTAAATATAAGAGCCAAGGGTCGATGGACGTGATCTTAAAAAAATCAACAACTAGTCAAGATCAGTAGTTTATACCCCTCATATGGACACCTAAGGGAATAATGGTATAACTCCACATATACACTAATGATTAACTACTTTAATGGATATATCATAAATTTATTTACCATATTTTCCATTGCATTCAATATGAGTGGACATTTATGCATGGCCTCAACATGGAATCCAAGAGGCACAAAATCTATAAAATCTAAGTTTGAATTTCATGTTCACATTTCATCCTTAGAATATTTTTTAGAGATACAATTATCAAGAGCTGAACCATTTCATTTTCATAGAGAACTTAAATTCATTCAAATTTCTTCTCACATAATTATAAACACTTTGCTTCTAATCTGACACATCTCTAAAGCATAAAAGGAAGTCATGGGTGTTGACATGGTGATCTGGTAGATAAAATATAATGATCAAGAGCCATTTCAATACCTACATGAAGCTAATAAAAATATCTTCCATTTTAACCCTATTGATATTACACAATCTCTCTCCCTCATAGTTATACATAAATTCCATAACATAAATAATGGGTGCCTGCTCTAAATGCCAACCTTTAGTGACATGGGATAAATCATTCAATTATTCATTGGGAGATATAATGATGGATATATTCATTTAGATCTGAATGAGATTATCATCATCAATACATGGGTCATGGCTAGAGTATTAGGCATGCTTACACATAGAGACTTAATATTATCGTATAACACCAAGTTCATACTTATTTTTAAAGAAGTTTGGGACTTCTATGTGCATCAAAATTGATGGATTCTCCTCAATGAAATTCTATGTGAACCTATATATATCCTCATCAAATGCATCACTAGACTCTTTTGGCAAATAACCAAGTCTACCAAACAAATTCTTAAGGGCATTATGGGCATTGCTCATAAGATGATCCACTGAGGTGAACAATTTAATTAGACATAATAATTTATACAAGAATTACTCACTAATATTGAAAATTACTATAACACTCTAAGGTATACCTTCTACTACCAATTCCTAATCCTCCTCCTTTATTTCACATAATGGAAATCATCTGAGGGGGAAGTGCACCTAGATATAGACTATTGGTCAGTGTAATAGTTCCACAACATCATATGGACATAGGAATTGGGATCCCTCACACATGAGGATAAGTTAAAAGTATGGTGGGATGAATTCTTGGAATTCATCACCACTCACCCTAGAGTTCCATTAGATGTCCTCCAATATTTGGGATAACATGACAACATCACACTTCTACCTAAGGGATTTTTTATAACAATCCATGAGCTACGATGCTCACCTTTCAAACCACTTCCATTTTTCATTATGATGGATATGTTGTAGGCCAAGGTGGTTAGGAAAAAAGAGCACACAACAAGGCAAACGACCCCTTTAAAATTAATACCTTTAGTCATAGACATTGCTATGATACAATTATCAAAACTAACATTTGATTCATAATAGTAGAAGGGGAAGTACAAAGTGAACCCCCATTTAGTATCACCTCCTCCAAAGTACACAAAACATAGCATGACAAAATAGAAATATGACCTAAAGGTGCCTCATATTTCTGGCTCCTACAATCTCATGGAGATGGGAATTGATATGCACAAGGTCTACTAAGTCATGTTAACACACATAACTGGAGACTATTATGACAAGGAGGAAGAAAAATAATTATTTTTCTATAAGGTCATGTGCATAGTGCAAATCCATAAGAAGGTTCTACCAAAAATATGGGTGGAACTCCCCACCTATCCACCTTCCATCATTATGGATATAGTCAAAGAGGAGGTAGAAAAACTATGATGTAGAATGAAATTCTTCCTACTAATGACTACTCCAACATTTTCACTCGATGTCATCTTCGCACCACTATAGGAGAGTCCTCTATAATAACTTGTGCATAGCCCACAAATGATATAGGATACTAGAGTCTCACCTACACTTGATAAACACACATTTGGTTGGCCAACTACTAAGTAAGAAGCATAACCTACCCTGAAATCCTCTACACCACCACCACAACATAGACTAGTTACCATAGGTAGAAAAAAGTAGCAAGTTCAAATTTTGGATGTGAAAACCAAGGACTCTAAACCAACACCATAAGTACAAGAGGTTAAATAAATCACACTATATTATATCATAACTAAAGAACAATAGGCCACAAGAGAAGAAGACACTTACACTACTAAATAAAGATATAATAAGCAAGAAAAGAAGAGAAAGAAAGAAGAATCACAACACCAATAAGAAACATAAGAAGCCAATGAAGTGGATGCATCCAAAAAGGCTCAGGATGTAGAGACAAACTTACACCATGCTTAGAAGATGGCCTTAAAATCCCAATAAGTAGCCACCACACAATAACAAGTGTAAAAGGAGAGAAAAGAAGAAAAAACAAGAAGAAGAAGAAAAAGTAACAAGATGCAATAACCTAGTTGTAGCAATAGGTAGAGGAATGTTCCAAGAATAAGGAGCATGATGATGAATCCCTATATAAATAAAAATCATAGGCACAAGCACAAGATCAAGCATAGGCCCAAGATATGTAGGAATAAGAACTAAAGAAGAAAAAGGAACAAGAATAGAGGAAGAAATAAGAACAATAAAAGAATCATAAGGAGGAAGAAGAGGAGAGAAAGAAGAAATAGAGAGAGGAAGCCTAAGAGAAAAATAAAAAGGAAGAGGAAGAGAAGGCAAAGAAAGAGGAAAAGGACCAAATAAAGTAGAAAGTAGAGAAAAATAAGAACTAAGAAGAGGAGGACAAGAAAAGTAAGATAGAAGAAGCCAGGAAGAAGTAAAAGGAGGAAGAGGCTAAATAGAATATGGTTGAGGATGTTGTGTAATAAGCTAAACTAGTAGTATAAGCCACAATGTAGTAACAAGCACCCCACACAATGCAATCACAAACTTAGTTTCCATAGTTTCCACTAGGAGGTGTATGGCTCTAGGATGTTCCAATAGTCACTGCTTGGTGTACCACCTTTTCCCTTCCTCTAGCCACCATGCCACACTAGGATATTGTGACAACAATTAACATATTGGCCATTATTCCAATTAGGTAGGAGGCATATTTAGACATCTCTCGCTTATGCTTCAAGAAATAATTAGAGGGAATGTAGAATTCCAAGAATCTATTTCACAATAGGTGGCCTCGTTAGAGGAAGATTAGGACCAAGTAAAGGTCAATAATGTAGAAATTTGAGATCAATTACATGAAGTAGTGAAGTAAATTGAAGACACTTGCCTATCCTTAGATTCTTGAGTCATTAGATAATAAATCACATCAGATCATCATAGGCTAATGATACTAGTAACAAAGATTAATAAAGATTGGTACATAATATAATAACTCTGTAAAATCAAAAACTTAGGCTTCAGTGTGAAGAATCAAACCATGACTTTGATTACTCTACTAGAGGAGTATCAAAGTATGATATACATCACATCCCTTCAAGTACATCAACTTGTATGCACTCTTATAGATTAGAAGTAGTAACTTAATAATTCCTTGACCAGCTCCAACACAAACTTCAACATAGCTACCACAACATATAAAACCATGCACAACCCTGCTACATCAACTGATGAAATTGAAATTTATCTCCAAAAATCATTTGATGCTTAAGATAATGTATGTGATTGAATTATAAACTAGAAATAAGACCTATGATGTAGTGTATTTGTAGGGGAGTAAGAAGAGATATAGAAAACATAGACTAGCTAAGCACATAGATCCAATTAAAGGTCAACAATACAAGGGCTAAATTGAGTGATGTATAGAATGAGGACTTGAAATAAATCATGGGGAGTTATGCACCAATCTATTTCTTGATTAGTATGATCTAGTAAGTCATGTTTGACTGGGATAAATTCAAGACTAACTTGGATCCATTCTATAGTGAGGTGACTCCAATTATCAATGTTCTTATATACACACCACCTTTTAAACTTTAAAAATTGATCATGCAATGCATCGATGCTCATATGGAGGTCAAGGATCCTACTGAACAACTGTATTCCTTAGAAACACCACCTCCTACCAGTTGATTACTCCACAATGCATAATTTCTTGTATAATTTTGAGAAACTTTTTACATTGGGGATGACTAGTGAGATAAGCAGGGTTAGGATGGTTGAAAACCTATAAAGGGAAGCCACCTAGTTGTGATAGGATATTTAAAACCCAAAAGGGTGGTAGGTTGGTATGTTTATTAGTTTAAAACCCAAAAGGGAGGCTAAGTAGTGTGTAATAAGTGTAAATCATAAATGTTTCTTTAAGCGATTAATACAACTCTTGGTAGTCTACCCACATTTTTTGGTTCTACCCTCAGCACAAATATATATGAACCTAAAATTTTGTCTTGGGATGAGACAAAAATTTAAGTCCATGAATGCTTTGGGAGAATAAAACATGATAAGAAAGCTACATAGGATATTATTTAAATAATTATGTATTATATATAAAGTTTTTGGCTAATGTATTTTGTCCTATCCTCTCAGCTTGTGAAGGGATAAAAGTTGAATAGTCTCCTCATTTTAGTTCTAATGTATGAAGAATAATATTAATAGTTAGGAATTGTAGTGACTATAAATATGTATGCTGGTATGAAGAAGTTGATGACCTTTTTTGAGATCAATATAGACTTTTTGGTTCATGGTTACCTATCAAATTTATTATGTTAATCCTTGTTTATGTTATCATATTTAATTCTTTGGTCTTATCTATCTTAATATAATTTGAATGATATTTACACTTTAAAAACTCTTTTTTAATCTTAGTTTTTTCCTATCACACAATCATTCATTTTTGTCATGCTTAAAATAAACATGAATTCACTACATTATCCTATGGAGACTAATAAAACTTAGTTATCCTTATCCTTAGCATGTTTTATTCAATCAAAAACCTATACTAACATTTTTCCTAAAAAAGGAATTTTATTTCTGTATAAATATCTTTCTAAGAGTATAAATGTAATATAAATCACCTTATAAGATGACAACAACAAAGTTGATTGAGTTGAAGGCACAATTATAAGAAATTTTGGCCAAGGACTTGATTCAATTGAGTGTTTAATCTTGGGATGCACCTATATTTTTTTTAATGAAGGATGAAACCCTTCATTTGCACATAGATTACAACATGCTCAATAAAGAAAGAAAAAAAAAGGTACCTAATACATCGCATCAATGATATTTTTTTTATCAATTGTAAGGTGTTATATTCTTTTTGAAGATAGATAATCAAGTAGGATATTTTATACATAGTATTTTAAAACTTTTATCAATTATTGATGTTCTCTATCTTATAGGAACCTATTGAGTCTCAATCTTGTTAACAATTTTGCCTCACAGGCCAAAATGTTAACCCCTCTCATTCAAAGATTTGATGACCATTACCTTAGCTTGATTTTTAATTCCCCATAGTGTCCTTGTTTTAAATTAAAAATGACTATCTTAAACACTAGAAGAACCATATTGTCATTAAAACATCATGTAAGAGTAATTTGGAAAAAAGAGACATGCATGGGGGTATTAATTTCAAGCATCATAAAATAACCATTTTGATTCAAATATTCATAAGTCTAAACATGTTACTGACATGTGTTAATATCATGAAATCTTGGAGTAGATTTAATAGTGACTGATAATCAATGAGGTCAGTGGGTCCCAAAGATATAATAGAGCACACTTAAATATGCACTCAAAAATCAATGGTGAGCTTCTAGTCAAAAAGTTAGAGGATCCTAAGATTAAACACATTAATGAAAAGTGGCAAGATCTTGAGTGCCCATATGTAGATCTAATGACATGCAGGTAAATATAGAATCAGTGGGTCTAGATAGATCAATGGAACATGTGTAATCCTATAAATCAGATCTAATGACAAATAATGGGTCAAAATGTTACTAGATCTTAGAATCAAATGCATGGGTGATAAGTGTCTTAATCACATTAAACTGGTAGAATATCTTTAGCTCATATTCTTTCATATAGAGAAAGATCGATAGTATGAGTCAAGGTCAAAAAGTCATTAAAACTCAAAAGAGCTGCAAGGTTTCCAAGTGTCTTAATTTGATAGACCCAAATCAATTATCGATGACCTATGAACAATGTCAATTCTAGGATATTTTTGATAGAGGTCAATGAGGTGGATTTGAACCAAACCTAGGATGAACTATAGTGGATATTTCAAGTTTGAATGATGCCATTGAAGCCCAGGTCAAGGATTAATGGCTAGCATTGAAAGCAAACTTCTAAGAGCAAATGAATTGATGACACATGTCCAAAATATATGGTATGGTCAAGCTTTTGGTAAAGATTGTGTTTTTTAATGTATTTTGATTAGTTTAGAGATTTTAAAAGAGCATCAATGTAGGGAGAAGTATGAAGATGAACGGTGCAACTGTTGCAACTATTTTTTGAGATGTCCTTCATTAATCAAGATTTTTTAAGGAGCATAAATATAAGGTGATTGTAACTACTATTTTGAGTGAAATTGAGCTCATTAATGGCCCCTTTAGTGATATAATTTCTCTCCATATCTTTTCTTTCTTCTTATAAATATAGGAATTGAGCTCTTGATTTACATCCCTTAGTTGGGTATATAAAACCTGTACAAAAATCATTTTGTAAATTTTTTTAAAGAAATATAAGGAAATTTAAGATTCTAGTTAAATGATAAGTGTATTTTAATGGAGTTTAATTTATAGAGTGTATGTTGATTATTCATCACCTATGTGTCCTTCATGTACCTTACTTTAGAACTATTAGTTTCTTGTAGGTTGTGTGAAGTGTTAGTTAGTGAGGTCTCTCTTGAAGTGTCATAAGTCCATAGTGTCTTGCATAAACCTATCTCTTTCTATTCTTAAAGTTATATGTCTATTTTTAGCCTTCATAAAAATTACTCATGTTTAGAACCTTATTATTAGATCTGATTAATTCTTGTCTCCATTGGACTCATTGGTAGTCATGAAAGTGTCCAAGATAAGAGTAAATCATTGAAAATTCGATGCATCACCACTTAGAGTAGGTTTTAATTCATGTATTTTCTCCCCCTTTTTATCCAAATAGATTAAATTTTAGGAAAAGAGATTGAAATTTTCATATCTATGGAGCTAGCCACATTAAAAACCCTAGAGGTTTGATCTAATATTAGGTAACCTATAGCCTAGGTTCATTCCCATGTTGAACTAGGTTTCAATATAAGACTTGAAATCTTCTACTCTCAACTAGGGTGTAACCTAATATTCCAATAGTTCTAGCATTCCCAACGGGACCTTAATCAAGGCAACTAGACATCAACTTGGGATAGATTGTCAACATCGAATAACACTTCAAAGTCTTGAAGTAGTCATCAATATAATGGAGGGTAATTTGATGCACCAAAACTTGACCAAGTCTACCTCAAAAAGCAATCAAGTTTAGTATATTGAATTTCCTTTGGATATTGCAAGGAGGAAAATGGTACTAGTCTCAAACCCCAACCTAGAACCTCGTAATTATCCCACATCTCCAAAATCTACAAATTTTTCCCATATTCAATCCACTAAAAGCCAACCAAATAAAATGCAAATTGCAAGACATAATTACAATATTTCATACCCTTCAATGGTGGAAACCCTCTTAACCTTCATTACCATGATGATATCCCTATTACTTCTTTGAAGATCTACCATAATTTATGGTAGAAATATCTACCACTCTTGTAGAGGACATAGATGGCATTGAAAACCATTTCTTAGTGCATAAAAATATGTAAGAGAATATATCCATGAGACTACTAGCCACATCCTTGAAATGCAAAGCCTTGAAATGGTATAGGGGTCTAACTCCTACCTCAATCAATATTTAGTATGAGTTTGGTGAGTTCTTATGTAAGCATTTTAAGGGTAGAAGTGATCATGTGTCATTTGTTGAACAACTCACCTCAATCATGAGGGCATCCTAAGAATCTATGGTTGATTTCAACTATAAATTCCAAAAAAATTGGGATAGTATCCCTATCATCAATATTTTCACACCCAATTATGATTTTATTTACTATTTAAAAGCATTGAATTCATATATCACAATCACGATCTAATCTATGGGTAGGATAACTCTGCATAAGGCCTATAATATATCTATAAAGGAAGAAAACTATTTGATACAAGTAGGGAAACTCATGCCAAGACCTCTCATGCCACTTTTTTTGAGTTTCATCCAACCCCACCAACCATTTCTCCATTTCCCACTCCAAATAATCAATCTAAACTAGGTGATACTCGAGTGGATAAATTTTCAAATATTATGATCTTATTGAAGGCAAAAAACAACAAGCTAGTGACTATAGAGAGATAGAAATAGACTTTATATAGGCCATACTAAGGTCCCTTCCAATCCCAATACCCTACTCAATCCTACAATACACCCTCTTATCCATCAAATTAATAATCCCAAGGCCAAATTACTTAAGGTATATCCCATAATAGCTACAATCCTATAGATGTAAGTATGTCAAGAGTTTTGGTTCCCACACAAAATAACCTAATGCAAGAGGGTCGATGCTAATTAAGAGGGTCGTCTAATTAGATGTTAATGGATACAATTAGAGAAATGTATCATGATATTAGTTGTTAGAATGCTCTTTCATTCCATGGCTATGACATAATGCTTCCTCCACAATAAGGCCCCCCAATGAGTCAGGATAACATGCCTACCATAACATCATCAGAATATCAAATTCAATAGCAAGGGAACATGGGTAAGGCACTGTATGACACCATGTACATGAAATTTCAATAAGAGGAGCATATGTTTGAGCATGTAGCATTAAACATGGGGCATACTAGATAAAATGGAGATGAACTATTTGTAGCCCAAATAAGGGCTAAAAAAGGATGTAGGATGACAATTTGTGGTAGCCTAAGGCTTCTTCAACATCTCCACAAGTGACTCAGTAGCTTACCACTTAAAATATAGATGTTAAAGATATTTTAACTCAAAAAATACCTCAACATCATAGAAAACCACATAAGTATCCTTTGGTTCCTCATGTCACTCAA
This sequence comes from Torreya grandis, assembly GCA_037957365.1. NCBI lineage: Eukaryota > Viridiplantae > Streptophyta > Pinopsida > Cupressales > Taxaceae > Torreya > Torreya grandis. The sequence goes on from JARHVA010003223.1 coordinate 1,776,457, forward strand.
TTTCCAAGTGATACTTCTACTTACAAGGTGTAATTCAAATGTACTAGTTTTCCTATCAATATTATGAATCATATGAAATAGGATGATGTCACTTTGTGTATGTATGATTCTCTATATATTTCAGGATAGAAACAGATCATTCAATAAAATATATCCAAGATTTCTCACATGAATAATATAATTGATAAGGTGAAAACTATTTTTATAAATAGTTGTCAACCTAGTCAAATTGAAGTTCATAGTCAAGGTCGAGTTCTTAATGTTGTCCATCCCCCTAAGGTTATCAATCCCCCACCATTATATTTTTCAATCATCACAAGGGAATATTTAGTACATAATAGTATGATATATTTAGGTGCTTCAACATTAGTTACACCTAAAGCCATAACAAATAAACTTGATATTAAGTATGTACATAATGAAAAGGATATTCACTAGGTAGATGGTTCCCCAAATAAATAGTAGGTATCTTGAAAGATCTTAATATCACATTGGTAACTTGCCCAAATTGTTTCATCACTCAAGATGTATATCTACCCCAATATTTTTTCCTATGCCTATTTAAGGACTTTAATTAAAAAAATTGGGGGTTATTTATTCTCTTACTAGTCATACATGGTTTTTGAGACCATATATGATACTAGGGTTAATATTAGGCTAGAACATATCTCTAGGTTCTATCTAGATCCCTATATTCCTAAGCTAGTAAACTTCAACTGTACCATATTTGATGAGGATGAAGCTTCTAGTGAACAAGAGCCTCATGACCATCTTGAAGGCATTTTAGACCTATACTTGGATGAATGGCAAGGAATGGGAAGTTGAAAATCATGGATTTACCCCTATATAAATATTGAAGAAGAAGAGTTAGGGGTGTATTATAAAGAGTTAGGGTGATGTTATAGCTTGCTTAACTAACACCACTCATGAGTAAGATGGTCTATGGAATTTATTCTTTGATGACTCAAGGTTAAATAATGGTATTAGAGCTAGAGTCATGTTGGTTTCATTCTCATATTAGAACTACTATTTAGTTTCAATATTTCAATTTAATTTCCCTTCAAACATAGTTGAATATGAAGCGCTTTTGCATGGTTTTCAAGAGGCAAGAAGAAGAGTTGTCAAACTTATTCAAGTCAAGGGTGATAGTGGCTTATTGTGAAACAAGTGAGAGGCATAAGTGTAGTCCAGAACCATCATTTAAAATATTACAAGCATCATATATGGGATCTAATAGAGGACTTCTTACCATTCCATATACAATCCATACCAAAAGAGGAAAATCAACATGTAGATAGGCTTATAGCCATTGGATCTTAGTATGAGATTGTGGAGGGAATCAAAGGAAACTAGAGTAAACACAAGATAAAGTTCATATGGGGCCATTTATATAAGATAATGAGGTGATTTGGTAGGTGTTTGAAAATGATAATCAAATAATATGTTTTCTGATGTAGGAAGTAGAATTCTACCACAAGAATAAAAATAAAATCCAACATCGGTATGATGATCAAATAGTTCATATAAAATCTAACAAGTTTCCTAAGAGTAGTGTGATATTAGAAATAATCTTCAATAAATATTACAAAATGATAGGAGGCAAGGCATGTATCTGAGTCAAGGAGGAACATTATGAGAGGATAGAGATCATAAAAGGTAAATTGTTGAAGTTAGGAAATATCAACACAACATAAGAGAGAGATAAATTTGTTGTTTTATGTTAATAATTATTTGATTTATTTGCATGGGAAAACAAATATCTAAAGGTATTTAATCCCAAAATTGCACAACATACCATTGAGCTAGATAGCAATGCAAAACCAACCAGGTAGAAATAAAGGCCTATCAATCTAAAAGTGGAGGAGTTGATGAGAAGGGAACTATTTAAGTTTATTGGATAAAGGATAATATTCCCCATTATACCTTGTGCTAGTGAGGAAGATGAATGGGGAAATACGTTTGTGTGCTAATTTTAAGGACCTAAATAAGGTGTCCCTAAAATACCTTTACCCATTACCCTTAATGGATTATATTATTGAAAAGGTGGTAGGTTCTCAAAGGTTCTTATTGCTTGATGGATACTTTTATTATAATCAGATTATGGTCAAGGAAGAAGATAGTCATAAGACTACCTTCACTACAAAATGGGGTACTTATGCATACATGCAAATTCCCTTTAAACTATCCAATGTTAGGGTAACCTTTTAGAGGGCAATGGATGTTACCTTTAAAAGTTTAAACAATGACATGGTGTTAATCTACCTATATGATGTCACTATTTTCTCAAATGACCCAACTTATCACATTTCTCCTTTGAGGTTATTATTTTAAAGATGTAGAGTTTGGCATATCATTGAATCTTAAGAAATGTATATTTGGTGTTCATGAGGGAAGGTTATTGGTTCATGTAGTGTCCAAGGATGGTATTTAAATAGACCCAAAAAGTGTTGATCCATCTTATCCTTACTCTTTCCCAAACATAAAAAGGGGTTTTAGAGTTTCTTTGGGAAGATTAAGTTTATAAGAAAGTTTATCCTAGGATTTGTAGAGCTAGTCAAACCTCTTACTCACATGTTAATAAAATACAAGGAGTTTACATGGAACAAAGAATGTAAGAGTTTTGAGGCCATAAAGTAGGCCATCTCTCATTCTCCTAAACTTGTTAATCCTTATTTTAACAAAGAATTCTACTTATATTCCTTCTTTATGTTGGATACAATATCTGCCATATTGATGCAATAGAATGAAAAAGGTTTAGAATAGTTTATTGCTTTGTTTAGTCTACCCTTAGAGGGGTATGAGGAGAGGTATAAATTTGTATAAAAAAAATTTCTTTTATTATTGAGAGTTTTGAATAATTTTAGGCACATGGTCTCCAATATTAAGATCATACTCATGGTAGTACACCTGAGTATTAAAGAGTTTATACTCAATAAAGACCTCAATGAGAAAAGCATTAGACGAGTGATAAAATGCATAGACTATGACCTTGAGGTTAGAGACATAAATATTGTAAGGGGTAGATGTTTATGTGATAACCTTAAATCAGAGGTAAACTAGGGTAAATACCATGTTTTGATAGTGCTTGATAGCTGATAGGTAGCTGCAAATAATACACCTTTCAATTCGGCACATGATATAAACAAATTTATTAAGTCAGGCCAATGTCCTATGGGGATAGATGAATACAAGATAAGGTAATTAAAGTTATAAATTATATGTTATGTCCTAATATATGGATTAATTTTAAAGAGAGATATAGGAGGTTTATTTTTTAGGTGTGTGGAATCATGCCAAGTAAACAAGCTGCTTGAATAACTCTGTGATGGTTTAGCTAGTGGGAATTTTATTACTAGAAACATATCGTCTAAGATCATTATAGATAGTTAATTTTGGCCCACAATTTTTATAGATGCAAATTATTGGGTAAGCAAACTCCTAAAATGTGAAATGTTTAATAGCAAGCAAAAACTAGTTGCCCTTCCCTCACAACTAATACAAGTAGAATAACCTTTCATGCAATGGGGCTTAGATTTCATAGGGATTATACACCCCCTTCAAGAAAAAGACATAAATGGATAACTATAGATATATACTAATTTAAAATATGGGTTGAACTAAGTACCCTTAAGGAAGCTAATGAATATTTTGTTTTGAATTTTTATGATAGCCTTATGACTATATTTAGTGTGCCTTCTACAATCATTTCTTAAAATGCATTGACCTTCAGTATAAATAAGGTATGTGAGAGGGATATTTTACATGGAATGTATCTCATGGCATCCTCTAGCTATTATTCATATGAAAATGGACTAGCAGATTCCACAAATGAGAACTTGTTAAGGATTATCAAGAGAACTATGGAGGATAGTCAGAGGGAGTGGCATACTAGACTAAGGACTATCCTATGGGAAGATATATTAAAACATAAGAAATATAGAAAACATTCTCCATAACTTATTATTTATGTAAAATAATTAAAAATTCCTATTTCTCTTAAAATACTAACATTAGAACTTTCACACCAACTTAAGCTCTTAGAGGATGATGCTATGTAGATAAGGTTAAATGATATGAGGTAAATAGAAGAGACAAGAGTAATTTATATGCACATCATTTCATCCAATAATAAATAAGTAAATTTCACAAGAGATTTTCCTTGAAAACATTCCAAAAAGGTGATATAGTCCTCAAATGGGATGGGGACTGTACAAAACTAGGAAAGCACTCCAAGTTTGATAGTCTTTGGAGTGGACCTTATGCCATCATAGGTTGCAAAGAAAGTAATTATTTTTAGCTTGATAAGTTTAATTGAGAGAGCCTTCCCATAATTTTTAATGGGAGGTATCTAAAATTATACTATCAGTTTCATCTCATTATCTTTGTACATAGGTAGATAGGTCTATCTTTACCTCCAAGTACTCTTACACATTGCTCTATTTATTGTTTTTTCTATTGTCTAGGTAGTTTTTTGGTGTGTTTTGATTCTTTCTTATTTTTTGTGTGTGCCTCATTTCTTCAAAGTGTTTCCAAGAGTTAGTAAAAATAATTTTGTAATACTTCATTTCTCTAGTAATCATGAGCAAATTTGATCAAATTATAGGTTACATGACCAGTGGGTTGGTCAAGCCATCAGAGTCACCATAAATGTTAACATTTTAAACTCAACAGCCAGAATGTCAACATATATCATTCGAATATTTGATGAAAATTTCCTTGTATTTCTTTTTTATGCCCCATAGTGTCCTTGTTTTAAAGAAAAAATTACCAACTTAAACACTAGAGGAACTAGACCATATTTGAAACATCATATAGGAACAATTTGGTAGAAGGTGACGTACACAAGGGAGATAAGTTCAAGAATCATAAATTAACCTTTTTGATTAAAATATTATAGAGACTAAATACATTACTAATAAATTTTAGGATCATGAAAGTCTAAAGCAGATCTAATGGTGGGTGATGATCAATGAGGTCAGTGGGTATCAAAGATCCAATGGAGCATATTTAATAATACACTCAAATATGAATAATGAACTTGTAATCGTGTGAGTTAGATCGATTGGTGAGAGCCTTTATAATGTTAACCCTTAGGTTTATCCTATTCAACTAGTAGTAGATCAAGATAAAAATACTTGATAAGATTATCATGGTTACGAATGATACTCGTGATCATATAATATCTATTGAATGAGAGGTTCATGGCCCAAAAGATCAAAATAAATAAGAGGTACCTAAAGAACACCCTATCAAATAAGAGTTTCTTAGGAGTAAAAGCATGAGGAAGTGCATTAAAATGATAGAGCTCAAATATCTACAAAACTATCGTGAGATATGAGGAAGGTAAATCCACCCAAATTTTATGGCATGGTTTTGGGTGATAGATTTGAATCTTGGATCACATAGGTATAAAAGTATTTAAAGATTATAAATTAATTTAAGGTCACTAATGTTATATGCAGAGCTTACCAATTGGCTTGTGAAGTAGGAACTTGGTAGGCTAATAAAAATATTGAGATGAATCTATATTAAACTACCTCCATATGAAAAAAAATTGTGACTCTTCAAATTATAGTAGTTACCTAAGATTTACTTTGACCAAAATTTGATAGATTTTTTGAATTCGAGGTAATGAGATATGTCAGTGAATGAGTATTGGGAGTAGTTTACCAAGATCTTGAAACATGTTCCACATTAGCATAAGTATGAGTGTTTCCATATCCAAAAGTTTATTATGGGCCTAAAACCCCAAATTGTACGTGAGTTGGATGTACATAGACCATCCATTATGGATCAAGTGTTCAAAAAAGTTTTAAAATAGAATCAAAAGGTTGAAACCTTTGGCAGGAGTTAGAGAAAATTATATGAAAAAGTTTGGCAATTGTAAGACTCATTTTAAGAAGAACTAGATATATAATGGAAATTCTAAGAATTATTTTAACAGTCGTAATAAAATTTCTGATAATACCTCAGGGATTAAGAAAACAAGAGGCAATTTAGAGAGGGTTTTAAGGGTGAAAATTAATCTGAGAGGAAGGGAAATCTAGGATGATGTTTCATTTATAGAGGATATTACTATGCCAAAGACTATCCTCGATGGAAGACAGATGGAAAGAATAATAATTCAAATTATTCTTAAAAGTAGGTAACATTCTAGTAGCATATCCACATGGCATTGGATAACCAATAGGATGAAATTCAAGCCTCTCCCATTAAAGTTTTAGGAACTCTTTTTGATCATCTAGTTACTATTTTGATTTATATTGGAGATACTAAATGATTTATTTCTCCTAGAATGTTAAATAAATTATCTAAGAAATATGGTTATAAATAAAATATATGGTTAGTATAGTATGAGAATGAGTCCAAGGTCAAGGTTGATAGATGTCTCATGGAAGCTAAAAATTAATTATCATAATTCACCATAGTTTTAGATCTCTATGCAATATTTTTAGGGTCATATGTCATGATCCTAAGAGTGAATTAGATATCTAGGAATAAATCAAAGTGGATTTCTTCCTTAAAAAGGTTGAATGTCAACATTATTTAGGAACCCTAATCTAAATCTAGGGAAATTAAAGAAAGTCGAAGCTTAAGAAAATTTATACCATTAAATCAAAGAGGGCACAATGTAAGGGATATGAATAACTCATTATCAAAATGGATGAAGTTGAAAAATATAAGGAACCCATCTTAGAATATTATCTCAATTTATAATAATCTTAGGATGTCTTTCTTAAATAGTTGGTAATTTTGTGTTGGGAGAAGAAAACTAGATAAGAAAGCTATGCAAGATATTATTTGAATATTCATGTGTTATATATGAATTTGTTAGCTAATGTATTTTTTCCTATCATCTCAGTTTGTGAAAGGATAGAAGGTGAATAGTTTATTTATTTTGGCACCAATGTATGGAGAATAATATAAATATTCAATAAATATAACAAGAATAAATATGTATGCTTGTGAGAAGAAGTTGATGACCTTTTTTTGAGATCAATATAGAATTTTGGTTCATAGTTACCTATTAAATTTATTATTTTAATATGTGTTTGGTTTATTATGTTTAATGATCTAGTCTTATCTATCTTAATGTAATCCAAATGATATGTACACTTAAATAACCCTTATTTAATATCATTTTTTCTTATCACACAATCATTCATTTCTATCATGCTTTGGGTAAACATAAATTCACTACATTATCCTACATAGATTAATAAAAATTAGATATCCTCATCCTTAACATGTTATAATGTCTAATAATAATGATATGATGAGCATGGAAACACTCCTTCTAGAGAAATCTATGCTAAGATGGTTACCAAGATAATGAGATACTGAAACCTGGTTAGACCAAAAAATATGAAACTTCATAGAAGAAGAATCCAAAAGGATGGGTCTCACCATGAGTGAAATAATTTAGTAACATACATAAAATAAAATATATGAAATTTTTTGGTGTAAAACTACCTAAATTATTGGATAATTGGTTGACAAGATAGAATACTATTGTTTCCATCCTAGAGTATAAGAGACCATTACTTGGATTGAAGAAAATATAGACTAGTTAGTGAAATTGGAAACTGATTAGACAAGAGTGATAGACTACTAGGTTGAAACCACTATAAATGGACACTCTACTAATTTCATAGTACAAGGCTATATATAATTCAAATCTATGTAGGACCACTTCATTTAAGGAATTAGAGGAATATTTTTACAATAACTACCTCTTCTATTTAAGATATTGGTGATGGAAAAGGCCATGGTTCCTATTCCAAATAGTATGGAGTAGTTAATTTAGGCATATAGGGATGTGTGTTCATGATGGTGAATGATGGATAGAGGAGTGATTGGATCTTGATCTTTAATCCATAATTAATACATGAGGGAAGAAGATTCAAAAGGAAACTCTATATTTATAAAGGGAACTATGAGAATAAAATAGATGGATACCAAAACAACTATGAATAGAAGTAAGAATAGTAATATAGTAGATTATGAATGAGTGTGCAGATATGAGGAGTGAGATGATGATCGAAGGTCAAAGAAAGAATACAATGTTTTGTGTTTATCAAAATAATGATAATATGAAGAGTGACTATAAGAAGAGATGTGTGAAGAGGAAGATGAGAGTAGTTTAGGAGTAGAACAGATAGAAGTATAAGTAGTACACAACTATAGGAAAGAGTATTGATAGAGGAATAAGAATTACAAAGATAAAAATAACTTAGTTATAGGTTAATCATAAGCTCAAGAATAATATATAAATAATTCATGGGAAAGTATTATTCACCAGAAGTGTAGTCTCTTTATAGCCTAATATTATATATCCTAGTAGAAGTTTTCAACTAGCCATGCAGGAGGGGAAGAGTTAGAAAAAATCATTTTTATAGCACATGAACTGTTGGGGTAAAAAAATTTAAAAAAAATGAATTAAGAAGGATTTGAACTATATAGGATTAGGTGAAGTTGAACAATAATAACAAGAAAGAATAGATAAGTAGAGTGTGCTTGAAAATTCCTTTGGTGCACAAAGTAGTATGTAAGCAGGAGCACTCTGAATGCAATCAACTCAAATAATAAATTCATATATATATATATATATATATATATATATATATATATATGCCAATCACTATGAAAAATAAATTAAGAAGATTCTTATATTAGGCCATCTATGATAGGTCTACAAACCCTAAACACTACCTTCTAACTTGTAAAATGAAATGGCAAGTTAAGGGTGTCATCGATGAAAATTTACAAAAGTGTGAATTAATAAGGGCTCTAGGTGGGAGAGCATTAGATTTCATATGAAAAAGATATTTGTAATAATAAACTCTTAAATATGTGCAATATTCGATCATCATACAATTTAAGATTAATAAATGTACTAGCTAAATAATATAAAACTTGAAAGAGATAAGGCAAAGGTCTAGAGAATTAGTCTACGACTATGATCATAGATTTTATGATGTAATGAACAGATTATTTAATAGATAAAGATAAGGTAGCATGGTTAATTGAAGGACTATGAGGAAATATCCAATTTTCCATTATTTAATCATAATATGAGACAAAAGTAGATGCAATAACTGCTACACTTTGTGTAGAACAGATTGAAGATTATGGAAAATCCCTTGCTACTAATTCTAAATTTGAAAACACATTTTAGTATTTCATGAAAATAATGGAGAAGTATTATGAAATAGAAAAACCCTAATTGAACATGTGTACAGAGTGTTGAAAATGAAACCATTGAAATTATTATCCTAAAGTAAAGATGAAATTCTATGAACTTTATTAAGTAGTAGGGCATTCCATGACACAATGTCATCTAGCAATATATCAAATATTCTTAGGATTTGTATTTTAATTTTTTTAAATAAATTATCCATGATGAGAATAATTGTATATATTTAAATGAACTTAAAGAGGGTATCTCCAAAAATGTGTATACAATTATAGTGTAGTAAATATCCTCAATGAAACAAACAATCCCAGGCCCAGAGGTTGATAAGAATTGTGCAACCCAAATGGGTCCATAGTGGATTCTAAGCTCACCATAATACCAACCTCATATCTTGGCTGGATGGACCCCTTATTTTATAGGATAGACACCACTATCCCATTAATATTAGTATGTAGCACCTTGCAGTTCACTCATAATGTAGCCAAAACAATTGATTTTGACTCCTAAAGCTACACAACAACAATTCAATATGGGAGATAATAATTAGTAGTATCATCATTGGAATTTTTTATATCCATAAGGAGGATAAAGAGAGGGGTATCAATATAATATAAGAAGAGGTCAATGTGGTTACATAGGAGGATACCAAGGTGGTAGAGGAAATAATTATCAGTGGCCTCCCCTACAATGTTATCTATATGGAGAGTACAATCATGTCCAAATAAATTATGTAATGAATTCATAGATATAATCATATTATGCATAATTTAGAGTGTTTGATCAACATGACATAAAACATTTTCATATTCTAGATAGGTAGAATAATGACAAAGCTATCCAAAATGGAAATATGGTAAGTGTGGAACCTAAATAAAATGTTTTTCTAGATGTTGTGACATGGAAACAACATGCAAAAAAAAGGACTGCCTCTACTTGAGAATCCTTAGGATTAGGGAATTAGAAATATTAGACAAGATAAATACCTAGATCTAGCTACAAAAAAGAGTTTTATGAATTAAGCTACATAGTTACTAAAAAACATTCAATAATAGGAAACTATTGATAGTGATGTTATATCAAATGATGTGCAAATATATGGTCGAATTTTGTGCATCATATGACAAGGTAGAGTTATCATTACCCCAATGTATCTAATAAAACTTTTTATTACTCTATGTAATGAATACATATCATAGAAAATTATGAATCTATTACATAATCTTTTAGAATGTGTGCATCATAGCCAGCAAAACATAAAAAAACTAGTCTAGTATATCAATATGAAGAAACCATGGGATGTTGATGCATGAATTGATATTGAGGTTTCAAGATATGAGATCTCAAATCTTGACTTTGATTTTAGTAGCACAGTTAATATGATTCCTAGATTAAAATGGCAGGTGATTAGATGAACAACTCTTAGTTACAATCCTGTAACTCTAAGCTTGGCTAACTATGAAATAGTTGAGCCTATTATCAAATTAGAGGATACTAAGATTAAAGTCATAGACTTATCTCTGTGATGAGATTTTGAGGTCATATACATGAATAATATACAAATTAACTACCCTAAATTGATTGGAAAAAATGGGCATATGATGGTTAGATGACTACCAATATAGTACTCAACCAACTTGAGGCACATCAAGGTCATAAGGATGTGGTCATTCCTTTAAACAGATTACACAAGCCATATATAATTCCTACTAAACTAGACTCTCAATATGTTTCAAAAGAAACTAGTTAAATGAAGGTTAATACTAAGGATAATCCAAATTTTCTATGTACAACACAATGTAACTTCCTATACCAGAATGCCAAGCCTCGAGTACAGTCACTGATCACCAAGCAATTGAACACATCATATCAATGGAGACTAAAACTAGAACTGATGTAACAAATTATAAATTAGTTTGTTATTGATGACTATACCTCCATGTCTATAAAATCTCCCACCCACACATAATTTGATTTCCTATATCAAGATGATGATCACATATAAGATTACATAAAATTAACAAGGGAAGACACAATTCCCTTAGAAGCATCTTCTTTTATTAGTGGAAATTTATATACACATCTCTTTAATTGGGCTTGTAGTGGCCATGAATTCCAACCCATGAGGATGTTCTTTTCATATTAATGATAAATGCATGTATAGTATGAAATAAAGGATATCAATGATTTTATTTTATGTCTACAAGTTCATATTTTGACTATCAATTAGTGGGTTAGCACTCTGAACTATGCCTTGAAGGGAGTTGATACAACCTAGAGGATAACACATCAAGATAATCAAATTTAGTGGGATGATGCAATGTGGAATCATGATCAACATATTTTAGATACCATAATTCATCTGCACTAACTAGCCATTTTTTCAAGAAGGCGAGTGCCCTAAGATTCATGTACATAATTTTTTTGAAGTTTAGAGTGAGGATTGTGTGGCACCCAAGTATTGGGTTTACATTTTCCAATATACACTTGCACCACTACTCATAGCATGGTAATACACTAGGATCATAAGAGAGAAACCAAACACTAGGCATAAGTGCAGAGTGATTTCATACAAAATTTTATCTTTAAAGATGAAAATCAACTAGTTCATAATGTATTATAGAAACTCAAATAATTTTTATGCTATGGGTGTGTGGAAGATGTGAGTACCAAAATAGAATCAATTACATATAAAAATTTATCCTTTGATCTTAAGTTAGTACTTCAAAGGTATAATGCTATTAAGACTAAAGAACAAGCTTTCACATAGCCTTGTCACTGAATCCAAGATGAAGCAAAAGACAAGGAAGACTCTGATTCTAATTCTAATTTAGATTTTAATGATTTATTTAGACTTGAGCATCCTATAAAACACTCAAGGACACCTATGCAGTGTTAACTAAAGAAGATAAGTTGGAAAATATCCAAATCTTGGAGAAGGAAGGGCAAAGGAAGATCTAAGAATCAATGGATGAAGGAAAATGCAATATATAAATAGTCTCTCAAGAAGAATGTCACTAACATCATAATAGAGGAGGTTGTAAAATTGGCAAGTGTAGGTGACTATTGGATGAAGACTAAAATTTTAGAAGCCCTACAACTTCGAAGGGATTACCAAGATGTCTTCCCAACCATGTTCTTAGAGGTTCAAGGAGTCAACCCATCTTTTGGTGAGATACACATTGAATTGAAAGAGTGCACATATCCAATCAAGAAGAAACCATATAAACTCAATCCTAATATGATGCTAAATGTAAAGGCATAATTGGATAAAATACAAGATGTAGGGATAATCTATCTAGTAGAAAAAGCCAACTAAGTAAGCCTAATGGTAGTATAACCCAAGAAAATAGGATGCATATAGGTATGTGGGTAATACCACATTAAAAATGGTGCCTATGTAAATTATCCATTCCCCATACCATTAACAAATGAATTTTTAGAGTCTATTATAAGACATGAAGTATATTATTTTATATATGGGTTTAGTGGATACCATTAGATTCTAAATATAGAGGAAGATCGATCCAAAAAAAATTGAAATAGAGTGGGGTTATTTTGCATATAAATTCATGTCATTTGGCCTAAAGAATGCACCTGTTGTGTTCTCACACTTAGTATTTATAACATTCAAGGATTTCATCCATGATTTCCTTGAGGCATACTTAGATGATTAGGTAATCTTAATTCTATTTAAACAACATTTGTCTAATATTTATTTGATGTTAAAATAATTTTGAGCTTTGTGCATCACTTTAAATTTGAAGAAATTCTTATTTCTTACATCTTTTGGTGTTCTACTCAGACATGTTATTTACAAAGATGACATTTTGGTGGACTAGGCTAAAATTGTATTAATCCTAAGTATTCCACCATGTGTTAGTTATACTAAAGTGCACTCCTTTATTAGACATACATATACTATTGAAAAATTATCAAAGTCTACGTAGTGATATCATCTCTATTAGAATATTTAATATAAATGAATGCTAAGTTTGTATGGATATTTGAAGGTCAAGTAGCTTTCATTGAGCTCTAATAGTGACTGGTCACTATGCCCATACTTATTTTCCTAGACTAGACTAAGCCATTTCATGTACATGTAGATGCTTTAGGAATCATAGTTTGTGTTATACTTACACATCCCAGAGATGGTGTGCTTGATTATCCCATCCACCTTATTAGCCTAAAATTGTCTAATGTAGAGAAAAATTAAACAACCACAAAATGAGAAGCCTTGGCCATTGTGTTCACACTTCAAAAATTCTATCACTATCTTTTAGAAACACTTTTCTAATTTTTCTTGGACCATCAAGCTTTATGATAGCTCGACAACAACCCAATGCTAGGAGGATGAATATCTCATTATTTGATGTTGTTTCAAGAATTTCAATTATGCATAAATGTAAAAATAGGTACAGAGAATGTGGTACCTGACCACCTAAGTGAAATTCTAAAGGATGAAGAGCCAAAATAACTTTCACCTATTATGCACCTCTTTCATGTTTATACGAATCATAAAAACATCAAAGCTATTGCAAAATTCCTCAAGAAAGGAATTTTCCCTACTTACTTTGAAGAGAAGGATCAAAATAAATTTATAACTATAGCACTACCATATACTATCAATATTGGACTATGATATCACTTGAGAAATGATGAAGTCTTGTAAAGGGTTGCCCTCAAATATGAATACCTTCAACTCTTGAAGGAAGCTCATCCGAGAATCATAAGAAGAAATTTAATTTGAGAGGCTACAACTAGAAAGATCATATAGATTTGACTATGGTGGTTGAATTTATTTTAGGATGCACATAGAGTTGCACAACATTATGATATCTACCAATGTATGGGAAAATGACTTTAGAAAGATGAGATGCCATTATAACCCTTGCTAGTAAAGTGGCCATTCAAATAATGGGGTATCGATTTCTTAGGACCAACCAAACCCCCAAGTAAGTTCCTTAAGTCTAGATACATCATTACTATGATAAATTATTTCACTAAATAGGTTGAAGCTATTGCAACACCTAACTATGATGTGAAGGATGTAGAAAAGATTTTATATCAAAATATCATTACCAAGTTTGAGTGTCTAATCAAACTAGTCAGAAAAAGAGGAACACACTTACTCAATAATATCATTAAGGCCTTGACTAAATATATTATGATCACTCATCATAATAGTGCTACCTATCATATATAGGTGAATGTCTAAGATGAAGCTTCAAATAAGGTAATAGGGAAAATGCTCACAAAAATCTATTATGTCAAGTGAGATGATTGGGAAGATCGTATTCCTATTATAGTATATTCATATCACACAAATTATAAAATGGCTATAAGATTTACACCATTTTATTTGGTATATGGTTTGGAAGTAGTCATGCTAATAGAGTATCTATTACACATCATATGCATCATTATGGTTATGTGCTCAGGAGAGATAGAATCAATTACTAATTGGCTCTTAGAACCAAATAGGATGGATGAGTTTAGAAAAATATCAACATGGACATAGGAAGTTCATAAGAAAAGTTAGAAAGAATGGCATGATAAGAACTTGTGCCATAAGGAATTTCACAAGATCAACTAGTTTTGTTGTATGATAGTTCAAAGAATTCCTAGGAAAATTGTAAATAATATCAAAAGTGCACTAAATTATACATAAATTAACACAATAATGAATTATATATTTAAGGGATCTATAGGGAACCATATTTCCAAGGTGAGTAAATAGTTATAGGCTTAAGCCCTATTACCAATAGTCTATTGATCTCATTCTACAAGCTGAGTAGGTGCTAAGTATCACCATGTAGATTAGGATTTTTCTATTTTTCAAGATTTATATTTGTGTTCGTTTTATATATTTTTTGTGTTCTATTTTGTTTGTTTTAGTTGATCATATCATTAACATTGGTGAAGTACAAATACCAAGCATTTCATGCACCATATGTGCATAAGAAGAGCCACATGTACTGATGGGAAATTCAAAGAGGAACTAATAAAAAATATTAAGTCTAAGAATTATTTTGAAATATCACATCAAAAAGATATCCATTAGATAATGGTCATCCATTGAAAGTAAATATAAGAGCCAAGGGTCGATGGACGTGATCTTAAAAAAATCAACTAGTCAAGATCAGTAGTTTATACCCCTCATATGGACACCTAAGGGAATAATGGTATAACTCCACATATACACTAATGATTAACTACTTTAATGGCTATATCATAAATTTATTTACCATATTTTCCATTGCATTCAATATGAGTGGACATTTATGCATGGCCTCAACATGGAATCCAAGAGGCACAAAATCTATAAAATCTAAGTTTGAATTTCATGTTCACATTTCATCCTTAGAATATTTTTTAGAGATACAATTATCAAGAGCTGAACCATTTCATTTTCATAGAGAACTTAAATTCATTCAAATTTCTTCTCACATAATTATAAACACTTTGCTTCTAATCTGACACATCTCTAAAGCATAAAAGGAAGTCATGGGTGTTGACATGGTGATCTGGTAGATAAAATATAATGATCAAGAGCCATTTCAATACCTACATGACGCTAATAAAAATATCTTCTATTTTAACCCTATTGATATTACACAATCTCTCTCTCCCTCATAGTTCTACATAAATTCCATAACATAAATAATGGGTGCCTACTCTAAATGCCAACCTTTAGTGACATGGGATAAATCATTCAATTATTTATTGGGAAATACAATGATGGAGATATTTATTTAGATCTGAATGAGATTATCATCATCAATACATGAGTCATGGCTAGAGTATTGGGCATGATTGCACATAGGGACTTACTACTATCGTATAACACCAAGCTGCTACTTATTTTTCAAGAAGTTTGGGACTTCTATGTGCATCAAAATTGAGGGATTGTAGTCAATGAAATTCTATGTGAACCTATGTATATCCTCATCCAATGCATCACTAGACTCTTTTGGCAAATAACCAAGTCTACCAAACAAATTCCTAAGGGCATTATGGACATTGCTCATAAGATGATCCACTGAGGTGAAAAATTTAATTAGACATAATAATTTATACAATAATTACTCGCTAATATTGAAAATTACTATAACACTCTAAGGTATACCTTCTACTACCCGTTCCTAATCCTCCTCCTTTGTTTCTCATAATGGAAATTATATGTGGGGGAAGTGCACCTAGATATAGACTACTGGTCAGTGTAATAGTTCCACAACATCATATGGACATAGGAATAGGGATCCCTCACACATGAGGATAAGTTAAAAGTATGGTGGGATGATTTCTTAGAATTCATCACCACTCACCCTAGAGTTCCATTAGATGTCCTCCAATATTTGGGATAACATGACAACATCACACTTCTACCTAAGGGATTTTTCACAACAATCCATGAGCTACCATGCTCACCTTTCAAACCACTTCCATTTTTCATTATGATGGATATGGTGTAGGCCAAGTTGGTTAGGAAAAAAGAGCACACAACAAGTCAAGCAACCCCTTTAAAATTAATACCTTTAGTCATAGACATTGTTATGATACAATTATCAAAACTAACATTTAATTCATAATAGTAGAAGGGGAAATACAAAGCAAACCCTCATTTAGTATCACCTCCTCCAAATTACACAACACATAGCATGACAACATAAAAATATGACCTAAAGGTGCCTCATATATCTGGCTCCTACAATCTCATGGAGATGGGAATTGATATGCACAAGGTCTACTAAGTCATGTTAGCACACATAACTGGAGACTATTATGACAAGGAGGAAGAAAAATAATTATTTTTCTATAAGGTCATGTGCATAGTGCAAATCCATAAGAAGGTTCTACCAAAAATATGGGTGGAACTCCCCACCTATCCACCTTCCATCATTATGGATATAGTCAAAGAGGGGGTAGAAAAACTATGATGTAGAATGAAATTCTTCCTACTAATGACTACTCCAACATTTTCACTCGATGTCATCTTCACACCACTATAGGAGAGTCCTCTGGAATAACTTGTGCATAGACCAAAAATGAGATAGGATACTAGAGTCTCACCTCACTTGGAAAACACACATTTGGTTGGCCAACTACTAAGTAGGAAGCATAACCTACCCTGAAATCCTCTACACCACCACCACAACATAGACTAGTTACCATAGGTAGAAAAAAGTAGCAAGTTAAAATTTTAGATGTGAAAACCAAAGACTCTACACCAACACCATAAGTACAAGAGGTTAAATAAATCACACTATATTATATCATAACTAAATAACAATAGGCCACAAGAGAAGAAGACACTTACACTACTGAATAAAGATATAGTAAGCAAGAAAAGAAGAGAAAGAAAGAAGAATCACAACACCAATAAGAAACATAAGAAGCCAATGAAGTGGATGGATCCAAAAAGGCTCAGGATGTAGAGACAAACTTACACCATGCTCAGAAGATGGCCTTAAAATCCCAATAAGTAGCCACCACACAACAACAAGTGTAAAAGGAGAGAAAAGAAGAAAAAACAAGAAGAAGAAGAAAAAGTAACAAGATGCAATAACCTAGTTGTAGCAATAGGTAGAGGAATTTTCCAAGAATAAGGAGCATGATGATGAATCCCTATATAAATAAAAATCATAGGCACAAGCACAAGCTCAAGCATAGGCCCAAGCTATGTAGGAATAAGAACTAAAGAAGAAAAAGGAACAAGAACAGAGGAAGAAATAAGAACAATAAAAGAAGCATAAGGAAGAAGAAGAGGAGAGAAAGAAGAAAGAGAGAGAGGAAGCCTAAGAGAAAAATAAAAAAGAAGAGGAATAGAAGGCCAAGAAAGAGGAAAATGACCAAATAAAGTAGAAAGTAGAGAAAAATAAGAACTAAGAAGAGGAGGATAAGAAAAGTAAGATAGAAGAAGCCAAGAAGAAGTAATAGGAGGAAGAGGCTAAATAGAATATGGTTGAGGATGTTGTGTAATAAGGTAAACTAGTATTAGAAGCCACAATGTAGTAACAAGCATGCCACACAATCCAATCACAAACTTAGTTTCCATCGTTTCCACTAGGAGGTGTATGGCTCTAGGATGTTCCAATATTCACAGCTTAGTGTACCACCTTTTCCCTTCCTCTAGCCACCATGCCACACTAGGATCTTGTGACAACAACTAACATATTGGCCATTATTCCAATTAGGTAGGAGGAATATATTGACATCTCTCACTTATGCTTCAAGAAATAATTAGAGGGAATGTAGAATTCCAAGAATCTATTTCACAATAGGTGGCCTCGTTAGAGGAAGATTAGGACCAAGTAAAGGTCAATAATGTGGAACTTTGAGATCAATTACATGAAGTAGTGAAGGAAATTGAAGACACTTGCCTAACCTTAGATTCTTTAGTCATCAGATAATAAATTACATCAGATCATCATAGGCTAATGATACTAGTAACAAAGATTAAGAAAGATTGGTACATAATATAATAACTCTGTATAATCAAAAACTTAGGCTTCAGTGTGAAGAATGAAACCATGACTTTGATTACTCTACTAGAGGAGTATCAAAGTATGATATACATCACATGCCTTCAAGTACATCAAATTTTATGCACTCTTATAGATTATAAGTAGTAATTTAATAATTCCTTGACCAGCTCCAGCACAAACTTCAACATAGCTACCACAACATATAAAACCATGCACAACCCTGCTACATTGACTGATGAAATTGAAATTTATCTCCAAAATTCATTTGATGCTTAGGATAATGTATGTGATTGAATTATAAACTAGAAATAAGACCTATGATGTAGCGTATTTGTAGGGGAGTAAGAAGAGATATAGAAAACATAGACTAGTTAAGCACATAGATCCAATTAAAGGTCAACAATACAAGGGCTAAATTGAGTAATGTATAGAATGAGGACTTGAAATAACTCATGGGGAGTTATGCACCAATATATTTCTTGATTATTATGATCTAGTAAGTCATGCTTGACTGGGATAAATTCAAGACTAACTTGGATCCATTCCAGAGTGAGGTGACTCTAATTCTCAATGTTCTTATATACACACCACCTTTTAAACTTTAAAAAGTGATCATGCAATGCATTGATGCTCATATAGAGGTCAAGGATCTTAATAAACAACTGTATTCCTTAGAAACACCACCTCCTACCAATTGAGTACTACACAATGCATAATTTCTTGTATAATTTTGAGAAACTTTTTGCATTGGGGATGACTAGTGAGATAAGCAGGGTTAGGATGGTTGAAAACCTATAAAGGGAAGCCATCTATTTGTGATAGGATATTTAAAACCCAAAAGGGTGGTATGTTGGTATGTTTATTAGTTCAAAACATAAAAGGGAGGCTAAGTAGTGTGTAATAGGTGTAAATCATAAATGTTTCTTTAAGTGATTAATGCAACTCTTGGTAGTCTACTGACATTTTTATCTTCTACCCTCAGCACAAAGATATATGAACCTAAAATTTTGTCTCGGTATGAGACAACACTTTAAGTCAATGAATGTTTTAGGAGAATAAAATAGGATAAGAAAGCTACATAGGATATTATTTGAATATTTATGTATTATATATAAAGTTTTTGGCTAATGTATTTTGTCGTATCCTCTCAGCTTGTGAAGGGATAGAAGTTGAATAGTCTCCTCATTTGAGTTCTAATTTATGAAGAAGAATATTAATAGTTAGGAACTGTAGCGACTATAAATATGTATGCTAGTATGAAGAAGTTGATGACCTTTTTTGAGATCAATATAGACTTTTTGGTTCATGGTTACCTATCAAATTTCTTATGTTAATCCTTGTTTATGTTATCATATTTAATTATTTGGTCTTATCTATCTTAATATAGTTTGAATGATCTGAACACTTAAATAAATCTTTTTAAATCTTAGTTTCTTCCTATCACACAATCATTCATTTTTGTCATGCTTCAAATAAACATGAATTCACTGCATTATCCTATGGAGACTAATAAAACTTAGTTATCCTTATCCTTAGCATGTTCTATTGAATCAAAAGCCTATACTAACATTTTTCCTAAAAAAGGAATTTTATTTCTCTATAGATATCTTTCTAAGAGTATAAATGTAATATAAATCACCTTATAAGATGACAACAACAAATTTGATTGAGTTGAAGGCACAATTATAAGAAATTTTGGCCAAGAATTTGATTCAATTGAGTGTTTGATGTTGGGATGCACCTATATTTTTTTAATGAAGGATGGAACCCTTCAATTACACATAGATTACAACATGCTCAATAAAGAAAAAAAATAGGTACCTAATACATTGCATCAATGATATTTTTTTATCAATTGTAAGGTGTTATATTCTTTTTGAAGATAGATAATCGAGTAGGATATTTTATACATAGTATTTTAAAACTTTTATCAATTATTGATGTTCTCTATCTTACAAGAACCTATTGAGTCTCAATCTTGTTAACAATTTTGCCTTACAGGCCAAAATGTTAACCCCTCTCATTTGAAGATTTGATGACCATTACCTTAGCTTGATTTTTAATTCCCCATAGTGTCCTTGTTTTAAATTAAAAATGACTATCTTAAACACTAGAAGAACCATATTGTCATTGAAACATCATGTAAGAGTAATTAGGAAAAAAGAGACATGCATGGAGGTATTAAGTTCAAGCATCATATAATAACCATTTTAATTCAAATATTCATAAGTCTAAACATGTTACTGACATGTGTCAATATCATGAAATCTGGCAGTAGATTTAACAATGAGTGATAATCAATGAGGTCAGTGGGTCCCAAAGATATAATAGAGCACACTTAAATATTCACTCAAAAATCAATGGTGAGCTTGTAGTCAAAAAGTCAGAGGATCCTAAGATTAAACACATTAATGAAAAGTGGCAAGATCTTGAGTGCCCATATGTAGATCTAATGACATGCAGGTAAATATAGAATCAGTGGGTCTAGATAGATCAATGGAACATGTGTAATCCTATAAATCAAATCTAATGACAAATAATGGGTCAAAATGTTAGTAGATCTTAGAATCAAATGCATGGGTGATAAGTGTCTTAATCACATTAAACTAGTAGAATATCTATAGCTCATATTCTTTCATATAGAGAAAGATCGATAGTATGAGTCAAGGTAAAAAAGTCATTAAAACTCAAAAGAGGTGCAAGGTTTCCAAGTGTCTTAATTTGATAGACCCAAATCAATTATCGATGACCTATGAACAAAGTCAATCCTAGGAGATTTTTTATAGAGGTCAATGAGGTGGTTTTTGACCCAAACCTAGGATGAACTAGAGTTGATATTTCAAGTTTGAATGATGCCATTGAAGCCTAGGTCAAGGATCAATGGCTAGCATTGAAAGAAAACTTCTAAGAGAAAATGAATTGATGACACATGTCCAAAATATATGGTATGGTCAAGCTTTTGGTAAAGATTGTTTTGTAATGGATCTTGATTAGTTAAGAGATTTTAAAAGAGCATCAATGTAGGGAGAAGTATGAAGATGAATGGTGCAACTGTTGCAACTATTTTTTGAGATGTCCTTCATTAATCAAGATTTTTTAAGGAGCATAAGTATAAGGTGATTGTAACTACTATTCTAAGTGAAATTGAGCTCATTAATGGCCCCTTTAGTGATATAATTTCTGTCCATAGCTTTTCTTTCTTCCTATAAATATAGGAATTGAGCTCTTGATTTTCATCCCTTAGTTGGGTTAATAAAACCTGTACAAAAATCATTTTGTATTTTTTAAAAAGGAAATATAAGGAAATTTAAGATTCTAGTTAAATGCTAAGTGTACTTTAATGAAGTTTAATTTATAGAGTGTATGTTGATTATTCATCACCTATGTGTCCTTCATGTACCTTACTTTAGGACTATTAGTTTCTTGTAGGTTGTGTGAAGTGTTAGCTAGTGAGGTCTCTCTTGAAGTGTCATAAGTCCATAGTGTCTTGTATAAAGCTATCTCTTTCTTTTCTTAAAGTTATAGGTCTATTTTTAGCCTTCATCAAAAATACTCATGTTTAGAACCTTATTATTAGATCTGATTAATTCTTGTCTCCATTAGACTCATTGGTAGTCATGAAAGTGTCCAAGCTAAGAGTAAATCATTGAAAATTTGATGCATCACCACTTAGAGTAGGTTTTAATTCATGCATTTTCTCCCCCTTTTTATCCCAATAGATTAATTTTTAGGAAAAGAGATTGAAAGTTTCATATCTATGGAGATATCCACATTAAAAACCCTAGAGGTTTGATCTAATATTAGGTAACCTATAGCCTAGGTTCATTCCCATGTTGAACTAGGTTTCAATATAAGACTTGAAAACTTATACTTTAAACTAGGGTGTAACCTAATATTCCAATAGTTCTAGCATTCCCAGTGGGACCTTAATCAAGGCATCTAGACATCAACTTGGGATAGATTGTCAACATTGAATAAAACTTCAAAGTCTTGAAGTAGTCATCAATATAATGGAGGGTAATTTGATGCACCAAATCTTGACCAAGTCTACCTCAAAAAGCAATCAAGTTTAGTTTATTGAATTTCCTTTGGATATTGCAAGGAGGAAAATGGTACTAGTCTCAAACCCCAACCTAGAACCTCGTAATTATCCCACATCTCCAAAATCTAAATTTTTTTCCCATATTCAATCCACTAAAATCCAACCAAAGAAAATGCAAATGGCAAGGCATAATTACAATATTTTATACCCTTCAATGGTGGAAACCCTCTTAACCTTCATTAGCATGATGATATCCCTATTACTTCTTTGAAGATCTACCTTAATTTATGGTAGAAATATCTACAACTCTTGTAGAGGACATAGATGACATGGAAAACCATTTCTCAGTGCATAACATTATGTAAGAGAATATATCCATGAGACTACTAGCCAGATCCTTAAAATGCAAAGCCTTGCAATGGTATAAGGGTCTAACTCCTACCTCAATCAATATTTGGGATGAGTTTGATGAGTGCTTATGTAAGCATTTTAAGGGTAGAAGTGACCATGTTTCATTTGTTAAACAACTCACCTCAATCATGAGTCCATCCTAAGAATCTATGGTTGATTTCAACTATAAATTCCAAAAAAATTGGGATAGTATCGCTATCATCATTAGTTTCGCACCCAATTATGATTTTCTTTACTATTTAAAAGCATTGAATTCATATATCACAATCATGATCTAATCTATGGGTAGGATAACTCTGCATAAGGCCTATGATATATCTATAAAGGAAGAAAACTATTTGATACAAGTAGGGAAACTCATGCCAAGACATATCATGCCACTTTTTTTGAGTTTCATCCAACCCCACCAACCATTTCTCCATTGCCCACTCCAAATAATCAATCTAAACTAGGTGATAGTCGAGTGGATAAATTTTCAAATATTATGATCTTATTGAAGGCACAAAACAACAAGCTAGTGACTATAGAGAGATAGAAATAAACTTCATATAGGCCATACTAAGGTCCCTTCCAAGCCCAATACCCTACTCAATCCTACAATACACCCCCTTATCCATCAAATTAATAATCCCAAGGCCAAATTACTTAAGTTATATCTCATAATAGCTATAATCCTATAGATGTAAGTATCTCAAGAGTTTTGGTTCCCACACAAAATAACCTTGCACAAGAGGGTCAATGCTAATTAAGAGGGTCGTCTAATTAGATGTTAATGGATACAATTAGAGAAACATATCATGATATTAGTTGGTAGCATTCTCTTTCATTCCATGGCTATGACATGATGCCTCCTCCACCATAAGGCCCCCCAATGAATCAGGATAACATGCCTACCATAACATCATCAGAATATCAAATTCAATAGCAAGGGAACATGGGTAAGACACTATATGACACCATGTGCATGAAATTTCAAGAAGAGGAGCATATGTTTGAGCATGTAGCAGTAAACATGGGACATACTACATAAAAGGGAGATGAACTATTTGTATCCCAAATAAGGGCTAAAAAAGGATGTTGGATGACAATTTGTGGTAGCCTAAGGCTTCTTCAACATCTCCACAAGTGACTCAGTAGCCTACCACTTAAAATATAGATTTTAAAGATATTTTAACTCAAAAAATACCTCAACATCATAGAAAAAAACATAATTATCCTTTGGTTCCTCATGTCACTCAATTTCCAAGTGGTATTTCTACTTAAAAGGTGTAATTCAAATGTACTAGTTTTCCTATCAATATTATGAATCATATGAAATAGGATGATGTCACTTTGTCTATGTATGATTCTATATATATTTTAGGATAGAAACAGATCATTCAATAAGATATCTCCAAGATTTCTCACATGAATAATACAATTGATAAGGTGAAAACTATTTTTATAAATAGTAGTCAGCCTAGTCAAATTCAAGTTCATAGTCAAGGTCAAGTTCATAATGTTGACCACCCCCCTAAGGTTATCAATCCCCCACCATTATATTTTTCAATCATCATAAGGGAACATTTAGTACATAATAGTATGATATATTTAGGTGCTTCAACATTAGTTACACCTAAAGCCATAACAAATAAACTTGATACTAAGTATGTACATAATGAAAAGGATATTCACTAGGTAGATGGTTCCCCAAATAAAATAGTAGGTATCTTGAAAGATCTTAATATCACATTGGTAACTTGCCCAAATTGTTTCATCACTCAAGATGTATATCTACCCCAATATTTTTTCCTATGCCTATTTAAGGACTTTAATTTAAAAAATTGGGGGTTATTTATTCTCTTACTAGTCGTACATGGTTTTTGAGACCATATATGATACTAGGTTTACTATTAGGTTAGAACATATCTCTTGGTTCTATCTATATCCCTTTATTCCTAAGCTTGTAAACTTCAACTATACCATATTTGATGAGGATGAAGCTTCTGGTGAACAAGAGCCTCATGACCATCTTGAAGGCATTTTAGACCTGTACTTGGATGAATGGGAAGTTGAAAATCATGGATTTACACCTATATAAATATTGAAGAAGAAGAGTTAGGGGTGTATTATAAAGAGTTAGGGTGATGTTATAGCTTTCTTAACTAACACCACTCATGAGGAAGATGGTCTATGGAATTTATTCTTTGATGACTTAAGGTTAAATAATGGTATTAGAGCTAGAGTCATGTTGGTTTCATTCTCATATTAGAACTACTATTTAGTTTCAATATTTTAATTTACTTTCCCTTCAAACATAGTTGAATATGAAGCCCTTTTGCATAGTTTGCAAGAGGAAAGAAGAAGAGCTATCAAACTTATTCAAGTCAAGGGTGATAGTGGCTTATTGTGAAACAAGTGAGAGGCATAAGTGTATTCTAGAACCATCATTTAAAATATTACAAGCATCATGTATGGGATTTAATATAGGACTTCCTACCATTCCATATACAATCCATACCAAAAGAGGAAAATCAACATGTAGATAGGCTTATAGCCATTGGATCTTATTATGAGATTGTGGAGCGAATCAAAGGAAACTAGAGTAAAGACAAGATAAAGTTCATATGGGGCCATTTATACAGGATAATGAAGTGATTTGGTAGGTGTTTTAAAATGATGATCAAATAATATGTTTTCTAATGTAGGAAGTAGAATTCTACCACAAGAATCAAAATAAAATTCAACATCAGTATGATGATCAAATAGTTCATCTAAAATATAAAAAGTTTCCTAAGAGTTGTGTGATATTGGAAATAATCTTCAATAAATATTAAAAAATGATAGGAGGCAAGGCATGTATCTCAGCCAAGGAGGAACATTATGAGAGGATAGAGATCATAAAAGGTAAATTGTTGAAGTTAGGAAAGATCAACACAAGAGAAGAGAGAGATACATTTGTTGTTTTATGTTAATAATTATTTGATTTATTTGCATGGGAAAACAAATATCTAAATGTGTTTAATCCCAAAATTTCACAACATACCATTGAGCTAGATAGCAATGCAAAACCAACCAGGTAGAAATAAAGGCCTATCAATCTAAAAGTGGAGGAGTTGATGAGAAGGGAACTATTTAAGTTTATTGGATAAAGGATAATATTCCCCATTATACCTTGTGCTAGTGAGGAAGATGAATGGGGAAATACGTTTGTGTGCTAATTTTAAGGACCTAAATAAGGTGTCCCTAAAATACCTTTACCCATTACCCTTAATGGATTACATTATTGAAAAGGTGGTAGGTTCTCAAAGGTTCTTATTGCTTGATGGATACTTTTATTATAATCATATTATGGTCAAGGAAGAAGATAGTCATAATAATACCTTCACTACAAAATGGGGTACTTATGCATACATGCAAATTCCCTTTAAACTATCCAATGTTGGTGTAACCTTTTAGAGGGCAATGGATGTTACCTTTAAAAGTTTAAACAATGACATGGTGTTAATCTACCTATATGATGTCACTATTTTCTCAAATGACCCAACTTATCACATTTCTCCTTTGAGGTTATTATTTTAAAGATGTAGAGTTTGGCATATCATTAAATCTTAAGAAATATATATTTGGTGTTCATGAGGGAAGGTTATTGGGTCATGTAGTGTCCAAGGATGGTATTTACATAGACCCTAAAAGTGTTGATCCATCTTATCCTTACTCTTTCCCAAGCATGAAAAGGGGTTTTAGAGTTTCTTTGGGAAGATTAAGTTTATAAGAAAGTTTATCCTAGGATTTGTAGAGCTAGTCAAACCTCTTACTCACATGTTAATAAAATACGAGTTTACATGGAACAAAGAATGTAAGAGGAGTTTTGAGGCCATAAAGTAGGCCATATCTCATTTTCCTACACTTATTAATCCTAATTTTAACAAATAATTCTACTTATATTCCTTCTTTATGTTGGATTCAATCTCTACCATATTGATGCAATAGAATGAGCAAGGTTTAGAATAGTGTATTGCTTTGTTTAGTCAGCCCTTAGAGGGATATGAGGAGAGGTATAACTTTGTATAAAAAATTTTTATTGTATTATTGAGAGTTTTGATTAATTTTAGGCACATGGTCTCCAATATTAAGATCATACTCATGGTAGTACACCTGAGTATTAAAGAGTTTATACTCAATAAAGACCTCAATGAGAAAAGCATTGGACGGGTGATAAAATGCATAGACTATGACCTTGAGGTTAGAAACAAAAATATTGTAAGGGGTAGATGTTTATGTGATAACCTTAAATCAGAGGTAAACTATGGTAAATACCATGTTTTGATAGTGCTTGATAGCTGATAGGTAGCTGCAAATAATACACCTTTCAATTCGGCACATGATATAAACAAATTTATTAAGTCAGGCCAATGTCCTATGGGGATAGATGAATATAAGATAAGGTAACTAAAGTTATAAATTATATGTTATTTCCTAATATATGGATTAATTTTAAAGAGAGATATAGGAGGTTTATTTTTTAGGTGTGTGGAATCATGCCAAGTAAACAAGCTGCTTGAACAGCTCCGTGATGGTTTAGCTAGTGGGAATTTTAATACTAGTAACATATCCTCTAAGATCATTATATATAGTTAATTTTGGCCCAAAATTTTTATAGATTCAAATTATTTGGTAAGGAAGCTCCAAAAATGTGAAATGTTTATTAGCAAGCAAAAACTAGTTGCCCTTCCCTCACAATTAATAGAAGTAGAATAACCTTACATGCAATGGGGCTTAGATTTAATAGGGATTATACAATCCCTTCAATAAAAATACATAAATGGATAATTATATATATATATACTAATTTAAAATATGGGTTGAAGCAAGTACCCTTAAGGAAGCTAATGAATATTTTGTTTTGAATTTTTATGATAGCCTTATGACTATATTTAGTGTGCCTTATATAATCATTTCTTAAAATGCATTGACCTTCAGTAGAAACAAGGTATGTGAGAGGGATATTTTACATGGAATGTATCTCATGGCATCCTCTAACTATTATTCATATGAAAATGGACTAGCATATTCCACAAATGAGAACTTGTTACGGATTATCAAGAGAACTATGGAGGATAGTCAGAGGGACTGGCATACTAGACCAAGGACTACCCTATGGGAAGATATATTAAAACCTAAGAAATATAATAAAAATTCTCCATAATTTATTATTTATGGAAAATAATTAAAAATTCCTATTTCTCTTAAACTACTTATGTTAGAGCTTTCACACCAACTTAAGCTCTTAGACGATGATGCTATGTAGATAAGGTTAAATGATATGAGGTAACTAAAAGAGACAAGAGTAATTTCTATGCACATAATTTTATCTAATAATCACTAAGTAAATAGGTCATTTCACAAGAGAGTTTCCTTGAAAACATTCCAAAAAGGTGATATAGTCCTCAAATGGGATGGGAACTGTACAAAACTAGGAAAGCACTCCAAGTTTGATAGTCTTTGGAGTGGGCCTTATGCCATCATAGGTTGTAAAGAAAGTAATTATTTTTAGCTTGATAAGTTTAATCGAGATATCCTTCCCATTCTTTTTAATGGGAGGTATCTAAAATTCTACTATCAATTTCATCTCATTATCTTTGTACATAGGTAGATATGTCTATCTTTACCTCCAAGTGCTCTTACACATTGTTCTATTTATTGTTTTTTCTATTGTCTATGTAGTTGTTTGGTGTGTTTTGATTATTTATTATTTTTTGTGTCTGTCTCATTTATTCAAAGTGTTTCCAAGAGTTAGTAAAAATAATTTTGTAATACTTCATTTATCTAGTCATCATGAGCAAGCTTGATCAAATTATAGGTTACATGACCAGTAGGTTCGTCAAGCCATCAGAGTCACCATAAATGTTAAAATTTTAAACTCACCAGCCAAAATTTCAAAATATATCATTAGAATATTTGATGAAAATTTCCTTGTATTTCTTTTCTATGCCCCATAGTGTCCTTGTTTTAAATAAAAAATTACCAACTTAAACACTAGAGGAACTAGACCATATTTGAAACGTCATATAGGAGAAATTTGGTAGAAGGTGACGTACACAAGGGAGATAAGTTCAAGAATCATAAATTAACCATTTTGATTAAAATATTATAGAGACTAAATACATTACTAACAAATTTCAAGATCATTAAAGTCTAAAGAAGATCTAATGTTGAGTGATGATCAATGAGGTCAGTGGGTCTCTAAGATCTAATGGAGCATATTTAATAATACACTCAAAGATAAATAATGAACTTGTGATAAAAAAAAGTCATTGGATCTTATGATTAAATTCATCAATGATAATTGTAAATATATCAAGTTCCCATACATAGATCCAATGGCATGTAAGCAAATCTAGAATCAATGGGTCTAGATAGATTAATAGAGCACATTCAATCGTACTAAGTAGATCTAATGGTGAGAAATGGGTCAAAATGTCAATGGATCCTAGAAGTAAATACATGGATGAAAAGTGTATTAAGTGAATTAAACTAATATAATATCTTTAGATCACTTCCATTCATATAGAGAAACATCAATGATACAAGTTGAGGTTAAAAAGTAAATAAAACTCAAAAGAGGCACGAGGCTACCAAGTATCTTAATTTTATAGGCCCAAATCAATGATCAATGACCAATGAAAAAATTTTATCCCAATATATTTTTTATGGAGGTTAATGAGGTGCTTTTTGACCCAAACACAAGATGAACCATAATGGATTTTTTGGGTTTGAATGATTCCATTGAAGTCCTGGTTAAGGATCAATGGCCATCATTGAAATCAAACTTTCAAGAGAAAATGAGATGATGACACATGTCTAAAATATACAATATGGTCAAGATTCTGGTAATGCATGTGTTCTGTAATGGATCGTAATTAGTTGAGAGCTTTTATAAGAGCATCAATGCAAGGAGAAGTGGGAGAATGAATGGTGCAATTCTTATAACTAGTTTTTGAGGTGGCCATGACCAATTAAGAGTTTTTAAGGAGAAAAAATGTAGGGAAATTATAAATATTATTTTGAGTGGAATTGATCTCATTAATGACCCCTTCAATTCCAAAATTTATCTCCCTAGCTTTTCTTTCTTCCTATAAATGTAGGCATTGAGCTCTTGATTTTCATCCCTCAGCTAGGTATAGCAAACCTCTACTAAAATCACTTTGTAAACTATTCCAAAGTAATATAAGAAAATCTAAAATTCTATTTAAATGTTAAATATACTTCATTATAGTTTGATTTAGAGAGTGTATGTTTTTAATTCATCACATGTGTGTCCTTCATGTACCTTGCTTTAAGACTATTAATTTCTTGCAATTTGTGTGAAGTGTTAACTAGTGAGGTCTCTCTTAAAGTGTCATAAGTCCATAGTGTCTTGCATAGACATATCTATTTCTATCCTTAAAGTTGTAGGTATCTTTTCATCCTTCATAGAAAATACTTGTGTTTGTAACATTTTTATTGAATCTGATCAATTCTTGTCTCCATTGGATTCATTAGTAGTCATAAACGTTTTTAAGATAAGAGTGAATAATTGAACATTCGATGAATCAACACTTAGATTAGGTTTTCATTGATGTATTTTCTCTCCCTTTTAATCTTAATAGATTATTTTATAGGAAAATAGATTCAAATGATCATATTTGAGGAGCTATCCTCATTAAAAACCTAGAGGTCTGACCCAAAATTAGGTAACCCACATCTTAGGGTCATTCCCATGTTGGACTAGGTTTTAGAGTAGGACTTGAACACTTCTACTTTTAGCTAGGGTGCAACCTAAGCCTCTAATAAATATCTCTAAGTTCATACCCTAAGGGGTGCATCAAGAAAGGGGTGGATATACCATTGATGTTTTATAGGATTATTATCCCTTTTTCCATTTACTATCTAAACACTTATCTCATAAAAACTATTCCCCTAAGCTTTGCATCCTATTTTGAACCCTCCTCTAGTATTTTACCACCTTCATTAGTCCTTTCCCTAGCCTAAACCCCAATTTGGAATTTTACATGACTGTGTTGGCCACATCAACCTTGTATCCTTATTGACAAAATTTGTTAGGGACTAGGTTTGCCCATGGCCAACCTAATCTATGACCTAGTTATTTTTAATCAATTGTGTTACTAGGTCAACCTAGTCAACCTTATCAGCTAAATATTTTAGAAGAGTTTAGGGTTAGATTAACCTATATAATCATAATAATTTCACTATTTATAAATTTAAAAAATAATAACTAAGACATATTATGCATATACTTATCCACCATTCCACTTGAGGAGCAAGCTTAGGGTTTCATACTTTATTTGGAGATATAGTTCTTGTCTTGTGGAGAAGTATTTTAGATGCATTGATAAGTTTTGTATCCTAGATATTATTTATCCTTATCATCATTACATACCACAACAACCTCTTATGAAGCACCTTGGACAAGGGAGAGATTGAGGCTTGATGGATTCATCTTCAAAGGTAAGTATTCCTAACTTTGCTCCTCTTTTGTAAGAGTAGATAAATATGCATTTGAAATTCTCTTCCATGTATTAGGATTTATTATAAATTTATGTGAGTATATGTCTTATATTCATGTTTACTTTTAATATTTATTACCTCCACTTTGTGCCATAAGCTTTGGTGATCACTAGATTAGATTTTGCTTTACTAATTATTAGTATAGTGAATATGAAAACATAGGACCTAGTTAGGGTTACTATGTAGTTTTTCTTGAATAGAGGCTTTGTAACCTTCATAGTGATATTATTGTGGTAAGATATCCCTTGGCTAGGTCTAGAGGATCCATATTAGTCATGACCCTGATTATCTATTGTATCCCCAATCAAAAGTGTAACTAGGATCTATCTTCTCTAAAATAAAATTGATTTGTAGATATGTTAAATTTCCCATTGCATACATTATAATAAACCTAACATAAATTTAACCATTAAAAGTTTTCTTTCACACTTTTCATTTCTATCATTTTATTATTTTTCTATATTTGTGATATTAGGTCGATTAGGTTGGTATAGTTCTAACTTCTATGTACAATTTTAACACATAGTTGCATCAAAATGGATTTTTTATTTCTATTTTGGTCTTCATTAAATATAGGTTACTAGATTTTATAGGTTGACGTAGTATTCTTATTAAATTATAGATAACTAACTATGTCAAATAGGTCAACTTACTCTCCTAGTCATCATCTAGAACAATAGACTATATCAAATAGGTCAACTTAGTCTTACAGTTAGCATCTAGATAAAAAATTAAGTTGACCATGTCTACTTAGTCATCTTAAAAAGCTTTATCAAATAGGGTTTCAAATAAATAGGTCAACCTAGTCAACTTAGTTGATAGAAAGTTCAAACAGCATTTAAGACACTCTAATAGAAAATTTACAATCCTCAACATCTTCTATCCCACCAAGGTTCCTTTATTTCTCTTTCGTTCAATTCAGTACTTCATTAAAGTTCTATTTTTTTCAACTTTTTAGTATTCAAAAATTTAATCCTACAACAAACTAAGTGTACCTGATTGACTTAATTTTATAGCCTATCTTCTATCTAAAAGATTAAGTCAACCTAGTTAACTTAGTTCTTAAGGACTCTTTATTCTATATAATAGTAGAAACCCATTCGACTCTATTCTATAATGTTTCCATACAAAATCATCTGACCGACTATGTATCATTCTTATTTTGGGAATCAACAACTATATGCTAGTCATTAATTCACACTTAAATTTTTAGTTTTTTACATGCTTAAAGTGGCACACATAGTTTGATTAGGTGGTTTTTTAAATTTTTGATTAGTTGCATTATTTTTCTCTTCTTTTAAATCCTACCAAATCACATAATATTCAAAACATATTTAACATTTATCTTCCTAAGGCTCACCTACTTGGATTTCAACGCCAAGGGGGAAACCAACTTGGTTTTCTAGCCAAGTATAAACACATGGTTAATGGTATATATTAGAAAGCACTCAACACCCTTATCACTATGGGATTATGAAACAAGGGGGTAAGACCCAATACCAAGCTAGTTTCATTACCAACATAGATCCTTTTTAGCTTAAATGTCATGAAACCATATATATTTGCCTCTTAGTTTCCTATTTTTAACCAACTTCTCTATCACACTTAAAATTACACTTTATAATAATCTAGAAACATTCATGATGACCATTTTTTTATAATTTTATTTTTATTTGACTATTTTCTCTCTTCTCATTATATGTTGTATTCCAAAAACTTGGATTGGCCAATGTTGGTGTAAGGTTTTATGATATGTGTCAATTGGATCATTCTCATTGATCTAATTATTTGTATGTTTGCTTCCATTTCTTACTTAAAATTACATTGAAAAAACATTCCCTATTTCTATCACACTATTGATATGTTCGACACAGTGTCTTATAGATTGTATTTTTCCTCTACTAGTAGTACTAAGTCAACCTAGTCGACTCTATACTCTTATCTATATTTTGTATCTCTTTGCTTTTGTTTTAGCTTTGTATTCCATAATATTCATCCATCATGAAATTCATATTTGAAGACAAAACTAAGTTTAATTTAACATATATTATGAGTTTTTCCAATCCCAATAGGTTTTCCCATAAGTAGCTTGTAGTTCCTACCCTATACAAAAGTAATGTGCATGTATCCACTCATACTACAAAATATGGGACTCCTCCTCATTCCTCTTCACTTCATGATCCTCTCTTCCAGTTTGAATATCAACTTAAATTAGATTATACCTCAAAAATTCACTTCATAAATGAATTTCCTCAACATCATGGAAAGGATCCTTCTACTATTTAAAACCTCATGTTAAGTGGTCAAGTTAAGGAACCCCATTCACCTTCTCCCAAATTCTCACATGGATTTGGAGACACTAGATTATTTTATTCTCAACCTATTTCCTCTATTTTGACCCCTTCTCATACCATGGCATCTTCCTCTTTGATTTCCTCTATCTCCATGCCTAGTATCTCTACTAACATGGTAGGTTCTACTTTTAGTGAGCCTCTTCCAAGATCCATCCTTCTTAATTATTCCACTAATCCAGCATTTTATACCCATGGTAACCATGCCTCTAGTGATATTTAATCTCATCCCTCTACTAGTACATATCTTTCCACACAAGAAAATCATGCTACTAGTGCCTCACTTACCAAAAATTATTCTTAAGCTACTACTAACACCCATAGTAGTACCCAAGCCACTACTACCAATTCCAATGCTTAACACAATGTCAATAATATTAATCAAACCCATCACCGTCTACTAAAAAATATTAATCAAATGATTTATTAATAATATAACAATTCAAATAAAATGATTTAAATTAAAAATCACCTTATCCATCTTCAAACCCACCATCAATAGGTTCCATGGGACATGCATAACCAAAATGTTCCCCCACCTCCTCTTCAAGATTTCCATGGTAATCTTATCCCTCAACCTCCCCTTATTAATGAAATGATCAAGAACCTTAAAAATGAGCCTCTTACATCTCAAATTATTAATATCATTATAGGAGGTATTACCCCTACTATTACTTATAATGGGTCAACCAATCCTACTCTCTACTTAAAAACATTTAGAAATCTACATAAAGACTGGAACAAGTTAAATACCTTTGTTGCTACCAAGATATTAAAAAATACTCTCATGGGTGATGTTTTATATTGGTATAATTAATTCAAATCTCATTCCATCACTAGTTTGGAATAATTAGTCAATGCTCTAGTCTAAGAGTTCTAAACTAGTTATCTCCCTTAAAAGACCTTGGCTCATTTTATCAATTATAAGCAAATTGAGATCAAAATTGCACAAAATTAATAAAATTATGGAATACATTATCTAAAAAACATGAACATAATATATTATATTAAAACCTCTTTAATCTATTTACCAATGCTCTTTTTCCCAAATTACAATATTGAGTTTAGACTCTCTGTCTATAAATTTTGGAGGAAGTTGTTGACCAAGCCAATCATCAAAATTTCCTTATGCATCAATCTGAGGCATCCCAATATTCTATGGTTACTCACATGTTAATAAAAAATAAGAATCATCATTTTATAAATAATGGTGTCACCAAATCTTATGATACCATTGATAATATTCAATTTATTATTCCCAACCAATCTCTGGAACAAGCTTCCCCTCCTAGCCATATCACCAATCCACATTTATCTTCAACCAATAACATAAATGTCTATAAAAATTTATCCTTATTGGAACTAAATATATGTCTACCAAGGCCATTTATATGAGAACTTGATCCCATCCACACCATGAAATCATGGTAGGATCCTAATAAATTGTGTTTATTTCATTGTAGTTGGAGTCATTCTTATGATAGTTATAGGCAACTTCATAATCTAGATATATATTTACTTCTTAATCATAATTTTGATCACGATTCTATCACTCATAAATGAAAACAATCCTATGAAATTAGATTTAAAACCCATGATACATAAACTAAATCTCAAGCTTTGAATTAGGCTAATGTTCATTTACCATCTATAAAGGTCATCTTCCAAATCACCAAGATAACCAAGACAAACCTACCCATTATACCAATAACATTAATAGTATTATTGACCCCACTCCTGAAGATAATGTGGTAAATATGAATAATATTCAAAGATTGGTTTCCTTCATTGATCCTCATCCCATCCACACTCCTAAATTACCTCACACATTTCATGTTATCCAAGACTCTTCTTGGCTAGAGTGGTCTTGGTATCTAGCCGACTTATCCCTAAGATGATTTTCACTATCCTTCAACCTTATATACATCCTATCCCTCCCTTATTTTATCCCAATTTGGATCATATTATCACTCCATATATAATTGAGTCTCTTCTTATTTTTGATCCTATCTCTCCTTTAGTCAAGCCTTGCCTAGTCTCTTCACCAGCCTCACCTTCTCTTGGTGATGGTTTTCTCCTTTTACCATAACTTGTTTCTTTACCCAAAAAATGGGATTATTAGCCATATTATGATATTCATAAAGTTATAAGTCATTAGACTAAATAATATTCATTATACCAATCTTCCTCAACTTCTATTTCTACTGCTCTTGTGAGTACACCTACCAAGTCTACTCACAACCATATTCATTTCTTCCATGACACAAATAATAATTCATCTAAAAATTATAATAATCCATGAAAATATATCAACACATTGTTTTCATTTGTATTTTCACCCTTTTATGAGGTTCATAATCTCTCCTCATCCAAGTGGCACAATAGAAACACCTCTAGGCATGTGGGTAGCCTAAGGATGAGGTGAATCTCTAGATAGCGCTAGCTCCCTTGATGTAAAATTTTGGATTGAAACTAAACTTAAAATTTTGGAGGGAAAGGTAGAGATATAACTGAAATAAAAATATTTTAAGGGAGGTTATACACCAAATAAGATTATGACTTTCAACCAATTGCATGTTACACATGAAAATAAGGGATAAACTGAACATACACTTATCCAATCTAAAACTTCTCACATCAAAGTTAAATTATGAGGTTATTGATGAATGTGAAAATATATGAGGACTAGAAAAGATACCTTTAATGGAATAATTAATATACTAACTCACTCAATCCTTGACATTTCCTAGAAAAATTCACATGCCCTATAAGAAGAAGCTTTCCAACTGCAAATAGGATGAAGAATGAGACAACATGCTAAGGAATCCATAGTATTAAATATTAAAGATCAAAAAATAAAGTATAATTCACTATTAAAAGTCATGGATAGGTAAAAAATAGTATTCTTATTGATAAAATGGTATGAAAATGAGTAGGGATTTGCACTTAGATGGATCATAAGTTACAATAGCCAAAATGGCTAGTTCTTATAGAAATTAAGAGGAGAGAGAATAAAAGGTTATTCCAAGGGTCACAAATACAAGTTTAAATATGATAAAATAATTTTATTTTTTATGATAATAGGATATGGAATGAACCATGTAAGGTTAGAAGGAACAAGTGGCTATCCACGTCATCAAACTCTTGTAAAGTGGCATAAAACTCTCTTAACTAGTTTAGAAATAATACCTTCATGATTTGGGATTCTTGAAAACTTTATAAATGAATAGGAATAGGTATAATGATTTTAATTAATGTAAATTATTTCATACATGCCTCTCCCTATATTTTTTGTAGTCCTAGTCCTCTGAAATAGTCTAGAATTGAGCCATCATTATCTGTAGTCCAAAAAACTCCTCTTTCATGTACCCTTTACACTTGGCCTAAAATTTGGATTAAATTTTACATTAAAATTTTTGGGATATAGTGTATGAAATATTTCAATACCTTCCATTTCCTTTAAATTAAGAACACCTTAAAATCACTTATACTTAGAGTTTTCACACTTCTCACTAGCTTGGTTACTATGCCAGTTTTGACTACCTAAGATGAGATCTCCTATTGAGGAACTTAAGATTTTTTATGAGTAATTAAATTAACATTGGGATTTATAAAAATTCTTAATATTTATCCCAAATTTGGTTTCATCTTCATAGTCCTCCTATAACTTGCATAATATACAAAAACATTAAGAAAAGCCTATTGTGTACCCTATTTGTACAAAATTGTACAAAAAAAAAGAATAAAGAGTAAATTTAGGGAGTAATTTTAAATTTACAATCATCATCCTAGTAAAAATGGTCCATTAGAGTATATTTCTAACTCAATTTCTCCAAACTAGTCCTTGTAAGGGTTCAACGAGGGTTTTGAGAAATTTGACCTCTTAAGGTTTGTTATGAATATTTCACGTTGGAGTTACAAAAAAATTATATAGATTTATTTTTAAAGACATTATATTTAATCTAAACCTATTTTTCTCCCATGAAAAGCATCAAGAGAGATATGAGTTTTCAAACTTGTCTTATCGAACCCTTTCCTCCTTTTCACATAGGTCTGAGTGGGTTTTGAGATCAAAAATGGACTATCTACAACCTATCTACCATATAAAGTATTTATCACCTTTTTATCCACCCTAAAAACATGTTTCAATCCATGGTTATTCTCATCTCATGTTATAAATGTGAATGACCCCCCATTTGGCCCTGGCCTAAACCTTGTTTAACATGCCTAAGTTGGCTTTTAGCTCAAAATATGACCTCATTGTGATTAATCTAAATTAAAAAATATTTGTCACATAAAAAATTACCCCCAAAACATGATTTAAATTATAATATATCTTACCTTATACTAAAAATTATTTTTACCTCTCATTTGGGCACTATGCCAAAACCTCCCTAGTAGGTTTGCTAGCATAATTGAGGTTTTAAGATACCATTTCTAGTTTCATTATTTATTGAAAGTTTATTAATGTTTTATTAGTCATTTCATAACTCTTAAAACCTTTTTTCCTTATCCAAATATCTCCTTTATCACTCTTTCCACCATTCTTCTCAATATTGTAGGTTTCATACACAAAGGGAGTGCCCTGTGTCTAAGAAAAAATAGAGAGTACTCCCCTATTTCAATATAAAATTTTGAATATTTTATGGGCATATCCAGGTTTTAATTATGTTTTCAACCAAAAATTAACCCTTTAATAGGTCTTTTGATCTCTCAAATGCATTAGAAACTGGAGACAGACTTCTAGGCAAGGACTATGTATATGATGGTCAAAAAATGATTGTGTATTACCCTTTGAAACCATTTATTTAATTTATTGACATAATGATAGTTCCATGAGGTTTATATATATTTTGGTTAATTTTCTCTCAATTTCTCTTGTCACTCCAAATCTCCATGCTCCTTTCTATGCACCCTGCTCAATCAAAATTGGGTTTCCTATCTGACTGTGTTTCCTATTGACACCATATCCATAGGTAGAGTTGTATTATTTATCATTTAATATAGTGAATATAAGTTATAAATATATTATAATATCATTTATCCATTCTTTATACCCATTTTCACTTCCATATACACTTCCAATGTTCTTACTCACCAAAACTGCTCACTGTCTTACCATCAGTACAACTGATTATATTTCTACTTATAAATATCCATACAGTTAGATTTTTGTATGAATTATACCTTAAAAAAATTAAACTTAATTTAATAATATATATTTATTTAACCATTATTATACTCATTTATTGATTTTTTAACCACACCAACACTTATAAACATCACCTCATATTGTTCACTACCAACATAGTCATACATAGTTGGCTATAGGTTATCATTGTCAAATGGAAGGGAATATAAATGTGTTTCTAGGAAAAAAAATCCATATAATAAATTATTATTTTTATCTTAATGTCTACCAAGTTCACATTATGCTCAGGTTCACAATAATGAAACACCTCCTCAAAACTTACCCTTGGTTGCCTAAAGGTGCTTACCAGGCCTGTGTATAGACCAAAGGTGTGTAGGAAGAAAAACACAATGAATTATACTCCTTAAGATGGTAATTTATATAATTATTACATATTTAAAACATTTTAAACATTAAAACATGGTTTAAAGGCTATTTTATAACTTTGGATGAAAATTTTTACTTTTAGCCTCCGAGCTATAGATGATAATGCTTGAGTTTAGTGTTTTTATAGGCAATGTTATGCCTCAAAATTACCATCCTCCACTACCCATATTCTCTTCAAACATTTAAATTTCATTGAACTATATGAAGGATACAATATAAAAACATTAGGAGGTATAAAATTCATTGACAACATTGTAAAAATATATCAACAAAACCTTCAAGAATTCTATTTTACAAATTTAGGGACAAAAGGCCTAAAACTCAGTCATCATCCTTTTGAAGTCATTATCAACATTTTATATCATTATATCAATCACAAAGGGTATATCATGATGTTTAAAACCTTTTATTACATTAATAAGGGTTCAAATACTTATTTCAACTCTTTAAAATGAACTTTTGACTTTCTTTCAAGTCCACCTATAGGTAGTTATTCTAGTGTGTAGGTAGCAAAAGTGGATTTAGGTAATGAGCATTGATTTTGGTCCTATATGAGTTGTAAAACTATTTAATACTTCCAAGTACACTATTAATATTTATAAGTATCTAAAAAAAACTTCAAAACCTTATTTTAATTGTGGAAACTTCCTTCATGGCACTTGTAGATGAGTTTGTTCATGGCAGAGGTGGGAGTGTGTTATATGACCACTCAGTCCCTGTTTTCAACATAAAATGAAATCTTGATTCACTAATTAATATTGAAAAAGGATAAAATGATGATTTAAAACCTTAAATACACCTTTGTGAACATGACATATAGGTTTAATTCACATGTCTCACTGTGGTTGAAAGCAAATAGTGAGTAAAAGATGACTGTATGGTGTTCCTAGCTACACTCATAGAGAATTGCA
The DNA here is from genome assembly GCA_037957365.1 of Torreya grandis. Taxonomy (NCBI): domain Eukaryota; kingdom Viridiplantae; phylum Streptophyta; class Pinopsida; order Cupressales; family Taxaceae; genus Torreya; species Torreya grandis. The sequence continues at coordinate 1,816,981 of JARHVA010003223.1, forward strand.
TTTAATAATGAGATTTTAAAGTTAAAGGGAAACATGACAGAATTATAAACATGAAAAATTATCTACCACAACCCTCTAAAGCCATGAACAAGTATGAAGTTCCTAAAAATGGTGAAAAATTACATGTCACACAGAATGATGCTTCTCTTGTAACTTTGATGTACTTAACCTATACAAACACTTTGAAACATAAAACTAAGCATAAGAATAATTTTATGGGAATTTTAAAATCATCTATAATTATCATGACTAATTGGATTGTATGGAAATGCCCAAACTAAATCAAAACCTATAGGGTACATAGATTAGTAGGTAGAAAAATATAGTCAACTTCATGAGAATGGTTCATGAAGCACATGCCACCATTATTAAAAATATTTATAGTTTAATCAAGTTATTTTAGTGTAATTTCACCTCCCCAAGGATTTTTATTTGAACCTCCTTTGTTGGTCATACTAAGTACAAACCTAAAGATTGCTTTTGCTTTCCAAGAAGGGTGAAAAAGGAGCAAGATGGTTTTGGGCCTAAAATGGCACTTCTAGAGAATTTAAAACATGCATATGAGATTAGGGAAGCTACAGATACATACCATGATCTTATCCCATGTATCACACTTCCTCATGGGTTGTACAAGTGCCAAACTCACCTTTTTTCCCAACAAAACTACCCTTTCCTCTGAAGAACCTACCAATTTTTAGTTTTGACAATTGATTAAGACCTATTAGGACACATGTTACTTTAAATCACCTTTTTTAACCTTCACACTTCCCAATAAATCTATACAAGTCATCAAATTCCCCTTTTTTGATCTTTAAATAATTAAAAAGATTAAAATGACTAAGGACCAAGGCTTGTATAACATTAAATGACATCAATTATTCTATAAAACACTTTATGACATCTATATTAGACCCATAAAACACCTAAAAGTCAATTTATTACCTAGGGGTGCCCTAATTTGACCTACAAGGTCAAATTTGGTCAAAAAATTAGTTATTCATAGGGATAACATGCATGTTATGCTAACTAGACCAGTAGCTTTATTAGTCCATTGGGATTAGGGAGTCATTTGAATTTTGAGACATAAAAAGAGGATTTTTACCACATGATTTGATCAATACAATACCCCTTTATTACATCAACCACATAAAATAGAGGACATGCATAAGCATCAAACACACTAACAAGACACACACACATGTGCTCAAGACACTGAGGGGAATCAGAGAACAAACTATTATGAACAACTAACAACTAAACATACCTCTTTTATAGGATCAAAAGGAAATTTTCTTGATTCATCTTCATGATGGGATGAATCGTAGTTCCAAGCATATTCCTCCTTGGATTGAATGCCTTATAGATCAAACCTATTCCTTGGCACTATGATTGACTTACTTTAAAGTATATCATCTTAAAATAGGTCTCTAATGTAGATATATTCCACTTTAACATGTTCACATAATTCACACTGATGCCTACTCTTCATTTCATGGTCAATTTGTATCTTCTTGGTAGGCATGTCTTCAAGAGGAGTGATTTTTTGTTCCTTAGAAGATTGAGGCCAATAATAACTTGTTACATCCTTCAAGAGTTGAAGTGCTTCTTCCAAATTATTGATAAGATGATAACCAATTTTAATTACTTTAAACATGTCATCATGAATTGTATATGCTTCTTGAAAGGATATATTTGAAAGGTTTCTTTTCCTTTGAATACTTACTTGAGTTCCAAAGCTACCTTCTCCATCTTTAACTAAATCATAACCTCCTTGAAGAGGATTATAGCCTGATCTCATGATTTCAAGCAAGTCATCCAAAGGATAATTAGTAACTTGTCCTTTACCGTCCATGACATCTTGTAAAGTGATGGAAGAACCAATTAAGGTTTCCTCTTCTTTGGAAAAAGGATAACACTCTTTCTCATCAACCCAATTAGAAATATCCACACAATAATTTACCTCTTCTTCATCATTTAGGATACCTTGGGGGATATCAATTTTCATCTCAACTACCATATCATGAATTTTCGTCTCAAGGGATACAACATCTTCCATTTCTTTCTCCTTCTTGGTAATGCCACGAGTAGGCATATTAAAGTCATGTGACTTAGTCCAATGAGGCTACCTAAGAGTTAGGATTTATTCAAGCAAGAGTTCTAAGTTTTTTCAACCAAATGATCCTATTTAGATTACTATATACCAGGTCCATAAAGGAAAAGGGTGATGGGGTGAGGACAAGATGAAATAGTTGGTGGAGTGGTACATAAAACTCAAAATCAGATTGAAAGTGAAATGTAGGGGCTTTTTTTGGAAGCTCTTAAGGAAGGGGAGGTAGATAATATATTTATTCACATATAATTTAAATTTAGTAATATCTTGAGGAAGGGTAGATGTGGTGTGTTTAGGAATAACATATTATTTTGGGTCTAAACCTTCCATCACACCCTGACTTAGCAATTTCATCTTTGCCTCTAACTCTTCATTTTGCTTAGCTAGATTTTTTTGGAAAATTATCTCTTAAAGTTCATAGGCATCATCATGAGGAGGAGTAAAAGAGGGATGAAATGGAGAATAAAATGTTTCTTGAGGAAACATGTGAGGGATTTGCATAGGATCATGTTTTTCTTCAACTCCACATTCTTCATCTAGGATTTTCTCTTCCTTCTTTCCCCATAATTCCACTATCTTATTCCAGCTTAGGATGTTGGGATTAGGAATATTTTCTTGATTTGGGAATGTAATTAGAGATTAAAATGAGGTATTGAGTTAAATTTCCTTTTTTTCCAACATGGAATATTTCATCTACATATTGGCCAACTTAATTTACCTATCAAGGTTTACTTCAAACACAAGGCTAGTCTTTTCAACTCTCTCTTCTACTTGACTTGGAAAAGGATGACTTTGGAAATTTTGATTGGGATCATGAGTAGGGATAAAATATGGTTGATATAAAAATTTGGGAAGTGAATATGAAGGATGGTAGACTTGGTGAGGTTGTTCCTCATGAAATCTTAGTTTATCTTCCAATGATACAATCAAGCCACTCACATCTATCATCTCACTTGTGAGCCTTTTCCAATTAGCTCTCTTAATAGGTATCCATTATATTTTGACCATCTCTAATGAATATATTGCATTGTAAATGAAATGTCTAGGAACATCTTGACCATGTTCCTTTTTTGTGTCAAGATGTAACATATACCTCTCATAGCCTAAAAGAGTTTATTTTAAGGTGCAAATGGATTATGTTGAGAAGTGACTAGGTTGAATAGGAACAAGATATGGAGAAGGTTGATCGTAGGACTGATATACTTCATGAATGGGTTGATATAGGTCATTTTGGAGCTGGTACACTTCATGATAGGTTTGATTAAGGACTTGATCTTGTTGATAGGGAATGACATAAGATTGAAATGTCTCACCAACTTATGTAAAAAGGAACTCTACACCAAAATTATCCATGAAACCTCATTGAAAGAAAGAATATAAACACATTATTACCAAAAATTTTCAAAATGAAACCTAGGCTATTTAACCAACTGATATGTCTTTGGATTCAACATTTATGCTTGGATAAATGCCTTTAAATGTTGGTGTGTTAAAGGACAACATCAAAAATCCATCAACTTCTTAGACTAAGAGTCTCACTGGACATGCCAAAACTATTGCCACTTATATTTTCACATTTTTAGGATGTGCCTAAGCTCTCTTCATCCAAATGGCATAATGGAAATTCCTCTAGGCTTGTTAGTAGCCTAAGGATGAGTTGAATCTCTAGATAGGGATATCTCCCTTGATGTACTACTTTAGATTGCAGCTATAGCTGAACTTTGGGGGGGGGGAAAGGGAGAGAGATAACTAAAATAAAAATATTATAAGGGAGATGATACATAAAATAAGATGATGACTTATAACCAGCTACATGTTACACATGAAAACAAGGGATAAACTAAACATACACTTATCCAATATACATCTTCTCACATCAATGGTACATTATGATGTTATGGATGAATGTGAAAATATATGAGGACTATACAAGAGGACTTAAATGAAAATAATGAATATAAGAACTCATTAAATCCTTGACATTTACTAGAACACTGCACATGCTGTACAAGAAGAATTTTCCCAACTACAAATAGGATGAAAGAATAAGACAACATGCTAAGGAATCCATAGTCTTCACTAAGTAATATCCAACATTCAAGTAGAAAACACTATGAATAGTCATTAAGAGGTAAAAATTAGTAGTCTTATTGATTAAATAGTATGTAAATGAGCAAGGATTCACCATACTCAAATGGAGCATAAGTTATAATAGCCAAAATGGCTAGTTCTTATATAACTTAAGAGAGAGAGAAGAGGAGAGAAGTCCAAGGGTCACTAGGACACTTGACAATCTAAAAAAATTAGTTAATTTTGAATTATAAGATTATATGGGATGAAACATGCAATTTTAAAAGGAACAAGTGGTTATCTAAGTCATCAAACTCTTGTAAAGTGGCATAAAATTCTTCTAATTGGCTCAAAAAAATTGCCTTCATGATTTGGGATTCTTAAACATCTCATAACTAATTAGGAAAAATTCAAATGATTTGAATGAATTTTAAGGATTCACACATGCCTCTCCATGAATTTGTTATACTCTTGGTCCCTTGGAATCATTTAGAAGTGAGCCATCATCATCTGAAGTCCAAACAACTCCTTTTTCATGTACCCTACACACTTGGTCTCAATTTTGGATTCCATTTTCCATGAAAATACATGGGATATAATTTATTAAAATTTAAAATACCTGCCATGGCCTCAAAATAATCAATCACACCTTAAAATCACTTACACTTAGAGTTTTCACACTTCTCACTAGTCTGGTCATTATGCCAATTCTGAATGCCTAAGATGAGATCTCATGTTGAGGAACTTAGGATTTTTTATAAGGAATTAAACTAACATGGTGAGTTACAAAAATTATTAACCTTTCTCCCAAAGTTTATTTCATCTTCAAACTCCTCCTAGAACCTGCATAATGCATAAAACTATCAAGAAAAGCCTATTTTTAACCTCTTTCATACAAGTTTGTAAAATCAAAAATCATTGGGAGTATATTTAGGGATTAATTTTAAATTTCAAATCATCATCCTATTAAAAATTATACACTAGAGTATCTTTCTAACTCCATTTCTCTAAACTTGTCCTTATAAGGGTTAAGCAAGGGTTTTGAGTAGTTTGACCTCTTAAGGTTCACTCATAAGGATTTCACGTTGGAGTTATAGAAAAATTAAAAAAAATTATTGTTAAATACCTCTTATAAATCCTATAAACCTCTTTTTCTCCCATGTAAATCATCAAGAGAGATATGAGTGTTCAAACTTGTCATATGGATCCCTTTCCTCCTTTTCCTATAAGTTTGAGAGGGTTTTGAGCTCAAAAATGGACTATTTTAAGCATATCTACCATAAAAAATCTTTATCACCTTTTTATCCACCCTAAAAAAATGTTTCAATTAGTTATGATGATCATCTCATGCTAGAAATGTGAATGACCCCCCATTTGGCCTTGGCCTAAAACTTGTTTAATAGGCCTAAGTTGGATTTTAGATCCAAACATGACCTCATTGTGCATAATATATATTAAATAAGATTATTAAAATCTAAAATTTCCCCAAAAACATGTTTCAAATGATAAGAGAACTTACCTTATACTAAAAATGGTTTTAACCTCTCATTTTGGCACTAGGCCAAAACCTGCCTAGTAGGCTTGCTTGCATAATTGAGGGTTTAAGATACCCTATCCATTTTCATTATTTATATAAAGTTTATTAATTTTTTATTATGTGTTCTAACTTTTTAAACCTTTTTTCCCTATCCAAATAGGTCCTTGGTCACTCTTTCCACCATTTTTCTCAAGATTACAAGTTTCATACATAAAATGAGTGCCTTCTATCAGAGACAAAATAGAGGGAACACCCCTATTAAAAAAAATGAATATTCTATGGGTATATACAGGTTTTAATTATTTTATCACCAAAAATTAACCCTTGAATAGGTCATTTGACCTCTCAAACGCACTATAAACTTAAGACAAACTTCTAGGCAAAGGATTGTGTATATGACAATTATAAAATAACAATGTATTGAAATTTGAAACCATTTATTTGATTTATTTACATAATTATATTTCCATGATGTTTATATATATTATGGTTAATTTTCTCTCAATTTATATTGCCACTCTAAATCTCCATGCTCCTTTCTATACACCTTGTTTTGTCAAAACTAGGTTTCCTATATGAATGTGTTTCCTATTAGTACCATACCTGTAGGTAGATTTATATGATTTATCCTTATATATAGTTAATAGGATTTATAAATATATTTTAAAATAATTTATCCATGATTTATATCCATTTTTAACTTCCATAGACACTATGAGTGCTTTTACTCCAAAATTGCTCACTATCTTACCACCAGTACAATTGACTATATTTCAACTTGGAAATACCCTTATAGGTAGAGTTATGTATGAATTATAACTTAAAGAGAAAAAAATTGAAACTAAATTTAATCATACATATTCATTTATCAATTATTATACTCATTCATTTATGTTTGAACCACACCAACACTTAGAAACATCACCTCATACTACTCATTACCAACATAGTCATACACAGTTGGTTGTAGATTCTCATTGTCAAATGGAATGGAATATAAAGGAATTTATAGGATAAAAACTCCAAAAAATAAATTATTATTTTTATCTTCATGTTTCACCGATTTTATATTATGTTTAATTTCACAAGAATGAAACATCTCCTCTAAACTTACCCTTGGCTGGCTATAGGTGCTAACTAGGCTTATGTACAGACTGAAGGTGTGAAGAAAGAGAAACATAATGCATTATCCTAATTAATATGGTAATTTATATAATTATTACCCATTTAAAACATTTTAAACATTTAAACATGGTGCATAGGCTATTTTTCAACTATTTATGAAAAAGGTTCCTTTTAGCCTTAGAGGTCTAGATGATAGTGCTTGAGTTCAATATTTTCATAGGCAATTTTAGGCCTCGAAATTACCATCCTCCACTACTCATATTATATAAAAACCTTGAAATGTCATTTTACTATATGTAGGATATAAGATAAGCACATTATGAGGTATAAAATTCATTGACAACATTGTAACAAGATATTAAGAAAACCTTGAAGAACTTTATTTTGTAAATTTACGGAGAAAATGCCTAAAACTCATTCATCATCCTTTTAAAGTCATTCCCAACCTTTTATATCAACATATCAATCCAAAAATGTATATCATGATGTTTATAACCTGATATGACCTCAATAAGGTTTCAAATACTTATTTCAACTCTTTAAAATGACCTTTAGACTTTCTATCAAGACCAATTGTAGGTGGTTATTCTGGTGTGGAGGCAACAAAAGTGGATTTAGGTAGTGAGAATTTATTTTGGTCATTTATGATTTTTAAACTTGTCTCATACTTATAAATATACTATTCATATTTAAAATCATCTAAAACAAACTTCAAGACCTTCTTTTTAAAGTGGATGCTTCTTTCATGGCACCTATAGATGAGTTTGTTCATGGTAGACTAGGTGGAAGTGTGCTATATGAATTCTCAGTCCCTCTTATCAACATAAAATGAAGGTTGATTCACTAATTAATTCTTCCAAAGGATAAACCAAGGATTATAAAACTTACTTACACCTCTATAAACAATGACATATAGGTTTAATGCATGTGTCTCACCATGGTTACAAGCAAATAGTGAGCAAAAATTGATTATCTGGTGTTCCTAGCTACACTCTCATAGATAATTGCCTTAAATAATGAGATTGGAAAGGTAAAGGGAAACATGAAATCATTATAAACATGAAAAAGGACCTGCCACATCCCTCTAAAACCATGAACAAGCATGAAGTTCCTAAAAATGGTGAAAATATGCCTGTAACATAGAATGATGTTTCTCTTGCAACTTTGATGTAATTTACCTATAAAAACACTTTGAAACATAAAAATAAGCATACTAATCATTTTAGGTCAAGTTCAAAATCATTTTTAATCAAAATGACCAACTAGATTTTATGAAAGTGCCCAAACTAAAGCAAAACCTATAGGATGAATAGATTAGTAGGTAGAAAAATATAGTCAACTTCATGAGGATGGTTCATGAATAAAAATCCACCATTATTAAAAATATTTATATGTAATGAATTTATCTAAGTTTAATTTCACCTCCCTAAGGTGTTTGATCTAAAAACTCCTCTACTAGTTATACTAAGTACAAACTTGAAGACTACTTTTGCTTGCCAAGAAGGGTGAAAAGGATAAGAATAGTTTTGGGCATAAAATGTCACTTCCAGAGCATTTAAAACATGTATATGATCCTTAATAATATGAAGAGACATACCATGATCTTATCCCATGTGTCACACTTCCCCATGGGTTGTACAAGTGCCAAACTCACCTTTTTTCCCAAGAAAAGTACCCTTTCCTCTAAAAAACCTACCACTTTTGAGTATTGATTATTTATTAAGACCTATTAGGAATTATTTGATGTGAAATAAAAATTTTTAACCTTAAAATTTCCTACTAAATCTATACAAGTCTTTAAATTCCCTTTGTTTACCTCAAAATGACCCAAAATGACTAAAAAGAATAAAATAACTAAGGACCAAGGATTGTATAACATTAAATGACATAAATAATCCTATAAAACACCTTTTGGCATATATATTAGACCCATAAAACACCTAAAAGTCTATTTCTTACGTAGGGGTGCCCCAATTTGACTTACAAGGTCAAATTTTGTCAACAGACCATGCATCCCACCTTTCCTCAACCCATCGACAAGGCTATACCTCCATTGAAAGTGTTACCTAAATACATTACCAAATATGGAGAGGTATATTATCTATATTACAAATATGGTAGACATAATAGTGACTAATGTTGCATCATTTAATAACATCTCAAGGATCACCTCACAACCATTCTTACACCTTTTACCCTTCTTCCCATTGGTTATTCTCACAAGTGGGCTCCCCCTTTTTCCCTCATGGATCCACCACCTATGGTACCTTATCCACTTACTATTTATCCACCCATTAGTCCCTAACCCATGGATCCTCCTTCCTTGATGACACCTTCTCCATTGATAACCACTTCATCTCCCATAGAGTCCACTTCCACTCCTTCTCCTAAGCATTCCTTGCATGATATCCATCATTATCATGATCCTTTAGGCATTCCTACATTTTATGTCAAAGAGATTCGATGAAAAGTATTTTCTTAATTTTCCTTGAATATTGATGAGACTTTGGCTAGAGTTCACATTCAACTTCATAAAGCCTTATCGGATGTTATGGATAATGTGTGTGGATAAATATATCAGTATTTATGATCAAAAACATGATATTATTACATTTATTTATTCATTTGGATTAGATTTGTGCTCCAAATTTAAATTTATCTATTTTATGTCATTTGGCAATGTGTCAAATTCTTATCTATCTTACATGATGACTTTTATTTTTCACTACATATTGCTTATGATGTCATTTCTCTTATGGATTCTTTTTCATAATGACATCTTTGTTCTTCTTGAGTTCTTTTTCTATGATTCCTTTGTTATTTTTCATAATTATTTTCTATCTTATCTCTATAAACATGGATAATTATTATCTTGACTTGGTTATACAAACCTTGTTCCCTTTAGTCATTACTCATTTACCATGTGATTAGTTAACAAAAAATTCATCTCATTACAATCTCCTCTTACTGGTCCACTTTGGATCTCCCATTATTCCACTTTATTCCCTTTTTCAAACTAATCATAAACATGGTTGAGACTTGAGATAACATGTTGGTTCATATTTTATCCTAGGTGTTCTAGTCAATCATATTTTTGGATACTTAGCTTCCTTTAGCTTAATATTAAATCTCATTAATGTGTATCACTTTATCTCTCATGATTGGTCTTGCCAAATCCATATGAAGGAGGAATATTAAAATCCATGAAAATTCAAAAGACAAATAATTTAACAAAAGGAAATGATCTCAAAAGGTCACATTTAAAAATTTCTAAAGTCAAATCACATTAAAAGACATGATTCTAAGCACATCTCCTTTCTCTAATAGAAACTCAAACTCAACAATTGGCCTCATGATTGAGTCAAGTTCCATTTGGGTGTTGTAGGATAGTATATTAGAAAATGATAATAAAAAATATTTTAGTGTTGCCTACTTTATCATGTAAATACACAATATTCACAGTAGATTAATGACTCTGTAAGGGGTCCTGAAGAATAGGTAACATGTGGTAAAGTAGGTACTTTTTAATTTTATTATTCAGAAATATTGACATGATTTGATCTTATTTCCACTCTTATTATACTATATAGCTTTGTGCCTATAGTGAATAGGTATCATTTGTATATTGATGGTCACTAGTCAATTAGTGTCTTCTCATGTCCTTAGTTTGCCTCATGTCTCCTAAGATCTTCTCATAGACCCTTATGTTATGATTCTTAAATTCACTTTTTCACTCCCTAAAAACCTATTATTTCCCCTTGAGAATTTTTTTTTCCAATAATCACTCCCCCTAGGGATTCTATTTGTGAATTATAGTCTAATACCATGGATAGGACCAGGCCTTCCTCAAAAATTACCAAAATTTTCACATTACCATTCCAAACATCACCTTTTACCATATTTTAAAATTATTTCCACCTCATCGGTGTTCCCTTTATGAGTTTTAGTGTAATACAATGGATAGGACCTAAACTTCCTCACAAAACATTCCAATACCCGAGTCACAATAAAATTACATGTGTTAACTATGAGATAAGATGTGATTGATTATGAGTTACACATCATTGACATGCTTCCCATATTTATTTAGTATTTTTTATGCTTAATTTATATTTCAATTTTATCTTCTTATTTTATAATTGGATGTAAGAATTCAACCACTTTTCTTCAATTTTTCATTCTTTCCTTATTAATTAGTGTGAATAATTTAAGACCATTTTAACCAATTTTGTTTCTTTTTTATACCTCCCAATGTGATTTAGTATAATTGATTGAATTAATTTATTATTTGTATACCATTAGTCTTTCACATGTTTTCCATTTTACTACATCACTTCCATACTTACCAACATGATTTAATGTGATTTTACTTGTTTTAGTTTGGTTTCAATCTTTTACATGGTTTAAAAACATTTCCCCCTCTTATTAACTACTTTTTGGTTTATTATACTTAGTCATATTTTGTTATTACACATTTACAATCATGATATAGTGTTTAGTGAATTTATTTTTGATTATTTATACTTTTCTAACTCTTTTTCCCTATTTTTTTTAACCATGCATGTGCAGTACATAATTCTAGAAAATAAAACACCACACATATATTTCATATAACATATAAAACAAAATCAAAATACATGTGCTAGAAAGAAATATATCCATGCATAAACAACCACAACTAAAATATAATCCATGAGATCAACATCCAACTATCAAAACATAATATCTCTATATATATCATGTGTTTTAATACAAATAGTATAAAATTGTATCAATCTAGCTTTGTGGCTAGGCTCCATCATGTATATCTCATGGCCTCATAATGATACCCATAGATGACTCATCTTATCCCCTCTACATAGTGTGCTATAATGAGGTTATCCAAGATATCAACCCTATTACTTATCCCTATAGGTTGGTCACTAGGGCTTGTACTTATCCCAACTGGATAGTGGTATCCATGTGTGTACCTTTTTCCTAAGCCAAGGCCTGCCAATCATATACCTCTTCTATTCTCACCCTTATTGGTGTCTACAATCCATATCTGCATACTTTTATCTATCTCACAACCTCCCAAACTAGTCTAAACTATCATGCCTAAGTTAGGGAAGATGGTACCCTAGGATCATCCAAAGTGGTGGGGTCATATGGTGTCAGCACCCTATATAGAATATCATGGTGTGTTTCCATAAATGGGGATCCTCATCTGATCTCATTATACATAATATTTGTAAAATTCAAACTATATAGATATCATATCACACACACACACACACACACACACACACACACACACACACACACACACACACACACACACACACACACACACACACACACACACACACACACACACACACACACACACACACACACACACACACACACACACACACACACACACACACAAACACACACACAATCATATAAAACTAGTATTCTATCATAAAAATTACAAATTACAACATTTCTTACCTATCCTAATGTCACCTAAAACCATCTCCCTATATGCTCATCCATCAAGCATAGTCTCTCCATTAGCTCATCTCTTGATAACATCATCTATGGGAAATCTCCTAATAAATGAAAAACATAGAGTTACCACCCATGCACATATCAATCCTCTCCTTAAAGGTGCCTCTATCTACTAGCTCTACCATGGGCTAGCTAATGGGTCATCCTAGATAACCACGCTCTATACTCGATCACTCTATTGGCATCTCCATCAATGGTGTGATCAAGTTGGTCATGAATATTACTAATATGGTGTTGGTTTTGGTACATAATTCACCCTTTCATCCACATCCATGCCCTCTCTTCCTCTAGAATCTAGCTATTGTGTTTGACCAATCCATGGTCTCACACATTATAGTTTGATCTCCAGTCTCTTGACTAGCATTCCTCCTCCTCTCCCCCTCAGATATATTTCATGTCATGACAAAAATTTGGGCACAAATATAATATCCATTATGTGTGGGAGCCTAAACTGACATGGCAAGCATGCCAATGGCTACAATTCTACCCACTAGGTATAATGACTTGTGATTTGCACTTAAACTAGCCTTGGAATAATAGTCACCCAACTCAACCAAATTATAGGAATATGTTCATAGGGATGAAACATAATCTCTCCTCATGTTATTGTATATAATTATAACATGTGGGGTATGGCCCATGCTACTTGATCATGTCTCCATCTCGATACTTGAGTTAACCAATCATTAACCATATGGGACAACCCAACCTGATAATACATTAAGAACCTCTCATATATCAGGGAACTCAGTAATACCATTAGTCCCATGGTTTTTATCCCTATGGATAACATGCTATACATATCATTCATGATCCAACCTAGATGATAAACCCCAAGTCATAAAGATCCCTTGATCTAAAATGGACTTACACAAGGCTATTACATATAGTATTAGCTTACCATTTAAATTTTGACATATCACTCATGTTGTCATAAGTCCTATCAAAACCTTTTGGATATCCAAAATCTATGAAATATACACATCAAACAAGCTTACCCTCAACCTTGAGTAGATCTTATCTAAGCAAATCACCCACTAGGCTAGTGTTCATCTTTCCTCTTAATTATCAAGTATCCCTATAATCATCATTATTCACTCTATAGGTAGTCTAAGAAATGCATGGATGTCCTCTAAAGTGATACCTACCTCTATGGTATCCCCATCCACCACCCATAAAAATGTGTTGTTCAAGTGTTGCCATGTGTTGAGGAACATGACAACAAGATCAACACTCAGTGGGATATACCCCATATCCATGATGCCTCTCAAGACCAACATAACCAATATATCTCTATTCACATCTATTAAGTGATCCAATAAATTAGGTAACCATAAAGCATTAACCAATTGCCAAAATCCCTAAAATCTTTACAAAATATCAAATAATAAAGGATGTATTATATCTTCATATCACTTATAATTAAAATACATTCTTAAAAAGTTTCACAAAAATAAACTAATTTTCTTTAATTTATTCATTTTTTACCAAATTGACCTATTCCAAAGTACATAAATTTTTTCAACACTAATTCAACCATCCTATGGCTTAATAGTACTATATTGGCCCCTTTTTTCCTTCTAGTACTATATCAACCATTTAAGAAACAACTAAGTTAACCATATAGTACTAAGCTAGGCACCCTTTGAATTACAATAGTAAGTTAACCTTATTTCTACCCTATAGTAATAAATCAACCACTTAAAAAAAAAACTATGTCAACCACATAGTACTATGTCATCACATTTCCTAAATAAACTAAGTTAGACACTTACTACTAAGTCATCCCACTCATTTTTTTGTCTTCTACAAACTAAGTCAACATGGTCAACCTTGTTCATTCATTACGATGAATTTTTGACTAATTACAATAAATTACTTGGGTATTTATTATAATTAGTCAAAAATTCATCTTAATGAATGAACAAGGTACTCTAACTCCTTCCTGACCAATACCTCATTTCACCCTTAGTGTCCCTAAAAATTTCCTAGGTTTCATTCTGGTATATAAATTTTTACTAATTGTCAAATTTCTATAAAATAATCAATTTTAAATAAAATTCTCAAAATATTAAAATTTTCAATTACTTACCTATGGTGTACTAATTTTGGCCGCTATGTGTCCTCCCCATCTCAACTATTATCTCCTCACCATCTTAGATCTCTAGGATCTCACTAGGTCTCTCAGAGCTCTATTTTTCCTAGAATAGTAAATGATAACAAATGAATTATTTTTCACCCTATTTATATTTACTATTAAAAATTATTTACCCTTTAAAATTTTACCATAAGATTCCTTATTTTGATCATATATTTATTTATACTAACACTTTTTACAAACCATAGAATGTTTTGGAATCTTTATGTCATAGAAAATCTTTCTAAATATTATATTCATATGTTGCACAAAATTTTATTTTTTTGCTCTTTTTTACTAATCTCTACATGTTCACCTAATGTTCTTCACATTAGACACCTTCAAATTTACCACATCTCCTTCTTTATCTATGGCACTAAGGTAATTAAAGGTATGTGTTTTTCAATTAGTTTCTTTAATTTATCTCATTTTATCCTAAATGAACTTTATTTAGAATCAATGTTATGTACCACTATGTTCTTTTCCCAAAGCACCATCCAATGTTGCACCTACATGAGACATGATGAGATTCAAGGGGGGAATATGTATACACATAATATTTTCAAAATTTTATCAATTATTGATGATATTTATCATGTATGAACCCATTGGGTCTCAATCTCTCTTAGTTTACATGTTAAAGGGTGCATCAAGAAAGGGGTGGGTAGACCATTGGTGCTTTATAGGATTGTTGTCCCTTTTTCCACTTACTATATACACACTTGTCTCCTAAAAGCCATTATTATAATTTTTACCTCTTATTTTTAAAGCTCCTCTAGTATTTTACCACTTTCATTATCCATTTACCTAACCTAAACCCCTTTTGGGTTGTTTGCATTACTATGTCAACCACATCGACCTTGTATCCTTATTCATAAAACCTAGGCCAACTTAGTCCATGACTTTGTTTTTATCAATTGTGATACTAAGTAAATTGGGTAAAACTTATTGGTAAAAATTCTTAAAAGGGTTTAGGGTTAGATCTTCCTATATAAACATAATCATTTCAAATTTTCTAAATGAAGAGAAGAAGTAAGACATATTGCACATTTGCTTGTCCACCATTCTAATTGAGGAGTAAGCTTAGGGTTTCATACTTTCTTTGGAGATACAGATCTTGTCTTATGGATAAGTATTTTGGATGAATTAATAGGTTGTGTATCCTAGAGTTTATTTATCCTTGTCATCCTTACATACCACAACAACCTTTTGTGAAGCACCTTGTCCAAGGGATAGACTGAGGCTCAACAAGTTCATATTCAAAGGTAAGTATTCCTAACTTTGTTCCTCCTTTATAAGAGTAGATAGATATGCATTTACACTTCTCTTCCATGTATTAGGACTTTTTATACATTGATAGGAATATATGTATTCTTTGAAAGTTTGCTTTTAACATTTATTATCCCCACTTTATGTCACAAGCTTTGCTAAGCACTAGATTAGATTTTGATTTACTTATTATTAGTATAGTGAATATGAAAACATAGGACCTAGTTAGGGTTAATACATAGTTTTGCTTAATTGGAGACTTTAGAACCCTCCCTAGTGATATTATTATGGTAAAATATCCTTTGGCTAGGACTAGCAGATCCATATTGGTCATCACCCTAATTATCTAATGTATCCCCAATCGAAAGTGTAAGTAGGATCTATCTTCTTTGAGTTAGGATTGATTTTTAGATATGTTATATTTCCCATTACATATAAATACCACTAATTGATGATATAGGAAGATTATATTATTAAAATAGATTTCAAAACTCACTATGGGAACTATGATTTCACAATGCTACCTTTTGGTTTGATAAATATACCAATAGCTTTCATGAACCTCCTGAACAATGTGTTTAGATATTAGGTTGACCAGTTTTTTCTAGTCTACTTGGATGACATCCTCATCTATTCTAAGAATGAGAAATAACATGTTGATCACTTATGATTAGTGTTTTAATTATTTTGAAAACACAAGTTATATGGTGAGTTATCCAAGTGTACTTTCTTTTATAAAAGAGTCCAATAACTATGACACATCATCTTTGTATAGAAAATTTTAGTTGATCTAGTTAATATCAAGGCCATCATGGATTTGATAACACCTAAAAATGTGCATGAAGTGTGTAGTTTTATGGGTTTATTAAGGTACTATAGGATGTGTGTACCTAACTCTTCTAAGATAACTAACCCAATCACTTCTCTTCAATGGAAGGAGCAATGGTTTATTTTCTTAAACAAATGTGAAGAATCCTTTTAGGTTTTGTTATCATGTGGGATTGCACCTATCTTGATTTTTTAGCTTGTTGGGTAATTGCCTAATGATACAATGGAAAAAAATCCAAAGATATGGGACCTTGGCAATTCAAAATTAATCTCTGAAAAAGGTCAGCTTCTTTTAACTAAATCTAATGCAAATTGATAAAATATTAGATTTGAGGAAATCTCGCTCTTTAGTGCTTTTAAATCCTAAACTATGGTTTTAATGGGGAAATGTGTTGAAGAATTGAAATTCATAGAAAACAAAAAATATGGTATTTATACCAAATGTTTTATAGTGGGTCTTACTGCTTTCTTGATAAACATAATAGAGAGAGGAAAATTATATTGAATTTATTTCAGCACAGACTTATACAAATGAGGAATCAGAGGTAATATTTTAGATAATTTTCATAAAAGGGAAAAAGATATTTATTTAAATAAATAAATAAATTCAAGTGGGTGAAATACTATAGATGAAATTTCTTGTGATTAAACAAAAGACAAATTTTCCACAAATAATCAAATAATTTGCACAACACAGATGTTCCATAGACAAGAAAGGCAAATATTCAATTTATTTCTCTCCAAAGGTTACAACTTATAGTAAATACATTAAAAATGTA
Organism: Torreya grandis; assembly: GCA_037957365.1. NCBI lineage: Eukaryota > Viridiplantae > Streptophyta > Pinopsida > Cupressales > Taxaceae > Torreya > Torreya grandis. The sequence continues at coordinate 1,834,371 of JARHVA010003223.1, forward strand.
GAAAATATAACTAGAATCAAAAATATTGATTAGGTTATGGGGTTTTCACATTATTATACAAAATATATCCAAGATGAGATGTAGTTGACAAAAATTGAATGCCCAATTGATGGAGATCATGTAAATCTAAAACCCTCATGCAAAAGAGGTGAGTTCTTCTATTTCTAGCATATTTAAACTTGTGGAATGGCTAGAAAATGGCATGCATGAGTTGGGTATGACTTTTAGTGTGGTATGGCATGGTATGGCTATAACTTTTGGATCTCTATGCTTAACTTCTTCATCTAGTAGTGGCTAAAAATAGCTTCATCATGAAAAAAGAGGCACCCCAAAATAAAAATTGAGTTTCAAAAGAAGATAACTCCAAAATTAATTTCCATGAAAATCCCTAACTTGAAAAATGCATTGAGACTTTTAAAACTATAAGCCTTCATTCTTGTCAAAATGAATCATGCAATTCACATGTCATGATTTTACACTTTTCAACAATTCATATTTATCAAAATTAAAAGTGTAATTTGCACTTGTGATTTTTGTGGAACTGGAAGGTGTTGTCAACAATTGAAAGTTACCATGGAATTGGTACATGATGGAATCACCTAAAGGTTTGCATAAAACTAGAAGGTGAAATAAGCACCTAAAAGTTCCTATAAATAGAACATATGTTTTGTGAGATCTATAGCCCACTATGCATTTTGTGCACTTGCAAATGTGTAAAGTACATGATGGGTTATATATTCTACCAATCTTGGGTATGGGTGTTTCATGGGATCCAGAGCTTGAAGTGAAGTTTAAACATTATGAAAATGTTTAAAATATATGTTGGGTTCTAGATTGTGCCATTTTGGAAGATAGGTGCTTTATGGGATTTAGAACCTATGAAACAATTTACACAAGTACAAATTGTATCTAGAGTTCTATATTTTGTAGTTCAAAATGGAAAGATGGGTTATTTTGGAGGTTTTAGGGTTCTTTCCAAAAAATAAAAGTGGTCTTCCTTAGGCTATTAGATGTAATGATATATTTGGGGAAAAAATATCAACATTTTTTGGTGACCTTTATGGGATGATTACCTGCTAATCATTTTCAATCAAGTAGCCTTCTAGAATATACATTAGGTATAGGAGTCATATCAATTTGTTTTGAAAATACGCACCTACTACAACTTCTTGATGACAATTCAAAATCTAAAAATGCCTTACCAAAACTAAAAGATGTGCCAAACACTTATTGGAAGCAGTTAAGGCTACAAAGTCTTATTCAAAGCATGAAACTACTATACAAATTAATAGGGGCCACTATTCAGACCTCTAGGATTGAATAATTTGTTACCTTCATAAATCCAGTCAATAATAATTCCAATATTTTATTCAATCTTAATAAAATCAATTTTCTTAGAATGAGAAATAGCTCATCATATTTTCAACTTCCTTATATTATAAATACATAAAGGTAATCCACCCTTTTATCTTTATGGTACTTTTGTTTGTTTTTACTTTGGATGCCATGATTCAGGATGTCCCCAAATGGATGAGTTTCCTATTTGGCCTAGAATCTAATAGAATAACTTATAATTGAGGAATTTGGAAGCCCATTTTGGTACTTGCAGCATGAGACTTGTACCTTTTGGAATTTTGATACTTGACTACCCTTATTTTTAGATTACCCACTAAGGATATCTTAACATATATTTTCTTCATGAGGGATTAAAGCTCCATCTTCTACTTCATCCTTGAGTGCAGTTAGAAAACTATCAAAATCATCCTCTTTAACCAGTTGCCCTAAACCTTTTATTTCTTTCTTTACCTTAAAAACTACCAATAATTCCTAAATAATATCATCCTATTTTTCCAAGAGTTCCTAATCATTGACCTTGGACTATTCCCTTTCATCATAATATTTAAAATAGGCATCAAACATGAAATAAAATTAATAATCTTCAATCCTAGATATGCAAGGCTCATATGAAAGGCTACCAACCTCCTCATTTTCTTGATAGAATGGAAGAGATAAAAATGGATTAACCAATGAAGTGGGAATCACATGTTCAAGAATTAACTTTGGGATTGAAGGAACACTCTTAAAACTTGAAAACTTGGTTTAGCTGCTAGACCTACTTAATCTTCTTAAGGAGTGACCTTGACAAGGTTTGGAATTTTGAAATATAGGTATTTGGTCTAAGAAGGATGACATGGTAGTGGTAAAAGTGGTTCTCTTATCAAATCTATAGATTTATGATTTCCTAATTCTCATATCATGCAAACCATTAAATGTCTTACAAATAGAAAAGTTTATTGATCATGGGGTCTCTCACATGGGAAACACTAGTGAGCCTTTGGGAGGTGATTGGGAGTAAGTTTAACATTATGAGTATGATGATGTCCAACTTTAATGTGGATATTTGGTACAACAATAACAACATCTTTAATTCTAGTATGGGTAGTAAGAGGGCATAGAAGACATAGTTTGAAGGTTTGGTCATATACAACTTATAAATAAAGCTAAAGGTAAGGTAATAGGGTTGAAAAGGGCCATAATAAATCAAAAATTTATAGATAAATCATGAAGGTAAAGGTATAAATTTAAGAGATAGGGTTCTTAAACTAGAAGATTCACCAAGTGATTACAATAAGAAATAAAAAACTCACTAATTTTCATGATTTTTGAGAATATGAAGGACTAGTGTTGCTAAAACAAGTTGATTCTTCTTCTTAGATTCACCATGGTGTTTGAAAAAACTAGATTTCAAGGCTGAAAGCACCAAAGAAAACACCAATTCCCTAGTGTATGATGAAGCTTATCCCACTGGGCATGCTAAAAATTATTCACATATAATTGCACCTATCTTGATTTTATAACTTGTTATGAAATTGCCTGATGATATAATGAAAAAACCTCCAAATACATGGGACCTTATAAGTTTGAGGTTAATCTATAGAGAAGGCCATATTCCTTTCACTAAATCTGATGTAAATAGATAAAATATCAATTTTGTGGAAATCTCGCTCTTTAGTGCTTTTGAATTTTAAACTAGGGTTTTTATGGGGAAAAGGGTTGAAGAATTGAAATTCATATAAACTTGAAAATATGGTGATTAAAACAAATGTTTTATATTGTTTCTTATTGTTTTCTTGACAAACACAATAGAGAGTAAAATTATATTGAATTATTTTTATCATAGACTTATAGAAATGAGGAATCAAAGGCAGTATTTTAGGTAGTTTTCACAAAAGGGAAAAGGATCTTTATTTAAATCAAGAAATAACTTCAAGAGGGTGAAATAACATAAATGAGTTTTATTTTGATTGAAATAAAAGACAAAGCTTCCAAAAATAATCAAATAACTTGTGCAACACAGAGTTTCCATAGACAAGAAAGGCAAATCTTTAACTTATTTCTCTCCAAAGGTTATAACTTGTAGTAAATACATTCAAAATGTAGAAAATATAACTAGTAAAAAAAAGATCGATTGGGCCACAAGGTCTACCCATTTTTATACAAAATATATCCAATATGAGATGTACTTGACAAAACTTAAATGCCCAGTTGAAGGAGATCATACAAATATGAAACCCTCATGTAAAAGAGGTGAGTTCTTCTATTTTGGCATTTTTAAACTTATAACATAACTAGAAAATGGCATGTATGAGTTGGGTGTGACTTTTAGTGTAGTATGGCATGGTGTGACAAGGCTAGAACTACTGGATCTCCATGCAAGTCTTCTTCATTTGGTAGTGGCAAAAAATAGATTCCTCATATAAAAAGAGGCACCTAAAAATAAAATGTGAGATTCAAAAGAAGATAAATCCAAATCTCTTTATATGCAAATCTGTAACTTGTAAAATAAACATGGGACTTTTACAAATTTAAGACTTACCACTTGTCAAAACAAACCATGCAATTCACACTTCATGATTTTGTACTTTTTAACAATTCATATTTATCAAAATGGAAAGTGTAATTTGCACTTGTGATTTTTACAAAATTTGAAGGTGTTAGAAGCACCTAAAAATTCCTATGAAATTGGAAGGTATTGTAAGAACCTAAAATTTCCCACATAATTGGAAGGTGATGGAAGCACTAAAAATTTCCCATGGAACTAGAAGTTGTTAGAAGCACCTAAAAGTTACCATGAAATTGGAGGGTATGTTTTATGGGATCTAGAACTAGCCATGCATGTTATACACTTGCAAACATGCAAAGTTTATGATAGGTTCTGGATTTCATTGATCTTGGGTATGGGTGTTTTATGGGATTCATATCCCAAAGTGTATTTTAAACATTCTACAAACATGCAAAGTGCATATCAGGTTTTGGATTCCACCATTTTGTAAGATAGGTGCTTTATGGGATCTGGAACCCATGAAGTAATGTGCACAAGTGAAAATTGCATCTAGAGTTCTGTATTCCATTGTTCAAAAGGGAAACATGAGTTCTTTTGGAGGTTTTAGGGTTCTTCCTAAAAAACAAAATGGGTCTCCCTTAAGCTATTAGATTTAATCATATTTTTTGGGTAAAAATATCAATAGGTTCTAGAACAAAGGATTAATTCTACACTAGTTAGAATTACAAATGGACATTTCTCAATGATAAATGATGCTTCAAAATATGGTTTAAGAGGAGTGATTATACAGGATGGATCACTTGTGTCCTATGAATCTAGGAAACTAAATCCATATGAGGAAAACTATGCTCCTCATGATCTATAATTAGTAACTTAGTTCATACCCTATAGGTTTAGAGACATTACTTGTTGGGTAAAGCCTTTTAACTTAAGATTGATAATTTAGGTCTTAAGTATATTTTCACCCAACCCAACCTAAATGTTCACTAGAGGGAGTGGTTAGAATTTAATTTAGACTATTATTTTGATATCAAATACATTAAAGGCAAGGATAATTTATTATCATATTCCCTTAGTCATAGGAGATACATTTTAGTTTTGGTTATAGTTAGAGTCACCTTTAGAGATAAGGTAGTAAAACATCTCACCTAGTGATGATTTTTGTGAACATGTCAAGAAATTTTTGATTGTAAACCCATAATACCATAGATATCAAGGTTTATAACTATTAAAGTATGGGATTTTAAGGTTCAACGACAATATTTATGTGCTTAATAAGGATAATTCAAGGAATATTGTGATTAAGGAATTACTTCAAGGGATTTATAAATAACTAAGCTAGTATGAGAGTTAATACTTCTCTATTTTTAGAAGGGACTTAATAAAAATGAAACTAATTTTGTTTCTATATGCTTGGAGTGTCAATGAGTCAAGGATGAACATTTGAATCCAGCTAGGTTGTTATATCTACATTTGGTACATGAATAGAAATGGTAGGTAATCAACATAGAATTTGTTCAAGGTTGACCTTTGTCTAGAAATTATCATGATATGATCATGGTTGTGGTAGATAAATTAACTAAGGTAGCTCATATTATTCATAGTAATATAACTAATGATTCACCTATGATTTCAAAAAGGGTTTAAAAATAAATTTACAAGTTACATGGGTTTCTTAAAAATATTATTTTAAATAGGGACCCCAAAATAACTTCCAAATTTTGTTAAACTCTAAATTATGCATTATAAACTTAGCTAAATTTTAGCACAATTGGAAGATAAAATAGAAAGGATAACTAAAATCTCTGAGGATATATTGAGAATGTATTTCATGGACCAACAATACAAGTGAGAAGAGTACCTTCCATTAGTAGAGTTTACTTATAACAACTCCTACCAATCAGCTAAACATATGGCAACCTTTGAGGCATTATATGGTAGAAAATGTAGAACACCTATTATTTGGGATAGTATGGAAGATAGAGTGGTATTTGGAACTAACATGATTTCTAAAATGGAAGAGAAAGTGAAATTAATTAGGTAGAGATTGGCTGAAGCCAATGATAGACATAAAATCTACACTGATTTACAAAGAACAAAAAGGAAATTTTCAATTAGGAATAATTTTTTATATGAGTTAAACCCAAAAAGAGTTTAATTAATTTTGGTAAATCAAAAAATTTGTCACCTAAATATGATGGACCTTTTGAGGTCCTATAAGTAATAAATCCTATAGCATATAGGCTTACATTTCCATTAGCTCTAGCAAAAATGCATAATGTTTTTCATGTTTTACATCTTAAAAAGTATATTTTTGATCCTAAACATGTTTTGGATTGGAATGAATTAAAGTTTCATGATATATGGGTGATCATATTTGAACCAATTATAATAACTGATACTCATAAGATTAACTTACATAATAGAGAGATATCATAGTGTAAGGTCTAGTGCGACCAACATTCTGAGTGTAGTGTTACATGGGAGGATTATGAGAAAATTTTGAGATTGTTTCCTCATTTATTCACTAAAAAATTATTGTTGAAAAACATTTATTTTCTATTGAGACATTATTTTATTATGCTTAACTTGGTTATATTTTAGAACTTATCTTTGAAATAAGTGTCATCAAGACAATAACCAATTTTAGGGGGGAAGGATGTTCCATCAATTTTTTACCTATGGTTATTTGAGACATTATTTAGTGTCTTATACATTGTTTATTATCAAATTTTATGTCATTTATGAGTTATATTAGTTATGTTATTTTTATATCAGATATACTTTATTTTTATGAGTTGTTACATTATGTTTATGATCATGAATTTTATTGATTAGACACATTCAATAGTTTTTATGATTTCATGTTGATTTTTATCATGATATGGAGTAACTAAAATTTTGTTTGGTGAGTTGGATGCATGATATTTTCCACCCCCTTTGACAATGTGGGGGAGAGTATCATTGGAGAGAGGGGATAATTTTTTTATGTTGGGGGTAAAGAAAAAATACCAGGAACCTAGACACACCAAAGTTGGACTAAATGAATGTTTTTTTATTAATGCTAACTTAATGGTTGATTGAATAAACTAAATGAATTCATTGATGGTTTATTTTTATAACTCTATTTAGTAATATGTGTTTACATTCCTTTGGATGATTTTTTTAATATGTTGTCTTTTAGTTGGTTGCAGTGTAGTAAAATGGTTACTTAGACATTTTACATTAGTTACTTAATTGATCAACCTTGTTGTTATGATTGTATTATAAGTTGTCTTTAAGATGAAGATATATTGTATATAAGAATTATTTATATATATTAGGAATGTGTAGGACATGTTTTGTTAAATGGTTTGGTAGGATCAATCTATTTATTTTACAATATTTTACTATGATATACCCTTAGGGGTCTTATTAGTGAAAAGGGAACTAAGGGAGAATAATTCCCCCAAGGTATTTTTTTGATTCTAAATTTTAAATTTGTATTGAATGGTTCATGTTTTTAATAATTTATTATTATAAGAAGTTTCTAGACATTATAATAATTAAGTTTTGATAAAAGTTAATGGGATTCATATTAGGGTTTTTATATGATGTTAAGGTTAACTTTTATTGATGCATGATGAGTTTATATCCATTGAGATCCCATGGATTGAAGATATAACTATGATTGGAATTGAGGAGTGTATTTGTTCATTTATGAAGATAATATGGATGAAGTTCATAGGCTGAGAGAAGGGGAGTCAATTTTGAGACCATGTCAAGCATATAGAGAAGGGCAAGGATGAAAAAGAGAAGGAAAAGAAATATAATGTATCATATAGTTTTATTTTCAAGGTGGATGACCAAATAATAAAGGAAGGTATTATATTATGTCTTTGATCAAGGAATTGTTAATAGGATGCTTAAGAAAGATATTCTTAGCTTATAAGTTGGTTATCTTCTTGTTGCATTTTCAATATGTAACAAGTAGGGTTAATGTTTGGGTAAATATTATTGTTTTATTTTTTAATAAAAATCATAAATTACTACTATATGTTTTTTAGGGATATATATATTTAAGGAGGGATCCATACTTTATCCTTAGACCTATCACTCTAAGGACCAAACCTTGAAAATAAAGACCAAGTCCAAGCTATATTTTTGTTTGTTAAACCTTCTAACTGGGTAATTAGGGTATTGTTGTTGAAAATATTATAAACAAGGATATATATGTATACATATCTATATTACACTCATTTAATATTAATATTTAACTATATATACAAAAACTCCCATGACTATTGAAGTAAATATGTATTCTATATCAGTTGATCTGAGTTTGTTTATTTGGAGGATGAAAATGATATAATTTTTAGGTCTTTTTTTGGGAAATATTTGACCATTAAAAGGTTTAAAATACTATTTAAGGTCTACCTATGGTTGATTATGACTCTTAATCTTGAGATCTATAAGTTGTAATTACATAGACATTAATTAAGGTGAATTCTTGTATACAAGCCCATAGTTATGTTTATTTTGTCAATCTCGTTGTCTAAGTTGATCCTTTTTTAATCTCATATGTCATGGTCATGTGAATTTTTATTGAAGTGTTGGTTTTTTTTATATTGAATTAAAATTATTTTTAAATATCTTGAGGGATTAATTTTATTAATATATATTTTATGTATGAATATCTAAAAACATTGTGACATGGAATGGACAATGTGAACTCAGTTTGTATAAGATTTATATGTATATGGTTTGACCTTATTGAGAAACTGAGACTAAGTGCATTATTTCTCAATTATTTTAGCATGAATGTGGAAACTTATATTGGATTGAGGTAATTTTTAGTTGTACTTGTTAACAAGTTTTCTTGCATTTATTTTCTCAATAAAACCTATGCATTCAATTTAAAAGGTAGAGTGATATGATAAGAATTTATGAGTTTGGGACATGATAATGCATATATGAATATTTTTTTATATCAACATAATTAAAATAAGAGTTATAATTTTTTTGAATACATATCTTCTGAGTAAAAAACATGAGAATATGATTGTATAAACTTCCCATCTTAAAAATATATCATTAACACATAAAGAAACTATTAGTTTTAGAAAAAATAAATATTGTATCTAAAGTAGGAAAATATGAGTAAAATACATCATGTAACATAAATATAAATTGTATGATTTCCCTTTGATTACTATGGAATTAAGTTTTGTATAGTAGATAATATAGATATAAATGTTTGGAAAGTAGTCTAAATTATACCTTGACTGAGTACAATTACCCTCTCCAAAAATATTGTAGTATAGGTAAGATTATAAGACTTACATTAGGATGTGTTTTGATCCTATTAATATCATGGTTATGTTAGGATGTTGACAATATATGACATTAATGTTTATTTTATGTTATACTTTTTGGAATTATATATAGAAATTATTAAAATTAGGAGGGAAGCATAAGTAAATTAATCATGATCTACTTGTCATTAAATAAATTTATAAATAAGGATTTTGTTTTATGTGTGCTTGGGAATTATTATAGAAAAATATTTTGAGATAAAATATTACAAAAAATTGATTCATGTTCTATCTTTTTAACATATATGTATGAGGATAAATTGGGTACTTGGATATGAATGTTTATATTTTCACTATTGCATAATATTTATTGAATTGATTTTGAATCTTTAAATGCATGATATGGTAGATAATAGGAGGTACATATAAAATTAGTCTAAAATGTGACTTTTATACATGCCTTATGATATCATATGTATGATTTAGTAGCATAGAGTTCTATGTGAGTGAAAATGACTCAGATTGATATATCTAAATTCTATACTATATTTTTTTGTCAAAGTAATATTATAGTGGAGACATTTTTATTTTAATCTAGTTCTAGTTTACATACTTTATGTTATCATTTAGATAGATAAATGGATTCTATGGTCTATTTTATTATTACATGTAATAGTGTTAGTACACACATAGGTTTTAGTTGTTTTATCGATATCCAAACTATTTTTATTTGCCTCTCTATGAAGGTTAGGGCCACTCAAAAAATGGAGGTGTATGGGAGACCATTGGTATATGTTTGGAGGTAAATTAATTTAATGATTCTCTCCCTCTATTATCTGATTTAACTATATGGAAATACACTCAATCTATGTGATGGATCATAGAGTTGTACTTGGTAGCTCATATTTTACTTATGTACTATCATTATGTATATTTGATACTATACCATGTTATACCCTATTTTGGGTGTATAATCAACACAGTAGTGGCTATGTACTTATATAAGTATTATAAATTATAAACTATAAACAATAGTGATTGTAATTTTTATTTATTCTAATTCATGGATTATATATGCATTTTTAGTACTTGGTATGCCTTAATTATTAAATGATAAGTTTCTCAAATTAATGATGTGTTTAATGCTTGATTACTAATTGAGGTTTATTACACCATTGGGTTGATGTGATATATGCATCTATTAATTAAAGTTCATTTAGTTAAAAAAAATTAAACTAATGGTTGTAATTAATCTTAGGAGTAAGGTTAAAAAATAGTTTTCTTTTGATTTAGATCTAGTTGCGTCTAACAAAAATAAAATAAAATCCCATTAGTATTAGATCAAACTGCTAAGCTCTATTAAATCCTTAAAGTATTAAATGAGACACATGATAAAATATTAGACTTACAATATGGAGTGCATGGGAATGAAAAGTAGAAATAGGAATAGTAAAAATAGGTTGATCAAAAAAAGAACCAAGATCAATAGCATGTTAAATAATATCAATTTTCAAGAGCACAAGTGGATGTAGAACTTGCACATGACATGAAAAATGTGAAATTGACAAAATTAGATGGAACGGTGCTAAGATATGGTGATAAAGGGTGGATAAATAAAATGGATAAGTTTTTTTAATATGAAATTACTCTGAAGTGATAAAAGTTGTATGGGGATCATACCAACTGGTTGATGAAGTAGTAACCTAGTATGCTAATAATAAAATGGAAATGGGTGTCAACTCCATCACCCCTATAAGGGATCGTATTGTAACATTATTCAGGTCATGGTGTATACCAAAACTATATTTTTATTATAAACTAATTTATTTTAAAAATATGAATCAAAGAGAGATGTCTATTACTAAGTATTGGGAGTAGTTCATGAAACTTCTCAGATATATTACCAAATATCATAAAGATGAACATTTATAAATCCAAAATTAAATCATGGGTTTGAGGCCATAGATCGGATGTGAAGTGGATGTGCATAGACCCATATCCATGGATCAAGTAATCAAGAAAGTCATCAAGTAGGAATAAAATCTCAAATCTCTCATTGAAGTCAAAGATAAATATAGGAAAAAATTTAGAGATCTAAAGCCTTACTAAAAAAATAAGGATTAGAAACATAATGGGATTTCACAAATAAATTAAATAAAAAACATCATAGGTTTAAAAATGTTTCAAGGGAAAATAAACTAGGAAATGGCTTCAATGATGGAAATAAAGGAGGTAATCCATTTGAAATAAAATGATTACTAAGGGGATGTTTTACTTATGGGGGTGATCACTATGAAATACATTTCCCATAATGTAAAAATGGTATAAAATTTTAGAATCCTTCCTCTTCATCTTCTAAGTAGGGAGCATTCCAATAGTGGATCCATGCAAAAGTTGAAAATCATCAAATTTAATTTAATATCTGACCCATAATGGTATTAGGTAATTTTTTTTCAATTTATGTTTCTATGTTAATATGCACTTGAGATTATAAATGTTTTATTTATCTTAAAATACTTAATATACTTCTTAGGAAGTCTGGTCATATTTAAAATGAATGGGCAGTGTAATATGGTAACCAATCTAGGGTCAAGGTTGATAAGTACATGATAGAATTAGAGGTGAGAATACCCAATTTTGTCATTAAAGTATAATTTTATACATATTTAATAGGATAATATTATGTGATCTTAGGATGGAATTCAATTTTGAAGCATAAGGTAGAGGTAGGCTGATTTGAAAAGAAAGTAGAATGCTTATATGATTTCAAAAATCAAACTCAAATCCAAGGAGAGAAAAATTAACTTAAGGTAAATATTAGAAATACAATTAAGGAAGGATTAGTGGAAGGGTTGTTCCATTTTTATGGTTAAGATAGATGAGGTAAGAGAATCTAAGGAACCTACCATATAAGACTATCCATTTTTCATCAATTTCAAGATGTGTTTCTAGAATATCTACCTGAATTACCTCCCAAAATGGAATTTGAATTCATGATTGATATTGTTTTAGGGTTTGAGCCTCAATCCAAAGTATCATATAAAATGATAGAAATATAACCTATGGAGTTGAAACCCAAATCTAGGAGATGTTGTCTAAAGGACTAATCTAACCAATTTTATCACCTCCAAGATTACATATAGTGTTTATCAAAAATCAAGATGGGACCCTTGGTATATATATAGATTATAGGATGTTGAACAACACAACCATAAATAACATGTATATTTTACTTCTTACTGATGTTTTTTTTATAAAATTTGAAGAAAAATAACATTTTAGAAAATTGACCTTAGATCAGGGTACCAACAATTAAGGATCAAGGAGGAAGATATTTACAAATTGGTTTTAGTATGATGTATGAACACTATAAACTCATAATTTTTCCTCTCATGCTAACAAATGCACTTGGAACATTCATGAATCTTATGAATAGTGTGTTTAGATATTACATAGATCAATTTCATGTTTATCTTCTTAGATGATATTTTGATATATTTCAAGGATAAAGAGGATCACTTTTGACATTTTCAACCTCTTTTTTGATGCTTGAATAAAATAATATCTATTATTTTTTTTCAAATTATTATTTATTTTAGAGAAAGGCATGATATTTGGGACATACCATTTTAGATGAAGGAATATTTATATATCCAACAAATATTAAATCCATACTTGAATGGATGTCATCCAAAAAATTTCATCACATTCATATTTTTATGGGTTTAGTAGGGTACTACATGAAATTCATACCAAATTTTTCTAGGATAGCTAACCAATAACCCCTTTTCAATGAAAATAGTAATAGTTCTTGTGGAATGACAAGTGTGATGAACACTTTCAAATCTTGAAAAGAGGCTTAAATCTAAACCTTGGTTATTTTTTCTAGATTCAAATGGATTTTTTGTGGTAACATATGCCCATGGAAATGGTCTTGGTGGATTATTATGGAAATAAGGCTTAGTATTAGCTTATGAATAAATGAAATCAAAACCTTATGAATATAATTATGATTGTGATTGGCTACCATAGTGTATGCTTTACATGTATAGAGGCATTAAATGTTGGGAAAGTTTTTTGATCTTAAGACTCACAATCTAGGACGCAATTATATCTTGACACAACCAAATTTTAATTCTTGTCAAAGGAAATAGCTTGATTTTTTTATAATATTATGACTTTGTTATAAGATACATAGAAATAAAAGAGAACATGTTTATTTATAGTTACCATTAGAGATCATGGAATAGAGAGGATGTAACATAAAAGAGAATATCTTTGTTTAGTCCATGATATCTAATGTTAAATATAAATAAACATAGTTCTTATGATGGTAATGATTTATTATTTTGGTTCTATGTGTTTAAGTAAGGTTGTAGTTTTGTAACTACCTATGTGATTGAAACACCATATACTCAATTATAATTAGTGAAACCCATTTTATGTAAAACCCTAAAAAGTTATTTGATATGGGAAATATTATTGTTTTGACCTTACATTTAGAAATTTTAACTTGATGGGATAATGAGTTATGCCAAATTTGGTATATGAATTACTCATTTAAACTATGTTGAATTTTTGGAGGAAAAAAATATTATAAGGCATTACATTAGGTGGTTGTGTTAATATATTTATTATCTACCTAGATATTTTTGATTACTATAAATTTTATACATGATCTTTCACCACATATGGACCTGAGTATGAGAGTTTGATCTAACCCACAAGCCCATGGGGGGGGGGGCAAGGGGTGGGGGCGATGAACCCCTTATTAAAGTATTTTTTGAGTATTTTAGTTGTCATTTAACATTGGATATTATAAATATTTTACCAAACAATATTATGTTTCTAACATGGTAACATAGCCTTCATATATTTTATGAAACCATGAATTTTTAGTTCTAGACATGTGGGTAGTTTGATGACCACCTATAGGTCTAGGGTTGAAAGAGGATGAATTTTTGATTGATTAACTTGGGTATATGTAAACCATTTTTATAAACATAAATATTATGGATATGTGTAGTCTTTATTTCAAAGTTTTAGAATTAAAAACCTCTACCTTCATCTTGATTCGAGTTACAATACTACATATCAGTTGTAGTAGTACTTTGGTAACATATTAAAAAATGAATTTTATTCATAAGTAGAATATATCTTCAACCTATATGTCATGATAGGTAAATTATTATAGTAATTTTTAAGAGAGGAATTTTAATGATTATTACTTAAGCATAATTTAGATTCATGACATCCTATTTCAATATAGAATATATGATGAATCAGTATAATAATGGTTTAAAGGAGAATCATTCAATTTAGTATGGATTATAATTATAAATTTAAATTAAGAGTTAAAACATTGATAATTTAAACATATATGATATTATGTAAAGAATATAAAAGTGAAGGGAAGGAAACAATTTTAATATAGGTTGTGTAATGAATTTTATTTTGTTTTACCCTAACCATCATTTCATTAATGTCATTATGTGAGGCATGAAAATATAAGGCTTTTAATGATGGTCTTTATCTTATTAGCATATAGTGAGAAGTTTGTAGATTGATACATGATTAAAAAAAATTATCATTATGTTCAATGTATTATTGTATTGAAATCAAAGTCATGAAATGGATTAATTAATTCATTTGACCTTAAAAAAAATCTAACACATGAAAATGTTATGGACATTTTCGATAAAAATAGATATATGACTAGATTGTATCATAATTGAATCATTGTTTTCATTGTAGGAATACATAATGGTCTCAAATATTGTTATTATACTTTTAAAAATGTTTTTATTGAGTGATTTGTTTTACACTTTAGGGTGTATGACCTTGCATGATGAATTTTGAATGAGTTTCACCTAATGGTTGACTATACTAAATAGACTTATGATTCTAATATTTTATATAAATGATTCCAAAATGACACCATGTTAGTATACATTAATTGGATTGTTTAGTGTGAATTATTTATGCATTATGTTATTTGATATTTATTCAAAATAATCATATTTCTTAGTATGGGATGATGAGTGATAGGTAATGAACCTATCTATAAGTCAATCATCATATATTAATGAGAAGGATAAATTTGATTGTATGTAATAGTAGAGAGTGTTTTTGATGTGGACTATGCCCCAATTTATCTTGAGTTTTTAAATTTATTAAATGATTTAACCAACATAATATTATAGTTTTATACATTGTCTATCCACACCACTTTCATGTTTACATGTATGTTGATTTCGTATTGTATGGAGGAATATGCATGGTCTTTATGACTAATACACATAATAGTGATTTTACTACCACATTATTTATTGATTATTTATTTATGTCTATATCACCATTATCTACCCCTTAATTAAGGGAAATTACACCACCATTAGGGAGGTTTGTAAGGAATAATTGGTCTATGGTTTGAAGTAAATACCCCAAATGGTGCTCTTCCTCCTTTCAACTTATCAAAACTAACTGAAGTTGTATACTCATTGATATTTAGGAGCTGAATTATCACATAAATATTGAACATTTGATTTATTTATTTATTATATTATTTAACAATGGTGGATGATAGAATTAAATGAATTTATGTAAATTTTTATTACATTGTAAAACATAGATTTTAATTATATTTATTGTATGTCAATTATTCTTATTTTAATTTAGCTTAAGCTAATTTTACAATGTTGTACTTGGGATTTTCTATTATTGAACTATATAATTGAGATTATTTTATTATTCTTATTTATACTAGGCTATTTAAGTCCTAAAAGGGTAGATTTATGTTCAAACACATGACTCAATGAAATTTTATTATATTATCTTGATTAGTTTAAACTACATTGGTTTATGACTAAAAAATAATTTAAATGAAATTAAAATAATTAAACATGAAATAGTAATGATACTAAACATAAAATAATGTATGTTAAATTTCAATCTAAAACTAATCAGTCATAACATGTGGTATCAGAGCATAGGTTTAAACACTTGAAGCTAATGAGTCCATTAACATTTATTTTAATTAATATTAATTAAAATAGGATAAAATGGTGCACACAAAGACAAATTTTGAAGGAAATAATTCCAATTGGGATCATAAATCAAACCCAATCCCATTAATAGTAGAGTAAACTACTAAACTCTATCAAATCATCATATTCCAAAATGAGATATGAGATAGAATAACATACTTAGAATAAGAATTACATGGGTTTTATGAGTAAGAAGATAAATAATAACAAAAATTTGATTAGGAATAGAACCAATATCAAGAGTATGTTGAAGAGAATCAAGCTACAAGAGCATAAGTGGCTTCAGAACTTGCATGTGACATGAAAAAGGTGAACCCACCAAAATTATATGGAATAGTGATAATATGGGGATAAATGGTGGTTCACTAAAATGGATAAGTTTTTTGAAATATAAAATTATTATGAAGTTACAAAAGTGTTATGGGGAGCATATAAATTGGCTAGTGAAGCAAGAACCTAATAGGCCAATAATAAAATGGAAATGGGCTTTAACTCCACCACTAACACATGGAAGTAATTTATAAAAAAATTCAAGGTATGGAGGCTATTACAACTCTATTTTGATTTGAACTAATATAGATAAAAAATATGAAGTAAGGAGTGTTATTGCTCACTGAGTATTGGGATAATTTCATGAAACTTCTAAAATATATTCCCAATCATCATAAAGATGAACATTTTTGAATCTATAATTTCATCATGCATTTGAGTCCATAAATTAAACTAAATACATATCTACATGGACCTATCTCCATTGATCAAGTCTTCAATAAAGTTTTCAAGAAGTAATAGAACCTACAATCTCTCTCTAAAGTCAATGATTAAGTTTAGCAAAATGTTTGGAGGTTTAAATCCTTATTTAATAAATATGAATTGGAAACATAGTGGGGACTTCAAAAAGTATTGAATAACAAAAATCTAAGGTTTAACATTACTTCAAGGATGGAAAGAAAATAGGTAACCCACTTGAAATAAAAGGACTATAATGGGGATTTTTACTTTTAGGGGTGATCACTATGGAAAATATTGCCCGTATGGAAAAGCGGGTAGCAAATTTATGAATCCTTCCTTTTCATCTTCTAAGTAGGGTCCATTCCAATAATATATCCACATATTAATTGACCTAAAAATGGGATAACAAAAAATTGACTTAGTTTCCCTATTTTTATGGATAGTCTATATTTTCTCATTTTTCTGTAATTAGCTTGAAAATTGACCTAAAATTAATATTCAACATTTAATAAATCTGAATAAAAAACATGTATTTATTAAATCAAAGATAATAAACATGACAATTTGATAATGGATTTCACCCAATAGGTCTACATCTCTGGGTTCGATAAGACATGAATCGATATATAGATGATCCAAAAATAACAATACAATTCTTACATCAATTCTCTAGATATAGTTTCTTCCAATGTGATACAACTCTTTGACTCTAGAGGATAATAGGTTTCTACAATAATATTATTCATATCAAGCTTCTTCTAAATACTCTTCCTCACTTCTTATCCTTTAATTCTCTAACAAAAGAGAGCATGGAAATTTAAATGAAAAAAATTACAATGTTTTGTAATGATTTGGAATCAAATTTTATAATGAAAACATTTTAATGATTTCCCAAATGCAAAATCCTCCTATTTATAATGTTTGGATTCCCCTAATTTATGGATTCAATCTCTATCTAGGTAGATAAGGGTTTATGCCTCATTTTATGGCATATAAAACAAAATTAAAAGGATACATAATAATACCATATTTTTTCCTCCAAAGTGGGATGTTTCCCATTGATCAAGTCATAACATAAGCATTGGGGTCAACTCCATTTTGAAAATCCTTGTATTTAGGAATGGATAATGTTTATCCCATTTTGAGTGTGATTTAATTCCACACTAATGAGGAAATATTTAATCCCCCATAAAGTGAAATATGTCCCAATATTGGATAATATATCAGGGATATTATATATGATCCACATGATAATATTACATTGATTCATGTGTCAAGATTCCATTAGACCACTTGGCCATGTCTAGTCATCATGTTACCATTAGTACTACCCATGTGCATATATTATTACATGTTTAATACCATCTTCAATAGGCCATAACTTTAACAATAGAGTTCATTTAAGACCATTCAAAATTCATCAAATTTGTATTGATGATCACTTTGATGTGTTGATGCTATTAGAAGATTACAAGCCATATAAATGTTTCAAATATAGATATCCTCCTAGATCATTAGTTAACAATCATCATGTTAAATTTATAATCTCACCCATAGAGGTGTTGGTTACTTTTTTTTGGATTTTTGTTTCTATTTTAATAGATTCATGAGATAGTGAATGTTTCATTTATCCTAAATCACTCTATAAACTTCTTAGGAAGGGGATTTATAAGGAAAATGAATGGATGGTGCAATATGGGAACCAATATAGAGTCAAGGTGATAAATGCCTAATTGATTCAAAGGTGAAACTACATGATTTCACCACTATAGTAGACTTATTTATAGATATTTTAAGATCATATTAATTAATCTTAGGAGTGAATTGGATTTAGAAGCATAAGGAAAAGATAGATTATTTTACAAATAAATTGTAATTCTTAGATGATTTAGGAAATAAAATACAAATATAAGGAGATGAAAATGAATATAAGTTAAGACAAATCTTATAAATATAATTGACTAATATCAATAGAAGGGTTTCCCATTTTTTATGGTTAAGATAGATGAGGTAGGATAATCTATGAAACATACGATAGAGGACTATCCATTTTTTCATGAATTTTGGGATGTGTGTTCCAGAAGATGTACCTAGATTACATTCCAAAATGGAATTTGAATTCATGGTTGATATCATTCTATGATCTGAGCCTTAATCTAAAACACCCTATTAAATGACAACATAAATTTTGGAGTTGAAATCCCAACTATATGATCTGTTGTCTAAAGGACTAATCTAATCCATGTATCACCTTTGGGATTACCTATGGTTTTCATAAAAATAAGCATAAAGACCTATGTCTATTCATAGCTTATAAGATATTTAATAATCCAAACATAATTAACAGGTATCCTTTACCCCATATTGATCATATTTTTGATCAAGTTTAAAAAGCAATGATATTTTTAAAAATTGACTTATCAAAAAATCCAAGTTATAAAAACTTTTATAGGATACTTGGATTCGAATAAAAAAATTAAATATTTAATTATCAATTTCCATTTAAATAAATTTGAAAAATAAGTTTATAAAATTTCTATAATTTAATAAATTAAATTGAAAGGATTTATGATCATAGAGATGAATTTAAAAAAATGACACAAAAGATATGTTTATGGGGTTCACAAAATGTATATGTCCCCAAGTCCACTCTATGAGTGTTCTAATCTTATTAAAAACTCTTTGAGAATGATTAAAAAAATATCTTTGAGTAAAAATAATACACTTTCATACTAGATATCTATTTGTGCAATACAAAATAAACCTTTGTAATCTACCAGAGGTTCTTTCTACCTTTGTAACCTAGATATTCTCTATCTACAAATTTCTTCTGTACAAATCACTACTTCTCTACAAAATCTTACCACCCTTGTAAAACCACATGTAGATATATATTTATCAATGCCTCCTTGGCATTGGCTGGCCACTAACCATTTTATTGAATTGGGGTTTTGGTTCAATAACATGACATTGGATTTTTGGTATTTTCTTGGCTTTCACATATTAGCTAAGAATAATTATTGTTTATCTGTGTTCTAACAACCTCACTTTATTTTTCTATAAATGGAAAATTATAATATATTTGATTGGTTGATGTTCCAATATCAAGAAAATATCCTAGGAGGAAGGCATTGGTTCAACATTCAAATTGGTCTATACCATATTAAATAGACACTTTACACCAGAATATAGTGTTCAATTCATGCCATGCAATAATATCCATGCTACACTCTATATAATGCATTATTGATAAGTGTGTTTAGTTGGTGATTTTAATTTAAAATAGCCATACCATAAATACACATGCATTTCATTTAATAGCACCAAGTTTTTATATCCAATGCTTCACACTATAATATCATCCAATTCCTTTAATTTCCACACCATAATTCTAATGCTACAATAACCATGCATTTCACTACTGCCAAGGTAGAATTAAATGCTAACACCAAGTTTAGGTATTAACCTCATTCCATACTACATTTTGGTACTATTTTTGGAACTCATGATTGGAATAATATGAATTTAAGGTTAGTGCTAAGATAACTACAAGTCAATGCCACATATTCTTTGATAGAATAAAAGATTACATTTGCACCATAATTCCAATGCTACTATGGAAATTCTATCCATATGCATTGGTTCCAATATACCACATGGATTTTTAAACAAGATATTACCATGCTAAAACTCATAGTTTAATACCACATTTATGACTTGATTAATCCATGCCATGTATAAAGTTTACTTTGGTGTTAAATAAATTTAATGCCATGTGGAAAAATAAGGATTAATATTATGGATAATAATATCAATTTCACCTACTTGATACGGATTATCAAAAAGTAAGTATATAAGAAAAATATATTAAAATATATTGGTGAAATCAATATATTAAAATATATATTAGTGGTAATTTTATAAAATTAATTATAAGCTTTACAGGTGGAGGTGTCACATTATTGGCTAGATAATGCCAAAAAATGCATCCATAAAAACAAATAATTAATCAATATATAAGAGATAAAAATTTTAATCTCCATATATATATATATATATATATATATTCCACTTCATACTTCACCCTATAAATAATTGATATGAAGCATCTGGTGCGAATCCACTAGATCATTCCTCCCCATTGAGAGCTTTTAGACCTCCAAAAGTTGATTTATTATCAACCAAGTGAGGGTGTTTTTCCCTCACTTTTTATATTTCCATCCATTTTGCCTTATTTAAATTCATCCCTTTCAAACCAACATGAAGATATTATGTATCACCCCTTTATGTAGTTCTATTTTTCCTATCACTAATAACATCTTCTTGCAACTCATGAAGAGACTCAAGAACAAACTCATCAACATTAAGAGCTTGAATACCCTCATCTTGATCCATGATCATAGGAGGTTCATACAATTTTAAGTTTCCACATTAACAACTAAATAAATCTAAATCTAAGAAGTCAAATCCAATTTAAAAACATTTATACCAATCTTTTCCAAAATCATAAAAGGACCATACCTTATTAGTTTTAATTTTCTACCTTCACCTTTCAGTCTTTCTTTGTTGATGTCAAACCAAACCTGATCATCTACTTTGAACTGATGATCAACTATGTGTTTATCATGCCTAGCCTTATATTTTTCTTATCTCTTATCTAAATATTCTTAAATAGATTTTAGAATCATGTAAATTCTTTTAATGAGCCTTTTAACCTTTTTGATATCACTGTTTCCATCCACTAGTGAATTAGATTATTTTTGAAAAGTGAAGTCCAAAGAAGACATAGGCAAATAACCAAAATAAGTCTCAAAAGGAGACTTTAAAGTATAAGAATGTAAAGCATGGTTATAAGAATGTTGCATATAATATAAATGTTCATCCCATAATTTAGGATGTTTACCACAATACCCCCTGAATAAATGTACCACTATTTGGTTGACTACTTCTATTTGCCCATCAGCTTGTAGAAGAAATGCTATGCTTTTCTTTAGATTAGTATCCATCAAGTCCCACAAAGCTAACCAAAACCCAAAAAAAATAAATCATCATGATCATATATAATAGAAGTGGGTAATCCAAAATGGATCCAAACATTCTTGAATAATAAATGTGTAGTATCCTCACTTGTAACATGTTTAGTATAAGGAATCAAAATACACATTTTTCTAAACCTATCCACAAACACATACAAATAATCATGTTTTCTTTATTAATTAGGTATACCTCATTCAAAATCCATATAAATATTTTCCCAAGGATGGTTAGGAACAAGAAGAGGTGTATACAATCCTAAATTCTAGTTGTTAGGTTTACTTGTGGAATAAATAATACAACCTTTAATATATTTAGATACATTTTCTATCATATAGGGCTAATAATAATATCTTTGTAAATTCCTAACTATCTTACTAATGCCAAAATGACCTGAAACAAGAGAAGTATGAGATTTTCTAATCATGTGAACTCTTTCATCCTCTGGAATACATATTTTTCTGAGATGATAAAACATTCTATTATGCACATGATAGTCAAATGCTTCTACTAATTTACCATTTATCAAATATTCATATACATCCTTAAAACCAACATCTCTACCATATTGTTCCTTATAACTTTCATTTATAAAAGGACTACGCTATAAAATATTAGATGCTACAATAGGAGGTCTAGAAATCATATCGGCAACCTTATTATGTGTTCCCTTTTTATACCTTATAACAAGATGGAACTGATGCAAAAATCCCATCCATCAGAAGTATCATGATTATTTTAGCTTGGATTATGATTGAAGGTATTTCAAGGGCTGATGATCAATATGGATGATTGTGTCTTTGCCCATCAAAAAGTGTTTCCACTTTTTCACACTCTAGAACAACGCATACAACTCTTTATCATAAGTAAGATAATATTTTACTGCACTTGTAAAGTTTTTCAAATAAAAACATACTAGTTTTTAGTTATGCATTAACACTACCCCCATTGTATACCCACTATCATCAATTTTTATCTCAAAAGATTGTTGTAAATTAGGAAGTGCAATAATTGGATCTTTACTTACCTTTTCTTTCAAGGTATTGAAATATTTTTCATGTTTTCCTCCCCACTAGAAGACCTACTTAACACTTGTTAAAACATGTAAAGGAGATGTAATATAAGAGAAGTTAGTAAGAAATTTTCTCAAGAATTGAACTATTCCAACAAAATTTTTAACTTATATTGCATTATTAGGCCTTGGCCAATTTATTATGGCCAAAACTTTTGCAGGGTGTATTTTTAGTGAACATTCCCTATAACATAGCCGAATTAAACCAAAGATGTTTTTTAAAATTCACATTTTGACATATTTAAGAATAGTTTCTCCTATCTCAAAGTATTTAAGACTTTCCTGATGTGTTTAATATGATATTCCCATGTCTTAATAAATATTAAAATGTCATCCAAGTACATAATCACAAAATCATCCATAAATGGTTTTAACACATAATTCATAACCCACATAAATGTAGTAGGTGCTTTACAAAGCCCAAAAGGCATAACAAGCCACTCAAAAATACCTTGCTTAGTTTTAAAAGTGGTTTTCCTACTATCATCATCACTTATTCACACTTGGTGATAACCACTTCTCAGATCTAACTTGGTAAAATACTTTGCATTTTTAAACTAATCTAACAAATCATCAATATGATGAAGAGGGTAGTAGTTTTTAACCATGATTTTATTCAAATATTATAAGTACATGCACATGTGCCATGTACCATATTTTTTAGGTACTAATATAATAGGTGAACAACATGAAGAGGTACTTGGCCGAATGACTCATTTCTCAATTAAATCCATCACTTGCTTCTTTATTTATTCATCCTCTACTACTGACAACCTATACATGCCAATATTAGGGTGAGAGGAATCTTTCTACAATTGAATCTCATGTTAAATTTCCCTCTTAGGAGGTAAACCATATGGCTCCTAAAAAACACCATTGTAATTAGAAATAATCTTTTTTGTTTCAAATTTATGTTTAGGATGGAAACTCTCTAAGGCCTTGGATTTTTCATTATCCTTGGATTTTACAATCATGAGAACAAAAATATTACTTTAGTTTACAAGTCTTTTCATTTGTCCTATAGAAACAAGTGTCAAATTGACTTTAACATGATGGGATATTACAATTTATTCAATCCCATCCTTTACAAGCACATATTTTTTCTCTTCTCTATAAAAAATTACTTTTCTATCATATAAGTAAGGACTTCCCAAAATAATTCCACAAATATTCAATGGAACTACAACTAGCTATACTTCATCAATGAATTTGGAAGTAATGACAAACCTCAAGGTGCATGTTTTTGTGACCTTAAATTTTGCATCATCACACACCCATCCTAAAGGATATCATTTTGGATGTGTTTTAGTTTTGAGTCCTAACTTTTTAACAACCTCTTCTGAACTAAGATTAACTTGTGATCCACTATCAAAAAGAGTATCTATTTTAGTATGCTTGAATATAAATCTTATGTAGAAAAGCTCATTTATTTATCTTTCAACATGTTTAGATTTAGTTTTAGAAGATGAATTAATAACATAAGGTTTACTATTAGAAGAGGAATAAGTTGAACCTTGTAGACCCATGGTAGTCACTTTGGTTTTTGTTATCACTCTAGAGTGCACCCTACTTGAAGATGTGCAAAACACACCCTCACTCCAGCTAATATAATGGGAACTTATTAGAGTGTGGGTAACTCTATAATGAGGACCTATAGAGAGGGTTGATTATAATTGGGTTTTGACTTCTAAAAATTATTTCACTAGGTGGATGGAAGCAGTGTTTTTGAAAGAGGCAAATGAAAAATCCATGCTTGAATTCTATGAGAGCCTAGTCACTCATTTTGGAGCACCTTCTACTATCATATCAAATAATACTTTGGCATTCACCAGTATAAGGGTATGTCAATGGGGTATTTAACATGGTATTTATTTTACATCTTCATCCAATTACTATCTATAGGGTAATGGACTAGTTGAGTCTACTAATAAGAACATGATTCATATAGTCAAAAGAACAATGGAAGATAATCAAAGAGCTTGGCATACAAAGTTGAATAATGATTTATGGGCTAATAGGATCACCCCTAATAAGGCCATTGGTCATTCAACTTATGTCTTAGTTTATGGAATATAATAAAGGCTACCTATCTCATTAGAAATTTAAGCTTTGGAGCTTGCACACCAACTAGTGCTTCTTAAAAGTGATGTAATGGAAGTCAGAATGAATGAAATCAAAAAATTGGAGGACATAAGATATGATTTTATTCACACCATGTGGTCAAATCAATATCAAGTCAAGAAGACATTTGACAAAAGGGCCTCATCAAAAACATTTTACCAAAGAGACATAGTACTCAAATGGGATGAAGAGCATGCAAAACTAGGTAAGCACTCCAAATTTGATAGCATTTGGATTGGACCTTATATTATCAATAATTTTAAGAATAAAAACACTTTTCAGCTATCTATATTTAGTGGAGAGGAGCTTCCCATTCTTGTGAATGGGATGTTTCTTAAATACTACTATTAGGAGAGTCACTCCTTTGTACATAGTCATAGTTTCTTTCCTCTAAGTGCCTATCCACACATGATTTCATTATTATTTTTATTTTATATGTTTTTTTTTCATTTCCTCTATGTAAAAATGTGTGCATTATGTGTTCTTGTTTGTGTCGATTTCTCCTTTTGTGTCTTGGTTTAAAATATTTCTTAGTATTATTGTTTGTCCTATTTTATCCTTGCTAGAGTTTCTGAGTTATTTTGACCAGTAGGCTGGTCAACACATGAAAGTCTCAAAAATTGTTAGTGATTTTTTCTATCATATTAAAATTACTATCCCTATCAATCACAACTTTCAAAAATTCAGTCCTTATCCCATTGTAGTTGGTCAAACTGGTGAATTATGGTCTTAAAATGAAAATTTTGGTCAAAATATCAAAAATAGGGTTTAAAAGCATCAAAAAATGATTTCAAAAGTCATTAAAACATGCCAAAATAGTTTTAAATATGTTAAAAGATATCAAAATAGCCTAAGTCCTAGGTTTCAAATCATAAAAAGTTAATTTGATATGTCTTATTAGCCAAAAGGGCCCAAAAAAACCCTCCCACATGCCATTTTGGAAAGTTTAAAACATGAAAAAAATTTAAAATTTGTATTTTTTCATGAAATACCATGTCATTCTTCTAAATACTTCTTTTTTAAGTGGTGGAAGTGTAAAATTGGCTTTAAAAAGGTAAGGATGGGCTTATTTTCTCTCATTTACAAGCAATTGTATGGAATACATATATCCAGTGTAGGGGAGGTCATTTATAGGGAATTACAAAGCTTTGATAGGAGCTTAATGAGGATTCATGGTCATATAGGCCCAAAACTAGTCTTCTTTTGGTTTCTTGCTTCTTGGCATACAGGGACCTACCTGTAGGTTTTCTAATAGCATGAACTGCTAGAGAAAGGTAAAACTATAAATTTTAGGTTAAAGAAAGTAAAATAAGAGGGCTTATTAATGGTCCAATCGGTTTCTCAATTTTATTCTCTAGACTCATGAAACATCTAGTTAAATTTAGGTCACTATTTTTCTATAATTTCTCCTCACCTGGGCAGAGTTTTAGAAAAAATCAATTTGTTCCAAAATATTGACTTTATCTACCCTTACATGGTATCCTTTATGGGTTATTAATCCATTTAGGGTCAAACAGAGATCTCAAATTCAAATATTCAATCTGTACTATTAGCAAGCTTGTAGAGGAAAATTTGTATGCTCCAAGGAGAAAAATTTATCTTCAAATTTTCAATAAATTATGTTTTTAGGGTTTACACAAAGTTTTAATTACTTTCATGCATAACTGTTAGATTTTTTTTCCCAATTTTCATCGCTAAAAAAGCCATCTCCATGCTTCAGGTTTTCTTAATAGGCTAGTTTTGCATAAATTAATGTTTTTTTGCTAATTTTAAGGTTTTTTTAGAAAACTAAGGATCAATTTTAGTCTCTAAATCTCCTCTAATGTATTCCAAATGGTAATGTTTTTATGGTTCATATATTTTGATTGTATGATGCTCTTTATCTTGATCTTCCCATGCTCCATTATGCTCTTTTCCCACCTTCACCCCTTTCACCTCATTTCATTGTCATAATCTACCTTTTCACTAAGATTTCACTTCATCTTCACCCTCATTTCATTTTTTACCTCATATTTCCATCATATTTTCACCCCATCCCCACCTCCATTTCCATTTTTCCATCATAAGGAGAGCCAAGAGATGTTTGGAGTTATCAAAAGTATAGACAAAGGTTATAAGCTATCAAAGTATCAATTATATTCATGAAAAGGATCCTTCAATAGTTTATAAAGTCATATGTTATAAAGGATATCAATCAATCATTGATAGGGTAAGATAGCCAAAGGTGATGTTCATGGAAGTGACCTCATCAAAAAATCATGAGAAGGAATGAAGATCAAACTTGTTTTTAAACCTTCCTTAAGGTCATGAATAGTTCATAATCCATACAAGTATGACATATACTATCATATATAGGCCTATTTAATATCCAAGAAGGTCTATTTGATAAAGGGATAGACTATTGAGAGCAACTACTAGTTAACCATTAAAGGAAAACACTTTTGAATTAAGCAATTTTTATGAAACTTGGATTGAGGGAAGGGAAGGAGTATGAACTTAAGATCAAAGGATAACTGAAGGTTATATGAAAACCTACAACCAAAACTAACTATAACCCTACAATCAAAGCAAGGGTAGTGGTTCTTTACGTAAATTATTTCCAAATAGTATGAGATAAACTTCTTAATGGTGACATCTTCATGCTATTGTCACTTTAAATGGACTCACTAGACATACACCTATAGTCCCTTGCCTATACAAGGGAAAGTTACCTTTAAGAAAGTCAAGGATGTTTGGTGCTTAAGAATGCATTGGGGTTCTGAGGAATCAAGGAGGTATTGTTATTGACTATATTTCATTATAAAGAGAAAGGATAAGCATATAAGACTTGATGAGGATAATGTGGTTTCAAGGAAAAATATCATCTTACATCCACCATCTTACATCCATACAATGCACCTTCCAGATTCTAAAGGAAACCCTAGGTCATGATAAAGAGGTGATTGAGGGTTTTGACTTATAGAGTTTTTGTGAAAAATGAGGAACTTTTAATAGCTTTAAAGGTTTTAAAGTGAAAAAAAATAACCATTTTCAAGCTAGACACATTCAACCCACTATATTACCCTACAGTCATACTCATGGGAATCACCTAAAGACAACCAAGCATGAGAGCTATAGGTTACTCAACATAGTCAAATATTCACTTAGAAAGGGGATTGATTTTCAAGGAAGGAATAAGTTATGATGAAAGGTAGTATTTAATAATGGAAAGGTTTCAAGGCAAAATGTTTACCTACAACCACTATAAGGTAACATGAGACCTAAATACCTAAATACTATCAAAACCTATAGTTTCTAGGATCTTAGTTTACATAAAATTATTCTATTTTTCAAGGTGATAAATATGATTAGTGTACTAGTTGACTACATACCTTAAATCCAAGCTTAGTCTAAAGCCTTAGGTTAATCCAAATAGTAAAGAAAGGAATATCTTACCTATTTATGAGTCATGAATTCATAATTTAATAATGTCAATCTAGGGCTGGTGTCTAAGGATGTATGTAATAGGAAAATGATATCTCTAGCAATTGATCTTTTCTACCACACTCTACACTTGTAAGAATTGAAAATCACACTTGTAGGAATTGAAAATCACACTTGTAGGAAATTAAATCATATCACACTTTGTAGAAAAGTAAATCAAACTTTTAGAAATGGAAAACCACACTTACATAAATATAAAAACACACTTTCAATAATTAAATCACACGTGTAAGAAAGTAGATTACTGGATTGAAAATAAATGATAAACATAGAAAACACCTATAGGCTCACAAAAAATATTATAAAAAATAATTGTTTATATGAAAAATAAATAATAAAAATTAAAAATTATAATTACATAATAAATAAATAAATAAATAAAAATACATTTATCCATCTTCTTTGGCGGAGTGGCCAACTCATTCCTCAAAAGAGGATTTTAATTAGAACACTAGATTTATGTCACATAGGTTTAGAATGTATTATTGATAACCAATATTGATTACAATGGTGTGGGAGGTTGAATTTATAATATCATGCTTCTAACCAACTCCTTATTGAGGAATAACAATCCTAGATGCTCTCCACCAGATATGGAGATAAACATAATAACTTAGATATTCTAGCTTATCTAAATCTTCTACAAAATATGGAGAGAGATGTTATTAGATATTTACAATATAATCTCAATATTAATAAAATATGAATAGAATTATTTATGGAATAAAATTATACAAATTTAAATTTAGATACAATCCTAAACTAGTTTGTAGATAGACCTACACAATCTATAGATATGACTACATAGTTTGTAGGTATACTTATAGAGTTTGTAGATTTTAAACCATGTAGAGTCTATAGATTTTAGAACATGTAGAGTCCATAGATTTTAGACCTGTAGATTTTGTATATTTTAGAACCTATAGATTTCATAGATTTTATAGCCTATAGAGTTATAGATTTTAGACTTGTCAAGTTTGTAGATTTTGTTAAAGTTGAATTCTTTGAACTATTGATGCATAGGATGTATCCCTTGATTTTTAATGATTTGAACTAGTCTTAAATCAATTAACTACATAAATTTATAGCTACTATTTGAGTTTTTAGATATGAATTGAGTAAGTCCATAGTAAACCTAGGCGAGTCCGTAGCTAGACTAGGTGAGTCGTAGCTATGTTTAGAGTCCCTGTAGCTCACTTCAAAGTTGATATTTTGTTGGGTATTCATGCTCAAGTCTAATATATATTATTATGGGCTGCATATACACACGTTAATATCTTTTCTCAAATATTTAGTAACAAGAATCAACAAATAAGAAGACAACAATTTATAAATAAATAACCAAGATATAGTTCTCTATTTCATTCTAGATAAATCATAAGTTCAAAAAATATAATTAGATCCAATTATTATATAAATAAAAAGGATGTTATTTCATGGATATAATGAGCCATTTTATGTTCTTATCATCTCTTCCACACCTAACCTCATGAATTTCCTCATGCATGCCATTTTTTATCTAAAAATTCTTTGTGATATAAATGCATGAGTTAGAGGTTCTCATTGTAGTATAGTGGTGAGTATTTCCACCTATCATGCAGGTGACCTAGATTCAATCCCTAGCAATGGCACTAAAAGTGATGAGTCATCAATTCATCATTTAATAATGTTAATCTGGGACTGGATGCAATAGGAGAAAGAGATCTTTAGCATCAGTCTCTTTTACCACACTCCACACTTGTAGGAATTGAAAACCACACTTGAAGGAAAGTAAATGACACCACACTTTATATAAAAGTAAATCATAATTATAGAAATGGAAAAACAAACTATCAAAAATAGAAAATCACACTTGTAAAAATTAAATCATACTTGCAAGAAAGCAAATTGTTGAATTGAGAATAAATGATAAACACAGAAAACATCTATAGGTTCATAAAAAACTTTACAAAAATAAATTTTTACATGAAAAATAAATAATAATAATTTAAAATAATAATTACATAATAAAAAATAAATAAAAATATATTTATCCATCTTCCATAGAGTGTGTGGCCAACTCATTCTTCAAAAGAGGATTTTAATTAAAACACTGGATTTATGTCATAAAACATCAGATTGTATTATTGATAACTAAGATTGATTACAATGGTGTGGGATATTGTATTTATAATCTCATTCTTCTAACCAACTCCTTATTTAGGAATAACAATCCTAAATGCTATCCACCAAAGATGGAGAGAAACATAACAACTTAGATATTCTAGCTCATCTCAATATTCTAAAAAATATGGAGAGAGACATTATTATCTATTTATAACATAAGCTCAATCTTCATAAAATATGAAGATAATTATTTATGGAATAAAATTATACAAATCTAAATTTAAATGCAATTTTTAATTTATCTATAGATAAACCTGCACAATCCATAGATATACCTACAAAGTCCACATATATACCTGTAGAGTCCATAGATTTTAAAACCTATAGAGTGCATAGATTCCAGACCTATAGAGTTTATAGATTTAAGAACCTCCAAAGTTCATAGATTTCAAACTTGGAGAGTTCATAAATTTAAAACTTGTAGAGTCTATAGATTTTAAAACCTATAAAGTTAAAAAAAAATCTTCAAGTTAAATTCTTTGAACTGTTATGACTATGATGGCTCCCTTGATGTTTGATGCTTTGAATTGGTTTTAAATAAATGAACTACATGGATGTAGAGCTATTGGTTTAGTCCATAGATATGAACTAAGTAAGTCTATAGTAAATATGGGCTAGTTTGTAGCTAGATTAGGTGAGCCATAGCTATGTGTAAAGTAAATTTAGCTCACTTTAAATCTGATATTTTGTTGGGTTTTCATGCTCAAGTCTAATATAGATTATTATGTACTACATATAGATAAATTAATATATTTTTTCAAAGATTTAATAAAAATAATCAAAAAACAAGTAGACAATGATTTATAAAGAAATAACCAAGATATAATTCTCTATTTTATTATAGATAAATCATAAGTTCAAAAACTACACTTAGATCCACTTCTTATGCAAAGAAAAAGGATGTTTTTTTATGAATATAATGAGCCATTTTATGGTCTTATCATCTCTCCCACACCTAACCTCATGCATGTCCTCATGCATGCCATTATTTTATCTAAAGATTATTTGGGATACAAATGCGTGAGTTTGATGTCCTTATTTTAGTATAGTGGTTAGTATTCCTGCCTATCACATGGATGATCTAGATTTTATCCCTAACAATGGTACCAAAAATGATGAGTTGTTAGTTCAAGTATGGTGTATAAGGCTATATGTAATAGGTAAAAGATATCTCTAACAACCAATCTCTTCTACCGCACTTGACACTTGCAAGAATTGAAAATTAGACCTGTAGGAAAGTAAATCACATCACACTTTATAGAAAAGTAAATATCAATTATAGAAATAGAAAAGCACACAAGAAAAAAATAAATCACACTTGCAAGAAAGTAAATTTTTTAATTGAAAATAAATGATAAACATAAAAAACACCTATAGGTTCACAACAAATTCTATAAAAAATAAAGGTTTACATGAAAAATAAATAATAAAAATTCAAAAGCATAATTACATAATAAGGAAAAAAACAAAAATATATTTATCTATCTTCCTTGAAATGAGTGGCCAACTCATTCCTCAGAAGAGGATTTTAATCAGAACACTAAATTTATGTCAAAAAGCTTTAGAATGTATTATTGATAACCAAGATTGATTAAAATGGTGTGGGAGGTTTCATTCATAAT
Source organism: Torreya grandis (assembly GCA_037957365.1). Classification (NCBI taxonomy): domain Eukaryota; kingdom Viridiplantae; phylum Streptophyta; class Pinopsida; order Cupressales; family Taxaceae; genus Torreya; species Torreya grandis. The sequence continues at coordinate 1,866,785 of JARHVA010003223.1, forward strand.
CACGTGCTTCCAACCAACTCTTTATTTAGGAATAACAATCTTAGATGCTCTCCACCAAATATGGAGAGAAACATAACAACTTAGATATTCTAACTTATCTCAATATTCTAAAAAATATGGAGAGAGACATTATTATCTATTTATAACATAAGCTTAATATTCATAAAATATGAAAATAATTATTTATGAAATAAAATTATATAAGTCTAAATTTAGATACAATCTTAAACTAGTCCATAGGTAGACTTGTACAATCCATAGATATGTCTGCATAGTCCGTAGATATACTTAAAGAGTCCATAAATTTTAAAACTTGTAGATTCCATAGATTTTAAAACTTATAGAGTATGTATATTTCAGACTTAAAGAGTCCATATATTTTATAACCTGTAGAGTTTGTAGATTTTACACCGATAGAGTTCATAGATTTTAGACCTATAGAGTCCACATATTTTAGAACCTACAAAGTCCATAGATTTTCTTTTAGTTGAATTATTTGAGATATTGATGACTATGATGGATCCATTAACATTTAGTGCTTTGAAATTGTCTTTAATTAATGAACCTCATGAATGTAGAGCTACATCTTAGTCCATAGATATGAGTTGATTAAGTCCATAGTAAATCTGGGTGAGTCTGTAGCTAGACTAGATGAGCCAATCTATGTCTAGAGTGCTTGTAGCTCACTTCAAAGCTGATATTTGGTTGGATATTCATGCTAAATTCTAATATAGATTATTATGGGATGAATATACACATATTAATATCTTTTTCCAAATATTTAGTAACAAAAATCAATAAACAAGAAGACAATGATTTATAAATAAATAACCAAGATATAGTTCTCTATTTCATTCTAGATATACCATAAGTTTATAAACTACACTTAGATCCAATTATTATGTAAAAAAAGGGATGTTATTTCATGGATATAATGAGAAATTTTTATGTTCTCATCATCTCTCCCACACCTAACCTCATGCATGTTCTCATGCACATCATTCCTTGATCTGAAAATTCTTTGGGATACAAATGCATGAGTTAGATGTTCTCATTGTAGTATAGAGGTGAGAATTCCAACCTATCATATGGGTGACCCAGGTTTAATCCTAAAAAATGGTGCCAAAAATGATGAGTCATCAATTCATCATTTAATAATGTCAATCTAGGGTTGGTGTTCAAGGCTGTATGCAATAGGAGATCTCTAGCAACCAGTCTCTTCTACCACACTCCACACTTATAGCAATTGAAAATTACACTTGTATGAATATAAATCACACCACACTTTACAAAAAAGTAAATCACACTTTTAGAAATGGAAAAGCACACTTTCATAAATGGAAAATCACACTTTCAAAAATTCAATCACACTTGCAAGAACGTAAATTATTGAATTGAAAATAAATGATAAATAAATAAAACAACTGTAGGTTCACAACAAATTTTATATAAAATAAATGTTTACATGAAAAATAAATAATAACAATTTAATATCATAATTACATAATAAAGAAATAAATAAAAATACATCTATCCATCTTCCTTGAAATGAGTGTCCAACTCATTCCTTAGAAGAAGATTTTAATTAGAACACTAGATTTATGTCATAAAGCTTCAAAATGTATTATTGATAACCAAGATTGATTACAATGGTGTGGGAGGTTGCATTTATAATCTCAAGCTTCTAACTAACTCCTTATTTAGGAATAAAAATCTTAGATGATCTCCACTAAATATGGAGAGAAACATAATAACTTAAATATTCTAGCTTGTCTCGATCTTCCACAAAATATGGAAAGAGATACTATTATCTATTTAAAACATAATCTCAATCTTCCAAAAAATATGAAAAGAGATACTATTATCTATTTAAAACATAATCTCAATCTTTATAAAATATAAAGAGAATTATTTATGGAATAAAATTATGCAAATCTAAATTTAGATACAATCTTGAACTAATCTGTAGATAGACCTACAAAATCTGTAGATATGCCTAGAGTCTCCATAGTTTTAAAAACTTATAGAGTATATAGATTTTAAAACTTATAGAGTCCATAGATTTTAGACCTGCATAGTCCATAGATTTTAGAGCCTACATAGTCCATAGATTTTAGACTTGTAGAGTCCATAGATTTCAGACCTATATAGTCCATAGATTTTAAAACCTATAGAGTTTATAGATTTTATTCAAATTGAATTCTTAAAATTTTTATTGACTATGATGGCTCCCTTGATGTTTGACTCTTTGAAATGGTCTTCAATAAATGAACTACATGGATGTAGAGCTACTAGCTGAGTTTGTAGATATGAACTGAATAAGTCCATAGTAAATCAGGGTGAGTACATAGCTAGACTAGGTGAGCCATAGCTATGTCTATAGTGTATGTATCTCACTTCAAAGATGATATTTTGTTGGTTATTCATGATCAAGTCTAATATAACTTATTGTGGGCTACATATACACACATTAATAACTTTTTCCAAATATTTATTAATAAGAATCAATAAACAAGAAGATAATGATTTATAAAGAAATAACCAAGATATAGTTCTCTATTTCATTTTAGATAAATCATAAGTTCAAAAACTACAATTAGATCCATTTCTTACCCAAATAAAAAGGATGTTATTTCATGGATATAATGAGTCATTTTATGGTCTCATCACCTATCACAATCGGGTATCTACAGGAAGCAACCTATAGTCCACCTTAAGCATAATTCACCTATAATGAGCTTGAGTGAAGAATGGTTAAGAAGATAGGGTTTGAGTTTCCTAAAATAATAATGAGATCTATCAAAATATTAATGAATCATCAGATTTTCCTAAGCCTTTCCTTTTGACCTTCTCAAAGGCTAAATATTAGTACTCAATATGTACTAGTATTGAAACAAACAAGAACAGTCAAGTAGGGGTATTGATGAAGTGGTTTGTTTCAAGAGGAGAGATAGAGTTTATAATAAATATCATGATAAAAGGGATTTACATGAGAACCATGATGAATGGAGGTCATGAGGAATTTTCAAGCATATGTTACAGTATACCCTCTTAAGGCTTACATCACAACTATGCAACATAGTTTTGTTTCTAAGTTGATAATTTTAATGGATTTCATATTGTACTTTTAGTTTCTATGATAAAAAAGATATATGAAGAAACAATAGGGTTTTGAGGCCATCACCAAAGGGAAAAGTGAAGTTTTCAAGAGACCAAAATAGTCATATACCTAAGTAGGATAAAGTTTCATAGCCATCAATGAGGAAAGCATGGTGACCTAGTGAGAAGTTTTTTTGTCTCAAGACATTGTCTCAAATAGATGATGAGGATTTTCAAACAATAAGAAAGGATGATGGATTTATCAATAACATGAATATAGTTAAGATCACCTAAATTTGAACACTTTCAACCGAGCATATGCAATTGTCTTCCATGACTGGTTCATGTAGATTAGAAGTTAGTAGTTTATTTAGGGATATCCAATGCAATGGAAACATCAAGAAAATGATAAGTGAGTAAAATTATGACTTAAATTAATGAATAGGTAGCATTGAAAACCTCAAGTTAGTAAGGTTATAGGCCCATTGTATGAACATTTACAATTTGGAAGCCTAGAAATGCCTTATTGGAGGTCAAGGTATGCTTTAAAAAAGGGGTAGAGGAGTTCTCAAAACTCTTGAAGAGACTTTTGAGATAATTGAAGATGTTTTGACATTGAAGAACTTTATACACCATGAAAATCACAATAAAAACACCAAAAATCAGTCAAAAATATAGATAGTCCATGCATAGAGATCAAAATTGAGAGAAAATTAATGATTTTGGGAGCTACAAGTGGAGTTAAGAATTAAAATTTTACACACAAGGTCACCATGAATTGAAGAAATATTAGAAAAATTTTCATGGCCATTGGAAAAGTTCACATATTCTTTATTTTATCTAAGAGCTTAGCCTATTCATTTGAGGTCAACATTGGAGGATGCTTCATTCTAGAGTGCTTCAGAAGCTTCCTAACCCAAGTAAAGGATTGAAAATAAAAATATGATGTTTTTAAATACTAATCAAACCTCTAGGGAGTGCAAAAACTTCAATTTTTATGCAAATCATGCTCACATAGTGCTTTACAAGCAAATAGGCAATTAGGCCAAAAAGGCATTTTTTAACTTTTCATGACAAAAGAAATTTTAGAGTGTTTTGATAGCATGGCATAGGTTGAAAAATGATATTTTTAGGATTTTAAAAGATTGGTAGGAGTTATTTTCATCATAGTGAAGGTTTTCACTTTTTGTAGTTCTAAGCACCCTTTTAAGCCACCTATTTAGATACTCATTTTATTCACCACATGTAGAGTTTTGATGAACACTCTTAGTATGTTTTGAGGAACCTTATGTAATTATAATTAATAAATAATTAAGATTAGTTGAGGGGATATGATTTATGAACAATCACTAAGAGCGTAGGCAGCCTAAAATGAAGTCAAATCCCCGTAGGCAAATTTCATTTACATGGTAACTTTTCATATATTTCACATGGGAGACCAATATTTTTAGGTATGTTATAGGGGTAAATATGATATTTATCAATGGTAGTGTTTTAGGATTGGGAGGTTTGTACTCCATGAATCATTAGTTTGAAGATTTAGCTTTAAAACCCTCGTAAACCCCTAAAAAACTAGTTTTGAGAAAACTAGATTTTCTTGCTATCAAATCTTCATTAATCAACCTAAAAAAATTCAAACATCAAGTACACTTATAGAGGATTAAATAAATGTAAATTTAATTCATGTAGATGTATAGATGAGGGAAAAAATCATGTTTTTTTGTGAAAAAATATGTAAAATGAAGTATAGGGCAGCTCAAAGGAATCTAATCAATGGAGCTAGACGCTTAGGACTTGTTCTTTGTCCTCAAATATTTAGTTGGTCATAAATCATCCCAGAAGTGTCCCTATGAATTCAAGTAAAATGGCCATTCTACTAGAAATTGGAGCAAATTAGCTTAGTTAGCCTTATTGACTGAATGACAAAGGTTTTCAAATCAAAATCACACATTTAATGATGACTATCATTGTTCTTAGTCTAATTCATAAATTTTTTAGGTTTCATGGCTTCTTTTTTCAGGTTTAATGGTGTCTAGGTGCTCAATTTAGCCTTTAGGCCTAATAAATCTAGTTGGCCTTATTGTTCAAAAGGCCAAGTTGAAGTTTGGCATTGAATTGGTCATCAAAGAGTTTCAACACCAGTTTTCCTCTATTCCATGGAGATTTATAGGGAGTGTAACATAATAATAAGACCTCTAGTGAGTGTAACAACTCCAAGTTTTATGCAAACCATGCTCACACAGTGTTTTGCAAGCAAATAAGCACTTAGGCCAAAAAAGCATTTTTTGACTTTTCATGGAAAAAGGACTTTGAGAGTGTTTTGATATGATGGTTTAGGTCCTTTAATGATATTTTTAGGCTTTGTAAAGCATGGAAGGAATTATTTTCATCGTAGTGAAGTTTTTCACTTTTTGTAGTTATAGGCACCCTTCCAAGCCACATGTTTAGATACTCATTTTGTTCACCATGTGTAGAGCTTGCCAAATAGTCTTCGTATGATTTGAGGACCCATATGTAATTATAATTAATGAATAATTGAGATCAGTTGAGGGGATATGATTTATGAACAATCACTAAAAGCGTAGGCAACTTAGAATGTAGTCAATCCCTGATAGGCAAATTTCATTTACATAGTAACTTTTCATATCTTTCACATGGGAGCCCAATATTTTGATATGGATTTTAGAGGGGTAAATTTTATATGTATAAATGGTATTAGTTACATATTTGAAGTTTTATACTCCATGAATCATCAATTTTTAGATTCAGTTTTAAAACCCTCCGAAACCCCTAAAAAACTAGTTTTGAGAAAACTAGATTTTCTTATTATCAAATCATCATAAATCAACTTAAATACATTTCAAACATAAATTAAACCTACAGAGGATTATAGAAATGTAAATATAATGCATTTAGCTATACAAATGAGGGTATAAATCATGATTTTGTGTAAAAAAACATGTTAAATGAAGTATAGGGTAGATCAAAAGAATCTAATCAATGGAGCTAGAAGCTTAGGACTTGTTATTTGTCCTAAAGTTTTTATTTGGTCATAAATCATCCTAGAAGTGTCCCTATGAGCTCAATAAAAATGGCCAGTTTGCTATAAAATGGAGCAAATTAGCTTAGTTAGTCTTGTTGATTGAATGGTGAAGGTTTTCACATCAAAATCACACATTTTATGATTAATATAGTTGTTCTAGGTATAATTCATAATTTTTGTAGGTTTCATGTCTTATTTTTTTAATTTTAATGTTATCCAGGTTCTCAATTTAGCCTTTAAGCCTAGTTAGTCTCATTGGCCTAATTATTCAAAAGGTCAAGTTGGAGTTTGACATTAAATTGGTCATCAAAGTCTTTCAAATGAGTTTCAACACTACTTTGATATTGTTACATGAATATTTATAGGGAGTTTAACATACTAATCAAACATCTAGGGAGTGTAACAACTCCAAGTTTTATGCAAACCATGTTCACATAGTGTTTTGTAAGTAAAAGGGCACTTAGGCCAAAAAAACATTTTTTGACTTTTCATTGAAAAGGAACTTTTAGAGTGTTTTGATAGCATGGTAAATGTCCCATAATTATTTTTTTGGGATTTTTGACTCTTTGAAGGAATTATTTTCATCATAGTGAAGTTTTTCACATTTTGTAGTTATAGGCACCCTTCTTAGCCACCTGTTCAAATACTCATTTTGTTCACCACATGTAGAGTTTTGAGAAACAATATTAGTATATTTTGAGGACCCTTATGTAATTATAATTAATTAACAATTAAGATAATTTGATGGGATGTGCTTTATGAACAATCGCTAAGAGGCTAGGCAACCTAGAATGCAATCAATTCACCATAGACAAATTTAATTAATGTGGTAACTTTTTATATCTTTCACATGGAAACCCAATATTTTTATGGATGTCAGAGGTGTCAATTTGCTACGTATAAATGGTATTGTTTTAGGTTTTTGAGGTCCGTACTCCATGAATCATTAGTTTGAATATTTAGCTTTAAAACCCTCCTAAACCCCTAATAAACTAATTTTGAGAAAAGTGTATTTTATTACTATCAAATCATAATGAATCAACATAAAACCTTTTCAAACATAAATTAAAATTAGAGGGGATTCTATAAATGTAAATTTAATGCATGTAGCTATACATATAAGGGAAAATTCATGTTTTTTATGGAAAAAATCATGTAAAATGAAGTACAAATTAGTTCAAATGAATATAATCAACTGAGATAGAAGCTTAAGACTTGTTAATTGCCCTAAAATATTTATTTTATCATAAATCATCCCAAAATTGTCCCTATGGGCTCAATAAAAATGGCTTGCCTACTTAAAAATGGAGTAAATTGGCTTAGTTAGCCTTGTTTACTGAATGGTGAAGGTTTTCATATCAAAATCACACATTTGCTGATGAAGATAGTTGTTCCAAGTATAATTCATACTTTTTTCAGGTGTCATGGATATTTTTAGGTTTAATTTTGTCCAGGTGATTAATTAATCCTTTAGGCCTAATTAGTCATGTTGGCCTAATTATTCAAAAGGTCAAGTTGGAGTTTGGCATTGAATTGGTCATCAAAGAGTTTCAAATGAGTTTAAACACAAATGTAATGTTGTTACATGGAGATTTATATGGAGTGTAACATACTAATTATACCTATATGGAGTGTAAAAACTCTAAGTTTTATGCAAACCATGCTCACATAGTGTTTTGCAAGTAAATAAGCACTTAGGCCAAAAAGGCATTTTTTGACTTTTCATGGAAAAATGAATTTAAAAGTGGTTTGATAGTATTATATAGGTCCCATAATGATTTTTTTATGATTTTTTAATTTTTTAAGGAATTATTTTTTTCATAGTGAAGTTTTTCACTTTTTTTCTTCTAGGCACCCTTCCAAGCCACCTGTTCAGATACTCATTTTGTTCACCACATGTAGATTTTTGAAAAAAAATCTTAGTATGTTTTGAGGACCCATATGTAATTATAATTAATAAACAATTGAGATAATTTTATGGGTTATAATTTATGAACAATTTCTAAGAATGTAGGCAGCCCATAATGTAATCAATTCCCCATAGGCAAATTTCATTTACGTGATAACTTTTCATATATTTCACATGGGAGCCCAATATTTTCAAGGATGTAAGAGGGATAAATTTTATATGTATAAATGGTATAGGTTTGGGATTTAGAGTATTATACTCCATGAATCATCAGTTTTAAGATTTAGCTCTAAAACCCTCCTAAACCCCTAAAAAACTAGTTTTGAGAAAAATGGATTTTTTTTGCTATCAAATCATCATGAATCAACTTGAAATTTTTTAAAATGTAAATTAAACTTAGATAGGATTATATAAATGTAAATTTAATGTATGTAGCTATATAGATGAGAATAAAAATCATGTTTTTATTGAAAAGAACATGTAACATGAAGTACAGGGTAGTGCAAAGGAATCTAATCAATGGAGATAAAAGCTTAGGACATATTATTTATCCTAAAATATTAATTTGGTCATAAAAATTCCCAAAATTATCCATATGAGCTCAATTAGAATGGCCAATCTACAAGAAAATGGAGCAAATTTGCTTAGTTAACCTTGTCGGTTGAATGGCAAAAGTTTTCACATCAAAATCATAAATTTGATGATGAAGATAGTTGTTCCAAGTATAAATCATATTTTTTTCAAGTTTTATTTCTTTTTTTTAGGTTTAATGGTGTCCAAGTTCTCAATTTATCCGTTAGGCTTAATTAGTCTAGTTGGCTAATTGTTTAAAAGGTCAAGTTGGAGTATGGTGTTAAAATGGTCATCAAAGAGTTTCAAATGAGTTTCAATGCCACTTTTATGTTGTTACATGGATATTTATAGGGAGTGTAACATAATAATCAGACCTATAGGGATTGTAACAACTCCAATTTTAATGCAAACCATGCTCACACAGTGTTTTGCAAGTAAATATGCACTTAAGCCAAAAAGGCATTTTTTGACTTTTCATGGAAAAAGGACTTTTAGAGTGTTTTGGTAGCATGGTACAGGTCCCATGCTGATTTTTTTAGGATTTTTTAATTTTATAAATAATTATTTTCATCATAGTGAATCTTTTTACCTTTTGTAGTTCTAGGCACCCTTCCAAGCCACTTGTTAAGATACTCATTTTGTTCACCACGTATAAAGTTTTACAAAATACTCTTAGTATGTTATAAGGACCCCTATTTAATTATAATTAATGATTAATTTATATCAGTTTATGGGATATTATTTATGAACAATTTCTAAGAGCGCAGGTAACCTAGAATGTAGTTAATTCCCCATAGGCAAATTCCATTTACATGCTAAATTTTTATATCTTTCACATGGAATACCAATATTTACTATGATGTTAGAGGGGTAAATTTTATACCTATAAATGGGATAATTTTATTATTCATAGGTCTATACTCCATGAATCACTAGTTTGAAGATTCAATGTTAAAACCCTCCTAAATCCCTAAAAAACTAGTTTTGAGAAAAATGGATTTTCTTTCTATCAAATCATCATGAATGAAACCAAAATATTTTAAATTATCAATTAAACTCATATAATATTCAAAAAAGGTAAATTTAATGCATGTATTTGTATAGATGAGGGCATAAATCATGTTTTTATAGAAAAAAGCATGTAAAATGAAGTAGAGGGTAGTTAAAAAGAATATAATCAATGGAGATAGAAGCTTAATACTTTTTATTTATCATAAAATATTTATTTTGTCAAAAATAATCTAAGAATTATCCCTACAAGCTCAATAAAAATGGACAATCTGTTAGAAAATGGAGCAAATTAGCTTAGTTAGCCTTGACTAAATGGTTAAGGTTTTCTCATCAAAATCACACATTTGATGATGAATATAGTTGTTGCAGATCTAATTAATAAATTTTTTAGGTCATGGCTTCTTTATTAATGTTTAATGGTGTCCAAGTGCTCAATTTAGCCTTTAGGCCTAATTATTCTAGTTGGCCTAATTGTTCAAAATGTCAAGTTGGAGTTTGGCAGTGAATGGGTCATCAAAGAGTTTTAAATGAATTTCAACACCACTTTGATTATATTTCATTGATATTTCATGTTATTTTCACTCCTTAAGGTCCCTTTTTCATGCAAGTGGAGTTAGGTTTGAGTTTATTTGTCAAAGCTTGTTATGCATCTTCCTTGATTTTGATGCAAAGTGGAATGTTCTCTTGTTCCAACTCAGCTTCCAAGCACTTTATGTTTAATTAATTTTTTATTTTGGCATATATTTTCATGAAAATGAGGATTTAAATTTCCACATGGGTCCACCATCCTTACTTTTATGCCAACCTTAAAGATCCATGCATGTTTGGTGAAATTTAAAGATTTTAATGATTATTTTAAACATTATAAAAGGAGTTAGTCAACCAAGGCTAACCCTTCCTCTTTTAAAACACCAAATTATATATAATTAGGTTTTGAAACATATATATTGGGTAAATCAATACATTCTTTCATTATTTCTAGATTAGAAGAAGAAATTCTAATCTGGACCATACATCAATAAATAAGATTTTAATTTGCATATGATTTTTAATAGATAATAGAGTGTATTTGATTGTGTACCAACATAAATGTGGCATCTACTTTCCATTTTTTTAGGTCCCTTCCTCACCTATTACTTTCTATCTCACCTTCTACAGGTCATTTAAAGAGGTAAAATAAATTTTATAATCTAAATTCCTTTCAAACCTTCATCTAAAATATTTATACTTAATGGAAAATTAGGAATTTTATTGGTTTATATGCATGCATTAATTTCAATAAATTCTAAAGGATATAAAAAATTTAATTCATCACCCCTTTCATTATGATTCTTTTCAATTTCCCCTTCCCTTTTTCATTGAAGAAATCATAGTAAAATAGATTTAATCAAAAAATCTTAAGGGAACCAACCCTCTCTAAAGGTCCTTCTCATTACAGAGTCACCCACACTCTGAGAATTTCCCATTGTATCAACTAGAGTGAGGGTGTGTTTTGCACATATTAAAGTAGGCTGCACTCTAGAGTCATGACAGTTTTTGGCATGCTTGATGGGACCTCTTATTCACTTTTTTGAATTATTATCTACGTATCTAAGTATAGTATTCATTTCCAAATTTTAATTTTCATATTTGTATACTTTTCATGCCACCAAGTGTTGTCATAAGATCCTCTACAAAAGGGAAAGAACTGGACTTCTCTAAGTTATCTTTCCAATCAACAAAGAAGAAGAAAGATTCTTAGTCAAATCCAAATCCTATACCCTTTGTTACCCATACTATTACAAAAAATACTCCTATTAAAGCCAATATTATTTAGCCAAATATTATTTTAAATCTTATACCTTAGATGGTTGTTTTTAGAAAATAGGCTTTTATTGCATTTAATGGTCATAGTCCTCTAAATCTTAATCAATGGGATGATATTCTAGCTTATACTCTGAAGTCTCTTCCTTATTTTAAAATATAAAATCAAACAACTCCTATATAACATATTGTAGATATTGTTAATCTTTGTTCAGTGCATCATGTGACACAGAAAAATATAGTAATGAGGTTGATGGCAACTTCTTTCAAAGGAAAGACACTTTAGTGGCATAAATATTTAGCTCCTACATTAATCAACAACTAGGATGAATTTGGAGAACTTTTGTGAAAACATTTTGAAGACAAAAGTGATCATCTTTCACTTGTAGAGCAGCTTACAATAATTAAGAGATTCAATCATGAATTCATGGTGGATTTCAATTATAGATTCTAGAAGACTTGGGATAGAATTATTGTAGTAATTAAGCTTACACCCAACTATGATTTTCTATAATATCTAAAGGCTCTTAATTTAGATGTGGATTTGATGATCCAATCCATGGGAAGTAATACTTTACGTAAATCTTTTGAAGTAGAAATTAAGGCTGAAAATTGCCTTATACAAGTAGGCAAGTTATCTCTAAGGCCTCTAATGCCTCTTTTTCTAGAGATCCATCCTCTTACTCTAACTATTTCTCTAATTATAGATTCATCAAAGTTTCATCAAATAGAAGGTGATGAAACTGATAGATTAGGAAAGATAGAGAGTTTTCATAAGTCTTAGACTAACTAGTTGGTTGAAATGGAGAGGCAAAAATATCCACCATATACGCCATATTATAATACTAATTAGAATTATTATCCCAATAGGCCATCCTACCAATATATTAAACAAGTTCAAGGGTATAATTCTTAATCAATATAATATAATCCTAATCCTCCAAGAAATTCAAGAGATATTATGACAACTCAGGGCAACTATGCTCAAGAAGGACAACAGAACAATCAATGGGATCAAGTAAACAGCATGGCAATGGCTCCAATTATTGAGAGTTCTCATCAATATTTTATCCAACAAATTTTAGTTCTTCCTTCATTTGAAAACTAGCCACCTTCATAGAATAAGGCATCTTCTATTTCTCATGAAGACATTCCTTTATTCACTAAAGTAGAAGTATCAAATCAAAAAAGAAAAGGTAGTGGTAAGACACCTACTAAAACTACATTTGTGAACTTCCAAGAAGGTGAGAATTCTTATAAGCATTTGGGTGGAAATCAAAGTCAAGATTTACATAATATTGATAATTATTTTTAGTCCATACTAGATCCAAGAAAAGAGAAATTGGTGAAGGTTCAAGCCCTGGTAGGGTAGCCCCTTCCTCTTCTCAGCTATAACAAAAGACAACAACACATGAGCTACCTCAGAAAAGTTTAAATCAGTAAGCTAAAGATCCAAAAGATAAGAATATGAAAGGGCATGACATACCTCAATTAACACAACATTTAGGGGCTTATTTTTCTTCTAAATTTCAATTCAAGGGCAGCCATTTCTCCACTTAGTATTATGGATCATATGAAGAAGACTTTAGTATCAATTTCAATGTGGAATACTCTACTAATTCTAGGATAAAAGGAGTATTTTCTAGAAGAGATTTCAAAGCTCACTATCTCTAAGAGACCACTTGAAAAAGAAAGAATAAGTGTCTTCCTAACTAGTTATAATCAATCTGTTGAGTCTCAACCTCTTAAGGTGACTAAACCTCATCCATTTTATCTTTCTTTTATCATTGGATATTGTCTAGTTCATAATTGTATGATTGATAGTGGGGCTAGCACTTCTGTGATACCAAAATTAATAGATGATAAGTTAAGATTGTAGTATGAATCCTATGAGAAAGGTGTTTTGAAATGAGATGGGTCTCCTACCAATATTTTAGTCATGTTGAAATATCTAGAAATCATACTTTTTGCTTATCCAAATTTCACCATTTTATAGGATGTTGTTATTGTTGATCTACCTCCATATTTTACACTATGCTTATCTAGAGATTTCACTATCGAAATAAGAGATTAGCTTTATTTATATTGGTCATACATGGTTTTTAGAACCATGTATGGAACCAAAGTTAGTATTAGATCTAAGCCTATTTCTAGATTTCACCTTGAATCATATATGCCAAATATGTCAAATGTGAATTATAATATTTTAGAAGAAGATGATAACATCATTGAGAAAGAGCCTTCTAAACTTCTTGAATGCATACTAGATCTTCTCTTAGATGAGTGGGATACTGATAATCATGGACAATACCACTACAAAATTATTGAATATGTTGGCTTTGGAGTCTATTGTATGCACGAAGAGGGTGACTTGTCACCTAATCTCACTAACTTAGTGCAAGATCAAGGAGTTTGGAATCTATTCTTTGATGGATCCATAACAAAGAATGGCAGTGGGGCTAGTGTAATTTTGGTTTCACCACAAAATCGAAGGTATTATTCTTCTATTAGATTTTATTTCATTTGTACTTCCAATATTATAGAGTATGAAGCTCTTATTTATTGTATTCAATGGGCTAGAAAGAGGGATATTAAACTCTTACAGGTGAAAGGTGATAGGGAGTTGGTAGTCTAGCAAGTTATAGGTTTAAGTGTAGAATAGAATACTATTTTTAAGGACTATAAACATAGAGTTTGGGATCTTATGGAAGATTTCCTTGCATTTGGTATTCGCTCCATTCTTAGAGATGCAAATCAACATGATGATAGACTTATTTCCATAGAAGCACAATATGATATTCTAGATCTGATTAAGGATGAAAAAAATTAGATTCAAATTAAGGTTGTATGCAGGAATTTAGTTCCAAATAATTATGTAAGTTAGTAATTTTTTGACTCTGATAAGCAAATAACATATTTTTTATAGAATGAGGCAGAATTTTACCAAAGAAATTATGATAAATTATAGGATCAATATGAAAATCAGATTCTATAATTAAAATCAAATAATATTTCAAAATTTTTGGTGAATTAAGAAACCATATTCAATGAAGATGATTAGCTAGGGAAAGACAAAGTGAGTATTTCTTCCAAGAAAGAGCATTATGAGCCAATTATCAAAGTTGAAGGTAAGCAACTTGAGCTAGGTAAAGTTAGTACTAATTATGAGAGAGTAGACTTCATTTAATTATGTTAAGAATTCATGGATGTATTTACTTGGGAGTACCATTATTTGAAAGGTTTTGATCCCAGATTGGCACAACATATAATTGAACTAGAATAGGATGTAAAAGTAGTAAGACAAAAATAAAGGCCTATCAGCACCAAGGTTGAGATTCTCATAAGGAAAGAACTTACATAGCTAATTGAATAAAGTATTATATTTCATATAAATCATTAAACATGGGTAGAAAAATGTGTTCCAATAAGTAAAAATAATAGAGAGATAAGGTTGTGTAGATTTTAGATATTTGAATAGAGTATCACTAAAAGACCAATATCTACTTCCTTCCATGAATCAAATCTTGCAAAGAGTATCAAGTTCATAGATGTTTTATTTATTGGATAGGTACTCAAGATACAAATAAATATTGGTGAAAGAGTAAGATCAGAATAAAATAACTTTCACCACCAAATGGTGTACTTTTGCTTATAATAAGATGCCTTTTGGACACTCTAATGCTGGAGATACCTTTCAAAGGGTAATCGATGTTATTTTTCATGGTATTTTGAGTGAAATGATTTTAGTCTATCTTGATGGTATTATATTATTTTAAAATAATCCTAATGATCATCTAACACATTTAAAGATTATTTTTGAAAGATGTAGAAAATTTGGAGTTTCATTGAATCCAAAGAAATGCATTTTTTCAGTGCATGAGGGGAGACTTCTTCAGCATGTGGTGTCCAAAGTTGGTATTTACATTGATCCTAAAATAATAGAGTAAATACTTACTCTATCATTGAATAAACACAAGAAAGGATTGTAGAGATTTTTGGGTAAGATAAACTTTATCAAAAGATTTATTCCTAGTTTTGTAGAACTAGTAAAGCCACTTACACAAATGCTAAAGAAACATAAAGTGTTAAATTGGAGTAAATAAGGTAAAAGAAGTTTTTAAGATATAAAGTAATAAATAAGCCAAGATCATACTTTGGTCAATCTAGATTTTATTAAGGATTTCTTCTTGTATGCTTTCTCTACTTCCAGTACTATTTCAGCCATGCTAATGCAGTAGAATGATGAAGGTTTTGAATAACCCATTACTCTCTTTAGTCAAGGTTTAGAAGGTTATGAAGAGAGGTATTGATTTTTATGAAAAAAAATTATTAATATTATAATATGTATAAAAAAATTTAGACATTTGGTTTCAAATAATAAGACTATACTAATGGTTTCGCGAACAAGTGTGAAAGACTTCATTCTCAACAGAGACTTGAGCAAAAAGAGAGTTGGATGGGTTACTAGATGCATGGAATATGAAATTGAAGTTAACATAAAAAAATATGGTCTGAGTCAAAGGATTATTTAAACATATTTTATAATATTTAAAATTAAAAAAAAGAAATAATTTTGATAATTCAGGACACTCAGCATGAAGTTGAAAATACACCTCCTACAAGCTAGACATAGAACATTGCTAGATTTATTTAAACTAGAGAATGTCTAAGGGGTTCAAATGAATCACAAAGAAGAAAATTTAGGATGTAAATAGTACCATACATTCTTATTGATGTATTTGTTTTCAATAAATACATTAGAGGTATACTTTTAAAGTGTGTTGAAACTAGTCAATTTGACAAGCTTTTTAAGTAATTTCATGATAGTCCTTCTGTAAGTCATTTTTCAGCCAAGACCATAGCTAAAAAAATTAATATATACAGTTATTTTTTTCCTAATTTATTCATAGATGCACATGAATGGATTATTAAAATGTACAAAGTGTGCAATATTTGTAGGGAAAGAGAGATTAGCTGCTATACCTCTAAAGTCAATTCAGGTTGAGCAGCCTTTCAAGCAATGGGGTTTAGAATTCAATAGAATCATTAATTCTCCATCCAGTGATAGTCATAAGTGGTTTTTGATAGCTAGATATTATTTCACTAGGTGGTTAGAATCAGTATCCTTGAAAGAGTCAAATGAAAACTTTATGATTGAATTTTATGAGAGCCTAGTCACTCATTTTGAAGCACCTTCTACTATCATACTAGATAATGATTAAGCATTAAATATAAAAAATGTATGTGAATGGGCTCTTTAACATGGTATTTATTTGACATATTAATCCAATTATTATCCATAGGGTAATGGACTAGCTAAGTCCACTAATAAAAACTTGATTTAAATCATCAAAAGAATAATGGAAGATAATCAGAGATCTTGGAATACAAAGTTAAACACTAATTTATGGACTAATGGGATCACCCATAAGAATTCCATTGGTCATTAAAATTATCTCCTACTTTGTGTAAGAGAAGAAAGGCTTCCTATCTCATTAGAGCATCTAGGTTCGGAGCTTGGACACCAGCTAGAGCTTCTTGAAAGTGATGTAATAGAAGTCAAAATGAATGAACTGAGAGAATTAGAGGAGATAATAGATGGTGATATGTACACCATGTGGTCAAATGAGTATCAATTCAAGAATACATTTGACAAAAGAGCTTCATCAGAAACATTTTAGTAGGGAGAAATAGTATTCAAATGTGATGAAGAGTGTGCAAAGCAAGGTAAGCACTCCAAATTTGATAGCCTTTGGAGTGGACCTTATATTATCACTGATTGTAAGAAGAACATTGATTTTTATTTATCCATATTGAGTGGAGAAGGGATTTCCATTCCTGTGAATGGGATGTTTCTTAAATAATACTATTAGGAGAGTCACTCTTTTGTGCATAGTTATAGTTTCATTCCTCTAAGTGCCTATTTGCACATGCTTTCAGTATTAATTTTCCTTTTTGTGTTGTTTATGTCATTTCCTCTAAGTGCACATGTGCACATTATGTGTTGTTGTTTGTGTTAGTTTCTCCTTTTGTGTCTTGGTTTAAAATATTTCTTAGTTTTAGTGTTTATCCTAGTCTATCCTTGCTAGAGTTTCTAAGTTCTTTTGACCAACAAGATGGTTAACACTTGAAAGCCACCAAAATTGTTTTTAATTTGGATTTTCAAGGTTAATTACTATCCCTATCAATTTAAACTTTAAAAAATTTAGTCCTTATCCCATTGTAGTTGGTCAAACTAGTGAATTGTGGTATTTTAATATAAATTTTGGTCAAAATACTAAAAAAAATGGTTAAAAAACATAAAAAATGATTTCAAAATTCATTTAATCATGCCAAAAGAGTTTTAAATATGTTCAAAGATATTGAAATATCCTAAGTCCTAAGTTTCAAATCATAAAACGTTCATTTCATATGTCTTATTATCCAAAAAGGCCCACAAAACCCCTCCCACATGCCATTTTGTCAAATTTAAAACACGAAAAAGGGTTAAAATTTGTATTTTTGAATTAAATACCATGTGATGCTTCTAAAGACTTCTTTTTTAAGTAGTGGAAGTGTAAAATTAGCTTTAAAAAGGCAAGGAAAAGTTTATTTTCTCTCATTTGCAAGCAATTGTATATAATCCATACATCCATCATATGGGAAGTCATTTACAAGGATTTACCAAGCTTACATAGGATATTCATGAGGATTCATGATCATATAGGCCAAAAACTAGTCTTTTTTTGGTTTATTGCTTTTTAGCACAGAGGGACCTACCTATAGGTTCTATGCTAGTACAGACCATTGTAGGAGGTTATAGCTATATATTTTGTGGTGAATAAAGTAAACTTAGAGGGATTACTAATATTCCAAGATGTTTCTCAATTATATTCTCCAGGCTCGTGAACCATCTAGTTGAAGTCAAGTCAAATTTTGCTGCCTAAGAACTAGAAATGTCACTATTTTTGTCTAATTTCTTCACCTGGGTAGAGTTTTAGAAAAATTCAACTTGTTATATTATCTTGAGGAATTTCTCTACCCTTTCATGGTCTCCTTCTGGTGTTTTTCATTAATTCAAGGTCAAATAGAGATCTCAAAGTTAGCTAGTCAATCTGCACTATTGACAAGCTTGTAAAGGAGAATTTGTACTATCCAAAGAGAATAATTCAGCTTCAAATCTTCAAGAAATTGTGTTTTTAAAGGTTTAAAAAAAGTTTTCATGACTTCTATGGATGAATATTAGATTTTTTTCATGTTTCATGGCTAAGAAAGCCATCTCCATGCTTAAGGGTGTCTCAATGGGCTAGTTTTATATAAATTAAGGTTTGTTTGATAATTTTAAGGTTTTTTTTTATTAAACTAAAGATCATTTTCAGTCTATAAATCTCCTCCAATGGCTTACAAGTGGTAATGTTATGATGGTTCATAAATTATGATTGTATGATGCTCCTTGTATTGATCTTCCCATGCTCCATTATGCTCTTTTCCCACCTCCACCCTTTTCACCTCATTCCACTATCATAATCTACATTTTCACTGAGTTTTCACTTCATTTTCACTCTTATTTAATGTTTTCCCTCATCTTTCTAACATGTTTTCACCCCATCCCTACCTCCATTTCCATTTTTACATCATAAGGAGAGCCAAGAGA
This sequence comes from Torreya grandis, assembly GCA_037957365.1. Classification (NCBI taxonomy): domain Eukaryota; kingdom Viridiplantae; phylum Streptophyta; class Pinopsida; order Cupressales; family Taxaceae; genus Torreya; species Torreya grandis. The sequence continues at coordinate 1,885,856 of JARHVA010003223.1, forward strand.
TGTTAGGGTTATCAAAACTATAGACAATGGTATATATGCTATAAAAGCATCAACTACAGTCATGAAAAGGAACCTTCAACAATTTACAAAGTCATATGTTATAAAGGATATCAATCAATGATTGATAGGTTAAGATACCAACATGTGATGTTCATGGAGGTAACCTCATCAATAAATCATGAGAAAGAATGAAGATAAAACTTGTTTTTGAAACTTCCTTAAGGTCATGAATAGGTCATAATCCCTACAAGTATGACATATACTATGATATACATGCCTATTTCATAGCCAAGAAGGTCTATTTGATAAAGGGACACACTATTGAGGGAAAATACTAGCTAACCTTTAAGGGAAGTAATACTTTTGAATCAAGAAATTTTTATGAAGCTTAGATTGAGGGAAGGAAAGGAGTATGAACTTAAGCTCAAAGGCTGAATTAAGGTTAGATGAAAACCTACAACCAACACTAATTGTAACCGTATAGTCCAGGCAAAGGTAGTGGTTCTTTACATTAATTATTTCCAAATAGTATGAAATAGACTTATTAATGGTGACATACTCATGATATTTTCACTTTAAATGGAATCAATAGACATACACCTATAGTCCCTTCTCCATACAAGGGCAAGTTACCTTAAAAAATAGTCAAGAATGTTTGGTGTTGGACAATGCATTGGGATTTTAAGAAATCAAGGAGGTATTAATGTTGATTATATTTCATTAGAAAGAGAAGGGATAAGAATATAAGACTTGATGAGGCTAATTTGGTTTCAAGGAAATATATTATCCTACATCCACCATCTTACAACCATACAATGCACTTATAAGCTTCTAGAGTAAACCTTGGGTCATGACAAAGAGGTGATTGTGGAGGTTTTCTGAAAAATGAAAAACATTTAATATATTTAAATGTTATAAAGTTAAAAAAAATAACCACTGGTCCACATCTCTAGGTAATCTTTAAAACCCTACATTTGTTTTGTTTTTAGTATCTAATTAGATCACATTTAAAAAGCAAAAAAAATACTAAAACATTCTGGCATGCCCAATGGGACATAGGTCTCATATTTTATTTTAAAATTCAAAATTATTGAATTTGTTCTCTTTCCCTTTCTTTGTGTGAATTCACCCAAAGAACATTAGGTTTGCATTTTATTTAATAATTAAGGCTAAAATAAATTTCACTAATTTTTTTCCTACTTAAGTAATTCACATAGAATAATCTAAATAGTGAATTCATCGTAGTCATCACTTTTTCACACACAAGACAAACCACAGTCACAATAAACTCATTTAAACACTTGACATAAGGAAACTAACAAGGATTTCATCACCTCATGGTAACCTTTTTTTTGGTGATCCCACTTGGATTTGACCACCAAGGGGAGTTCCAACTCAGTTCTCTAGCTGAGTATAATCTCTAGATTATTAGTATATCTTGGCTAAACACCTGCACTAGGTGTGGGATTGTGACGTGAGGGGAGTAAGCCCCAAGTATCAAGTCACATATCAATACCAATACAATTTTCCTTTGAGTGCCAAAAAAAAAAACACTCAAAACCATCCTTAGATTACCATTTCTTAGGACCCTCATTATCTTTTTTCTTTATTTATTTTCACATCTTAAAGTTAAAAAATAGAAAAAAACATAAATTTTTTTGGAACAACTTTAGTTTGTGCATCTTTCATCCATAATTAAAAGTGAGATAAATCAAAAATAAGTTATTTTTTTCTTTTCTTTTCCATCTCATGGTTTTGACTAGGTAGCAATTAAGGAAATAATCCAAAGTGGGTGTCACATCCTCTCTTATGGAACATACACCTAGCTACTCCTCTACCCCTGAGTCCTTTGAAAATATTATGTTCCTTCACTTTATTCTCAAGGAGATATTTCCTTTACAAAAATATTGGACAATATCCTTATTAATCTCAATTACTACCTTAGTAATTGAGCAATACACATTCCTCCTTTCACCCATACCAAGATTCTCGATATTTATATAGAATGCCTTTTAAGGGAATCAATAAAAAAGATGGATTTACCATGGCCATGGTATCCTTTTCTACCAACTTTCTTCCATCTAGCTTTAATACTTAGATGATGTAACCTTTATAAATTTAACCACCTATAGTATCTACCAATTCTCCAACCCCCATTACTTAGGTTCAAAGTACTTATACCACTTAGAATATATCCACTATTCCTCCCTAAATGTTAGTAGTATCAATCCTTGTAAGTCTCCCACCTATCAAAATGAGTCTAGCATATAGTTCACAAGATCTACAACATACACAACAAATCCCTTTGATGCAATAAATCACTCCCACACAACCTCCCCAATAATATGTCTCTATAGTTACTCAATATATGGCTAAATCACAGTCATTGGGGACCACTTACCTCCAATGTTCCACATAGTAGAATATTCTACTACATGTCCCATAATATGTGATGGCAACCCAACCCATTATGTCCACTGTAGTTGGATACCCCTCCTCACAACCCCTATCTACTCTTTAATAAGGTGTCTTAGGGAATGTACCTTAGAATAACCCCCAAGAAAACCTCATAAACATCCATATGAATAGGATGGATAATCTGGAAGCCTCCACCTCTGAACATAATATTATGCCTAAATATGAGCAAATTTGTAATGAGCCTATCCACCCATCTATTCCCATTTGATTGTATCCCTCATAGTGTGAACATCCCAAGTTTAATAATTTTCAAAATAAATAAGATCCCTAAAAACATTTCAAATCCTTTTGACATGTATGTTACCTTATAGCACATGATGATGGATTACTACTTACGACATTTCTTATGTCAATAGCAAGAACTGCATTAGATTTATATAGTTCCATCCCTCAACATTCAATTTTTTCCTTTGGGAAAATGGCCCAAACTTTCTTAGAACACTTCTTGATCAACATTTCTTGAAAAGTGAGTTTCACAGATTTATATGCCATTCGACAATTTGAAGTTGAATCCATATTAGACTTTGTAGCTCATTGGCATAGCTTGATCAACTAGTTAACCTTTTCCTTACCATAACCTAAATTAATTAAATTGTTTTCACACTCTTGTGGAAAACATATCTCATTCATGTTATAAATTCAAACAATTAAAAATTTCACTAAAGCCTTTACCATGTAACATAAACTCAAAATTTGGGGCACTAAAGAGGGAAAAATTAAGTTACATAATAAAAACTTCAAAATTGACCGTTACAAAAATAATAACAATAATCCTAAACCAAAAGGGGTAGTAAATGCTATTAATCTAAAAACTTATTCCCCTCCAATACCCAATCAATTAAGAACATCCACATCTCAAACACAACCACCTAGGGGCGTTATTCATTTTACCCTTAAGAAAATACCCCTTTAGGAGAACCTTACACTTCTATATTGGATAAGCTCTTATAGGAAAATATTATTTAGCTCCCTCTGATTAGACCAATCGATGATATACATCCTAAACCTACTTGGTATAAAGAGGATGAATTTTGTGCCTATTATAGGGTAATAATACATGACATAGAATGATGTCAATACTTTAAATGATTGGTACAAGGCCTGATTGACAAGGGGGACCTTCATTTGGATAATCCAAATGCTCCTCCCAACTATTCTTTATATATTTTCAAGCATCCATTTCCAAACCATCCATCCACATCAAACATAGTCCAAGTTAACCCTAGACAAACATAAAATTAGGGTACAGATATGGTTGATATAATCTATGACCAATTATTTCCTAAAGAAACTTAAGAGAAATTTGTAGTCTTAGATATCCTCATAGGAGATGATTTCACTGTAAGTCAACCTACAATTATCAAGACAACTCCTAAAACCTCTATAAATCCCCTAGATCTCATTACATGGGATCATTCATGTGAGCCATCTCCTTCATCTTCCTAAATTAAATATACTAGAAATGAAAATGAAACCCATTCTTGAGATTTCATAGATAAACATCCTAGTACTTATAGAGTTAAACATTCCACCCTTCTAGTCCCTGGTGAACCTTTTCATGGTATGGACCTAGATCACAATATAATGGGTTAATATAAATTCACCCAATACCAAGACCCTTTGAAAGCATCCTATATCAAAACACCTATTAACCCTAGAGATACTAAGGGAAAGGGTAAAGCTCATATCATTGATAGCTGGGATAATTGTCTTGGTATTCCATCAAAGAAATCATTAGCCCATCCTCAAGTCAAGGTTGATCTTTTTTAGACGTCAAAAGACAAACAAATTAGTCCAAATACCCCTTCTATTTTAACACACATGAAGAAGTAAAGGGATAATCCATTTTATATCATCTCCATAATCTATTTTAGGTCCTCATCCATCTTCCATAATGATTGTCCTTATCGTAGGTTCTTCCATTTAAATGTGTGGGAAAATATAAAGTATCTCTCCATTATTAAACACACCTCCATCCTGATATACACCATCTTTTGCTAAGAGACCATTAGATAAATTTAAATAAAAAAGTGCCTAAGGTCATCCCTACCATAAAATCTAAATGTCAAAATTGAATGATCAACACTTTACCAAGAGAGATTGCCCAACCTATTATAAGACCATAAAACAAACCTTTTAAAGGATACTACACTATAATCTTAAAACAATTATTAGATACATCCCTCATAATTCTACCACCTATATATACCATTAACCTTCACCCCCAAAGACATGCTTGGTATAGGATTCAAGAGATATGTTCATATCATAGAGTACCTAGACATGATACATAAAATTGTAATGCCCTTAAGGCCATAATCCAATAGCTAGTCTAGGATGATGATCTATTAATTGATGATCTAAATAATAGAAATCCTAAGAAAAAAAATCACCATCCCAAATATTGCACCCATCCATAATATTATTAATCTTATAATTAATAAAGAGTTAGTGGCTTCTTTGGACCCTCCATTATTAAACATTGATGTTGTCCATGTACCCACCCACTCTCAAAATTAGAATCTTAATAAAGTAAAGTTTCAATTACAAGTGCCTCTACCCATAATATGCCTAAAGCATCTAGACAAAATCCTAAATTATCTATTATACGAACTACCCTAGCTAAATCCAAGGAGTTGGTATAAATCTCCATATTAAAACAACTCCACCAAATGCTTGTAAAAATGTCATTATATGAACGTATTGAAAACTCTCCACACCATCGAGAAGAAATGATAGAAGCGCTCCAAGATATTGAAGTCTAGATTAATGAGCCTCAACCATTGTTAGTATTTATATGGTCCCTCTAAATGGTGTGGGATATTAGTTTTACTAATTCTAAGGTCATTCCTTTATCACATTAAGACCAAGATCCTACACTTTTCATCATAGCTCAAATAAATCAAACTTAGATTAAAAGAGTTATGATTGATAATGGGGCTAGTATCAATATTATTTCTTAACATGATTTCTAATAGTTACAACTACCAAAAACATTATTTCATAACCCCTATCAATTCTCTATACATTTAATGGCATAGGAGCACCCACAATAGGAAAAATTGTCCTTTTAATTTACATAGGTCTTCACACCCTCCACAAACTCTTTTATGTCATAGAATGGACATTTTAATATAACATTTTATTAGGACATCCATGGATTCATGTGATATGATTCATCCCCTCCACCATCCATCAGTGCATTAAGTTTGAAAATTAAGGCAAAGTCCACATCATCCCCACTAATCCTCATCCCTTCAAATCATGTAACTACACTTTTTGACCAAGTGATGTCATAATACCCTCACCTAACATAATCTAATATTCATCCTCTAGTCAAGCCTCGACTAACATGACTATTCTTGATTCAAAATTACTAGCTCATGAGTCTATTGATTCCATGATGTAGCATATTTCAATAGGGAATACCATATATTGAACCTTAACACATTACCCACTCCTAGGGATTATGGTCATCTAGAAAAACAACCCATGTATCTACCCAACCTAGGTGAGATCATCCCATTTGGGCCACCATTATTATGCACCCACTTGATATATGGTGGAATTGATAAAAAAAACCCTAGGGCCTAAAAATGCAACCCATGATAAACCCTTTACACCTAATTTATCATTTCTCAATAAACCCTAGTTCACACAAACCTACCTTTATCATTGTGCCTAGAAGGGCATCATCATGGGTAGATATGATCAGGGTCCTCACGACATCACATTAAGAGATTTTAGAAACCACATGAAATAATGGATTAGGATTTAAATATTATTCTAAATCCTCTCCCAAACCCATTCTTCAACCATTTTTAGAAGAAGATCAATCTTCATCATCTGATACCTCTTCCTTTACCAGTGACACTGCATCTATCCCTTCTAACTTTTTTTAATCAATTTAATATAAATAGAACCCCTCATCTTTATCCATGGTGGTGAGACCCAAATTATCCCTTTAGTATATCTTAAGTTAATGGGACATTATATGCTAACCATCCCTATTATTCAATGTCAGGATGATGAGTCAATCTTGACTCATCTAGGCACTACAAACTGTTATCTACACAATTCTCTTCCATTCAAAACATATATCTTATTAATTGAATCCAATGTTGATATTAATATCAGGTCTTAGGAAACCTCAAGGATTGTTAAAGTTAGCAAAGCCTTAGATCCTTAAGAAAACTGGAATTTTACCACTTTTTTATTAGACCATAGCACGACATTTACCTGGTCTTATAGTGATATGTCTGGTATTGACCATATAATATTTATCCATAATATCATCACCTTTCCTAATGATAAGCTGGTAAAATAAATGCTCCATAAAATTCATCTCCACATCACACTCCTAGTAAAAGAGGAACTATAGTGCCTCTTATCTGTTAACTTTATTCAACCCATTAATTATCCTCAGTGGATGTCCAACATTATTCTAATCACTAAGCCTACAGGGGGCCTTTGCATTTTTAGTGACTTTCATGATTTAAATCTTACTTGTCTAAAATATGATTTCCCTCTCCCTAACATTGACCAAATAGTGGACCTAATAGATGGCCATGAAATTTTATCCCTTATGGATGGTTTTTTTAGTTATAATAAAATACTTATTACGCTAAAAGATCAACATAAAAATGAATTTATTAGTCTTTGGGGGACCTTCTATTACCAAGTTATGCCCTTTGGCCTAAAAAATGTAGGAGCTACCTATTAGTGGGCCATGACATTTATATTTCATGACATAATCCACAAAATTGTTAAATACTATGTAGATGATCTCCTTGGGAAGTCAAAATTATACAAGGATCACTTATCCATACTTAAGGTTATCTTTGATCATTTTCTCTAGTATTATGTGTGTCTAAATCCAAAAAAGTGTATTTTTGGTGTCTTGATGGGTAAACTTCTAGGCTTCATTATTTCTATTCGAGGAATAAAAGTGGATCTTGCTAAAATCAAGGATATTATAGAAATGCCTCCTCCATCAAAACTTAAGTAGTTATGTAGTATACAAGGAAAGCTTCAGTCTATCCATCATTTTATATCCCAGCTCTTCAATCCATGTAAAATTTTCCACCATTTACTAAAGAAAGATAATCTATTTGTATGGGATTATAATTGTCAAGAATCTTTTAACACACTTAGAAACTATCTTTTATTGCCTCCAGTCCTCACTCCACCTAAGGAAGGGTAACCTTTCTTCATTTATATCTCAACTATTGACCTTCTCTAGGTGTTATGCTTTCCCATCGAGATGAGCATCACCAAGAACAAGTTGTTTATTATATAAGTCATACCCTCATGAAATATAAAACATGTTATCTACATATCAAAAAACTATACCTAGCATTAGTCCTTTTAGACTCTAAGCTTCATCATCACCTACTTAACCATAAGGCATGCATAATTATGACTATTGACCCCCTTAATTTCATGCAAACTAAGCCTTATTAAAATCAATGAATGGCTAGATGGATCATGCTTCTAGCTTAGTTTGATCTAGAATTTCTCCATAAAAAGTCTGTTAAAGGACAAATTACTACTGATCAATTGGTTGAAGCACCTCTTAATGATAACTAATTAATCAATTATGAATTTATTGATGAATATATCGCATCTAATTCTTAATTAGTCCTAGAATATTAAATGACTCTATTCTTTGATGGGTCCAAATGTGAACGAGGAGGTGGTGTAGGAATTATAGTAATTCCTTCTCAAGGTATTCTCACGCCTTTATATCTTAAATTAGAATCTAATTTCACCAATAACATGGTTTAATATGAAGCATTGATTATATGCCTCCAAATTACCCTTGCACTAGGAGTTAGATCCCTTAGTATCTATGGTTATTCTTAGCTAGTGGTCAATCAAATTAATAGTATATAACAATGCAAAAATGATATCCTCCAAAGATATAATACCTTGTTCAATCATCTCTTATCCACTTTTGAATGTTACACCCTCCAAAATACTCCTAGATCAAATAATAATTTTGTTGATACTATGACATCTCTTGCCTCTTTTATCCCATCCTCATCTCAAGAGTCCAAGTTATTTATCCTTATCCATCAAGTTAACCAGCCTCTCTACATAAGAACCAATTTTTTGTCCATCAATAATATCAAGTAAAAACTATAAGATCTATGGTACGCATAAATATCTACTTATTTGTCTATAGGACTATATCCTCCCCATCTATCCAAAGGTGCTAGGTGTGTCTTTCAATAGAAAGCTACCCGTTATACTATATTAGGGGGTGTGTCCCTATAAGCATGGTTTTAACGTCATTCTTATTCAATGTCTCCAAAATCATGAAGCTACCTTAGCTATCTAAGAATTACATAATGGGTCATGTGGTGGACACTTTAGTGGCCATGCAATCGCTAAAAAAATCTTATGTCTAGGCTATTATTGGCCCACTCCGAATCAAGATTATTGTACATATGTTTAAGAGGTATGTAAAATGTTAGAATGATGTAAACATATCCCATATCCCTAGTAAATCCTTGTAGGTAGCAAGAGACTTCTATCCATTCTCCCAATGGGGGCTTGATCTTATAGGACAAATCAACCCTAAGTCCTCTCAACATCATGGCTTCATCATTATTTATACAAAGTACTTCACCAAGTGGGTGGAAGCTATGTCAATTATCTTGACCAAGGAAGAAAATATTGTGGAGTTTATCCACCATCACATTATTTGTCATTTTGGAATTCCATATAAAATAATAATAGATAATGGAAATTTTTTCAAGAATAAGAAATTCTAGGCACTATGTGACTCATTTAAAATAAAATTATTTTTTTCCCCACCTTATTAACCTTAAGCCAATGGTCAAGTAAAAGAATCTAATAAAAACCTAGTAAAAATCCTAACCAAAGTCATTAATGAAGTTGGGAAGGATTGGCATCTTCATATCCCTTTCACCTTGTGGGCATATTAAACTAGTATTCAAACCCCTATGGGTACTACTCCTTTTTCCCTAGTTTATGGTATGGAAGCTATACTTTTCCAAATTCACTCTCTTTGTGTCTCCCTTAAAGACATCATTTTTTATGAGGATTTTTATCAAGAGTGTTTATCCTAGCTTGAAATCTTAGATGAGCATTATACAATAGCCCTTGATCACCCTCATATATATCAATAATGACTAAAATGAGCATATAATCAACATGTAAGAGACTGATAATTTAACATTGGAGAACTTGTATTAAAATAAAATCAACATTTCACTAATATGGAATGAAGTAAAAGGGGTAAATTTATTCCTAATTGGCTTAAACCATACATTATAACCCATAAATATAAATATGAGGCATATCATTTGGCTTATCTTGATGGTAAACCAGAATTAGAACTTCTTAATGCATTACATCTGCATCCTTTCTATAGTTAATATATCTTGGCTCATCTTGGTTAGCTTATCTTAAATATTATCATATCCTCCTATCCTAAAATACCAAATAACAATATGAGAGTTATGTGGTTATCCAATAGTCACTATAAATTAAACCTTGAATATGAATACCCTAGATCTATTCATAGCATTATCTTATGGATAAGTTTCACATATAATAGGACAAACCCCAGATCATTATTTCCCTTATTTTTTTAAAGGCCATTAATTTTCCAAGATAACACAATCACCTCATGTAATGAACTCATGAAAACTATCCTAAGGTATCTTTTGATGCTAACTTTAATTAGTATCTTTAGGATCCAAAATAAAGTAATAAATGCAAATCAAAAGTATCAAAATGGGCTAAATAAATAGATTGATCCCTCGAAGGAAAACTATAATCAAATATAAATGCAAATAATAGACTGATCCCTTGAGGACAATTGTGTAAAAACATATAAATGTAGACCACTCCCTTGAAGGATGGCTAACAAAATATGCTACTTAAAATCCTTAAAAAGAAACAAAGCAATAAAATAAATTGTCAAAAGTAGTATCCCATGAAAGCTTCTCGTATCGATCAAATTTCTAATTGTAGACTTCCCATATTGATTAGTCTACCTATTGGCATAAAAATAATCCCTAAAAGATAAATCCTAATTTTGAAATATGGTATAAGGAAGGTTATATTTAAATCAATCCATCCCCCATCCCACCAAAATCATATAATCATAATAAATGAGCAAGGTCAAACCTCTAGCTAACCTAGGTTGTGTCAAAATCTATTAGCATCTAGCTAAGGATGCATAGGCCATGTATATGAGAGATTATCTTTTTGGTTATTATAAAATTTAATGATGATTAAATCCATAATATATAATCACTAAAAACCCATAAAATCACAACCATTAAAGATTAAAATCTATCTTCATAGTTTATTTATTAAAACATAGCTCATGATATAACATCCATAATCCATAACATGTAAAATCCATAACTAATAATCCACAAATATAGACAACATATATGATAAAAATGATCAAAATTAAATACATAACATCTAATATATAATCCTTTACATCACATCATAAATAAAAATATAACATACCCATAGCCATTAATAAATCCATAAACAAACACACATGATCCATCCATAAACATAAGCAATGTTTTTGTGTGTGTGTGTGTGTGTGTGTGTGTGTATACACATAAAATGTCTATAAAAATGTCATAACATAAATAAAAAGGGGCTCTTATCTCATAAAATGTGATATACTTAGTAAAATCAATCCTACTGAGGTGAATGTTATCACCTCCCTCATCATCTCCTCCTCAACTCACTACAATCCCTCTAATAGTAGACCTCCCAGGAGTCCTCCATGATCTAGTATGGATAGCCAAATATTACATAAACCAAGCTACATATGGTAAGCATAAATATACTATCCTATCATAATATGACATTTTTATAAGCAAATCCTTGTACCTCTGGAGTGGTACCATATATATAGGAATAACACTAGATATTGTAATATCTAGAGCTAGTATATCTACCAATGTAGACCTCATATTCTCTATATTTTCTAAGTACCTATTCCACTCCTATATGGCTTAGTCATGCTGACCTCTCATGATATCTATGAGCTACTCATGCCTCTTGTGTCTCAACCCTTAGTGTATCCCTCTCTACAACAACTATAACTATATCTATATGTTCATGGGTAGGGGCATCCTATAGTGGTATATCCTCTATGTGTGCATTAGGGGCATCCTACTCCTCCATGTGTGCATCTGGTATATCCTACTTAGCCTCCCTCATCAATAACCACCTATTAATGAGGTCTCACTACTCTATCCTATCTCCTTTCCATATCTATTACAAACCATGATACATAATCATTTGTATAACTAATATCATCTAGGTCAGTAGCCATGGGATCTTCCTATGGCCCCATCAAGACCACTGTAGTATCTAGAGTAAGCTAATCAAGCTCTATATGATCCCACCTATATGAATGTGGGTCTAATGGTATATCCTATAACAACCCAAACTGATGATGGACCCTATCAAAGTAAAATATCTTAGTGTGCTCTATTCATTATCCATGTACCCATATCTCTTGGGAAACATCCCCTATCTCCACATCTAAACTAGGCCATACTAAGAAGTGTATATATGGCCTCCAAATAATGTCTCTTATTTTTAAATCACTAAAAACTTATCTATAGTATGCTAGATCATGCACTACCCTATCTATGTAAGAAACCACTAGGTCTTCCTTCCATCGAAGGAAGCCTACATTGTAAACCATGTCTCTAAAACCAATCCACAGGGTCTCTATGGAAGTGAATCACATGAGTGTACTCATATGCGTAGCAATGTAATACAAAATTGATGTTGAGTCCTAATCTGTGCTCAGTGCACCAACACCAAAACTCCCTATAGATCTTCCCCAATAGTGTGGGTACCCAAGGAAAAATAGTCCTAAACTCCACCATGTCTACTATGACACCAATGAAGCTTCATCATAGTCACCCTCCCATATATTAGTTATCACATAGCAAGTCAGTACCAACATCATCATCATTAATAATAGTATCTTCATAGGGTTTGGGTCATATAATGGCTAGAATAAGAAGCCCCCAAAAATTAATCTCATCTCTAATTCATCCTCAGCATACAATCATGCCAACATCATCACTCACCCAACCTCAACATCATCGCTCACCCAACCTCATCCATAGTATAAATAGGGGCTCCTTGGATTAGCACTCATAGAATCTAATGGATGTACTCTATGGTGATGTTCATCTCACTGGTCAATAGCTAAAACATGTTGGTGGTATAATCCTATTGATCTATAAAAGCCCACATCATGTTAATATCCTAATGGATATGATGATAATGGTGGATCCCTCTAAATCTAAAAACATCTAGATGAGTATAGTACTCATCACCCATGAACTCTAATAACTACGTCAATACTGGAGGGATCATATCCCTCATCATCAATAACTCTTGTGCCTATCACAAACATCTTTTTGGTTAATCAAGAGCCTAGCTATACTAATTTATATAGATCCTATAAGGATTGATGTTGATTTATCCAATAGATGCTGATCATTTTGGATCGCATTTGATCTACATGAGGAACATTGATCCATATAGATCAACATCGATTCCCTCCCCCAAAAAATATTTCCCCTAGGCTATACATTCCTAAAAATAATTCACAACCTCCTCCCCACCTACAAATTTTTCAAACCACAAAAATATCCTACATAACAAAAACAAAACAAACATAATTTTTTGAAGAAATAAAAAACCTAATAACTAAAATCATAAATTTTACCATAAGAGTATTTTGCCTACTTCATAGTGAAGTCATCATCATCCACTCCCACTCACCTCCATCATCTCTCACATAAGCTTGAAAGGTGTAAAAAAATCAAAATTTTCTCTCAAAAACTTGTTCACATTGATAGCTAAATGAGACTTATGCCATGTTAGATGTTTATTTATAGCCTTTCCCGTGATCAAAGTTAATTAATCCAATTGATGTCAATCCCCTAAATTAACATTGATCCCTTATGATTTGATGTCGATTTTCTTGGCTTGTTTGAAATTTTTGCACTTATGAACCACTTCACATGCTCCCAGTGTAGATCGTAAGCCCCATCATATTCCCTTTTCCATTGCTATCCCATTTTTATGTCATATTACCCTTAAAATTTGAGGATTTTCACCCTTTGTTAGTTCCCTGGTCTCTTTAAGGCATACCCCTTCTTTTTTAATCTTACCATTGTAAAATATTGAGGGTATCTTTTATATTGAGATCATTCATCTATAGGTAATGCATACACCATTCACACACCAGATGTGATGGTCTACCATTACTATATTTTTTTCCCTTTATAGCTTTTTATTAAGCTTACATATTTTATCTCTAGTATTTTGTTACTTAATTAGGTCTTTGGGGCATTACTACCTACATCACTTTTTATCCCATTAAGTGAAACCTTGGAGCTTCCTTGAGCCATCCACACTTTTATTTGTCCATGGATATCTTCCACTTTTCTATTTACACTCATACAAATTTGTTTTTACCTTCCATCTTCTTAAAACCTATCATCCATTCTATCTCACTTATTGGAACCCAATTTGAGGGGGGATACCTCCTCATAATAAACATGGGGCATTAGGCACATTATAGTTTTTGTCTCATGGAATGCTATAGCATACCATTCCACAAAAGGGTAAAATGTAGATTCTAATTTTATACACCATTTTGTATTAATGTGGTGCATCATCACTTTATCCTTCATCTATAACATAATAGTCCCATTCATAATTATTTTAAAAAATTACATTAACTTCACCCATTTACTTTTACCACATGAGTTAATAGAGTTAATTACTATAGTAAAAAGGTAATTAACCCTATTTTACTATCCCTAATCATAAAATTATAAAAAATAAAATATAAAATAAAAACCCTCCCAACCTCCTAACAAACCCATCCCATGGTTTAAACAACCTAACAACTTATACATTAGTTAAACCTCTCTTTAACCCATAAACAATCCTTTTGAATAACCTAAATATCACCTCCACTCATTTTGGGAAAATCAACATCAATTATTTGTGATCAACACCGATCAACCTAGAATGACATTGATCCATAAATATACAACAAGCCTCCTCAGCTTGAAAGATGCACAATGCTTTTTGGACTTTGAACCTCTATTGTATTTTTTCCTAGAACCTATGTACAGACATTGTCAACACTTTTCCACCTTGTGGAACATTTGTTTATGCAACTATCGAGGGATTTCAAAGGTTTTTGAGAATTTTTATAGTCTTCTTCATTTTCATGTTTTCAAGCCATTCAAGGTTAGTATTTTATGTTAATTCATTCACATTTAAATCTTTTTATTTTCTTCACCTCTGTATCAACATTTCCATTTAATTTTCATCATTTTATCAATTCTACAATTCATTATTACCACCCATTTTCATATTTTAGTATTTTACTTAGAATCAACACTGATCCATTTGAATCAATGTCAATCTTGTAGAATAATCATTGATCCATGCTAAAATATTAAAATATCCTTGAAGTCTATTTTCATAACATTCACAATCCTAAAAACCTATTAAATATTATATGTTATTTTCTAAAAATATGTCTTTCACATGTAGATGACTCTCCCTAGATTAACACATGATATTGTTAGCATATTTGATCTCCCCATTGTCCTAAAACCTTTATTCACTGATCAAAGTGACATTAAATTTTAATTAGGTCCTTGTACTATGGTTTTCATGCCTAATTAGGAAAGCATTAATAAATAATTGGTCGTAATTCAAGAGGATGTTTATATAGCTACTAAATTTTGGGATTATTTCTTTGATCACCTTAATCATGTTTTAGATTATAAATATTTGTTGTTATCTATTTAAATACTATCTTTATCTATCTTTGTAATTTCATGTTTATTTATAAACTTGAGTGTAAAACATGGGTTGACATACACCCAAGGAAGTAAATCACTTCATGGGACTAGTTTCTTACCATGCAGCCCATTCATCTTTCTATTAATCATTTTTTTGTGAGTTAGTGTGATTTTTAGGTCATTACTCACCAACCAAAGAGGAGTTCCCACAATATTGATCAATGGTGCACAACTAGTCTACATCTCCAAGTAATCTTTAAAACCTTGCATTAATTTATTTTTAGTAGGTAATTAGATCACGTTCAATAATTAAAAAATATATACTAAAACACACTCCTCCTCCACCTCTTCCTTTTATCTCTTTATATATTGTTATACTCTCTCCTTCTACTCTTATTTCTTATGATGAATAATTCCATATGGAAAGTGATCTTACTTCTATTGAGCCACCACTATGGGATGATATTCTTCCAAACCTTACTTATCCCAATTAAAATTCTACATTTTTTCCTATTCAATATATTTCTCTCCTAGAGACATCACAAATTTTTACTTCAAAGGACTATACTTTTTATATTGAGATTACACCTTTTGATATCATCAATGACTCATATTCTTGTGGATATTCATGATACATATTTGAGTGCTTCATCTATAGTCTAATATTAAGTTTTGAGGGTTGTTAATCCATTTTTTCCTCTTTCCATGGACATTATTTTTATGAATGTTTCATGCCCATATTATAATCGGTTGACTTAAATGGCATTACATTCAGTTATTATGAATGATCTTTCTAGACATATCCCACACTTTAGTTTTAGACCATACTCAAAGATATTCATAATTTTTCCTTCAAATTCCATTATGAAATGGGTACACTTTCTATACACTCATCATGTTCTTCCTCTAGCAAAGGTAATAAATATTTTTCAATACAGATGGATCTTCTTTAGTCTGTAGCAAAGGATATCATCACCAACCTTGGTTATTTTACGAGCTATATTATAGGCATATTTATCATCATCTATGGGACCTTATATTCTTATATATTTTCTATATACTTGGGTACCTCATCATGCCTCATTACCAACACCCAATTTTTATACCCACCTAAGCTATGCTTAAGGGGGGGGTGTTGGTGTAGGAATTTTCTCACTATGTGGTTTTACCTACATCATCTAGTTAGCTTGTTTAGGTGTCACTTAGGTGTTTAATAAAGGTAATTTGGTAAGATTATCTCCCATTCATGAGGATGTGATGAAATGTGTATCCTCCACCTATATAATGAACCTTCCTATGTACTTTTGGCTCATTAACTTGGAATATTATCACATTGAATGATTTTACACATTGTGAAGTTTTCTCCTCTCATGTGTTCATGATTTCACTACTCCATATAGTTTTTCATTTTTACATTCAATTTTATTCAACTATAGATCCTCAAGTGTGCCAAACTATGAGATAATTGATTATAGAATGTGACTTTAGGTTAAACAGTAGTCTCATGAAATATATAAGAGTTGAATATATATATTGGTAATGGAGAATATATAATCATGTACATGTATGTATGTCTATGAATTATAGGATTGGTATGATGAGTTAGTTCTAGGTTGATTTGTAGTTGTATAATAGTTATATTAAGCTGTAGTTGTATTTCCACTTATTACACAGACTCATATATATGAATATGAACTAAAGAATAGAGTGTACTTAAGTTGTTTATATGAACAAGAATACATACATACATAAATATATACATACACTTACATAAATGAGTATGTATATTTATGAGATAAGAATAAATCTCATTGATAGTTATCCAAGATAGAGACATATTCAAAAATAGAAAACATACAAAGTTGTAGTTATGTAACAATATATATAATCAATATCCTATAGAGTTAACTTATTTTATAATTAATGTCACATTCAATGATGATTTGTATTCATGTGGAATATTAGGGGTTTCAAATGGATTTATATATATATAGAAATATATTTATAAATTTATAAACCATTAGATATTTTAGAAGAAATAATAATTTCTTAACCCTATTTTGAGTAATGCAATATGGAATAATTTATAGGTTTACATGAACCTTTTGAAATTTTGTTTCAGTAATTATTAACTTTATAGATTTTTTTAAAATCTTAATTAAATGAAAGTTGTGGAAAAAATATCTGGGAAGAAAATAGTGTATTTGCTACTTAGAATTCTATAACATAGGCATGTATTTATGCTTATATTTTGGTTAATTTAGTTCGCAAGATGATAATATTAAACTAAATTTCTTGAATATGTTTTTAATAGAGGTATATTGGTATAGAAAAGTGTTTTCCTCATTAAAAATACAGGTTTTAAGCATTTATTGTAAAACAAAATAAATACCTACCTTAAATTGATAAGTGGTTGTATGCTTTAAATCTATAGTTATTATGTCTTGAAATTTATTTAATGAGAATTTTATAATTTATACTTTCTTATGATAACAAATTATGGGTATATGAGATGTGTTCCATGTAAATGTCTGACCTATCATTTTGTATCTTAATATAGATTTAGATTCATTAGTAGAGAGTATGTGTGTGTGTGGAATTGACTTGGATCCATGATTGATCTAAAATTATATAATGAAAGATTTGGCCAAAGTAATGTTATAGTTGATATCATTGTAATTCCATTATAATTTCTAATTTACATGTTTGTGCATGATTCCATAGTAGATAGAGTATTTTTTCCATGGTTTATGTGATTTTTGCATGTATTAGTGATTATACTACACATGGGTTGTGGTTGAATTATTGATATCCCTACTAATTTTATCTACCTCTTCATGAATGGAAGGGCCACTCATAGTGGGGAGGTGTGAAGGATACTAATGGTTTGTTATTAGAGGAAAAAAACCTTGATGATGCTCTCCCTCTATTCAACTGGATAACCATTTTGGAAACATACTTATGGCTATGGTATTTATTATTGAGATGCCTTGTGAGGCTCAAATGTACTATTGTAATTCCAATCATATGTTATTATGATATGTAATGTTAAAATTAAATATTTGTACATTTATATTTATTATTATTATTATTAAGTAAGATAATGGTTGTACATTTGTACATGATTTCAAATATTGAAAACAAAAGAGGTTGTATATATATGTTTTACCAAAAAATTATTAATTTCATTATATTATCGTACCATTCACTCTATGTGTGTTATATGAAATGAATTTTATATTATGTAATTTTTATGTTGTTCGAAATTTAAATATAACATAACTTAACCAATGGGTTCGTTGTCCATTTATCCCTTACTATTCTAGATGTATTTTGTTGTCAAATAATAAAACATGATGATAGTTAATGATGATTATTTTAAGTATGCTAAAAAATTACATACCTTTTAGTGTAACCCATTGGGGTTATAACTAAAATACAAGGAAATTTTAAAGGAGACACATCATTGAGAAAAATAAAGAAGGAATAAGGTAGTATGGATGACATATTCAAGCAACAATTGAATGCCATTTCTCATATCTAATAAAGTAACTAACTATGGAATTTCATGGGTTAAGAAAAAATAAATAAGGGTTTATTTATATATGTTTGTTTATTTAAAGTTATTTGCATGTAATGAAATCCAAAAGTATAAAAGGTGTCTCTTATAACATTTGTAATGAAATGAGGTTTTATTTTGTTTGTATGTGGTTAAGAATTCATATTTAGTTACTAATCATGTGCCTAAAGCACCATATACTTAGTTACAATTAGTGAAACCTTTTTGTTTTAAAAAACCCTTAAAACTTAAGTTCCCTTTTCTCTCCTTTTTCTTAGGTTTTGAGACTTAATCCACCTGGTTTGGGAGGATTTAGTGTGGTTGTGAAAACCCTACAAGACATGAAGGATAAATTATATTAAAGAACTCAAAAATCAACTTTACCTATAGTAAATGCATACATTTATTTGTATTTTGTTGTTATTTATAAGGGAATAAATTTAATGCAATAAATGTGGCATGAAATAAAGGATTTAGATAAAATGGAGATACAAATAAAGAAATTTGAAATTGGAGGATATATGGTGTTGTGGAAAATAAAGGACGAAGTAAGGATAACATATTCAAGCAAGAATTGGTTTCCATTTCTCATATCCAAGACACGTAAATAAGTATGGAATTTCATGGTTTAATAGAAAATAAATAAGGGTTTATTTATCTATGATTTTTTATATAAAGTGTTTTTTATGCAATGAAATAACAAGTATAGAAGGTGTATTTTAAAAAAATTGTAGTTAAATGCTATTTTATTTTGTTTGTATATGGTTGAGTAAGGTTGTAGTTTTAGTTACTACTCATGTGACTAAAACACCATATACTCATTTATAATTAGTGAAACCCTTTTTTTAGAAAAACCTAAAAACTTAATAGATATGGAAAATAGTAGTTCTTTGACCTTTCATTTAGAAATTTTGACTTGATGGGCTAACTAATTTATGTCAAATTTGGTATATGAACTACTCATTTAAAATATGTTGAATCTTTTGTAGGAAATTATGATTGTAGGGTATAGTATTTAGTTTTTTTTTAATATATTGAATAACTACCTAGATATGTTGGATTACTATAAATTTTATACATGATATTTTATTGTGTATGCACCTAAGGGTGAGATATTGCTCTCATCCATAGGCCTGTAGTGGGGTGATACTATTATTGAATAATTTTTGAGTAGATGAGTTATAATTTAACATAGTATTTTATAAATATTTACCAAAAAATATTACGTTTACCACATGGTAATATAACCTTAGTAAATTTCAGGAAACCATGAATTTTCAATTCTAGACTTGTAGATAGTTCAATGATGATCTACAAGCCTAGGAATGAAATAGGATAAATTATTGACTAATAAACTTGGTTATAGGTAAATCTATTTCTAAAAACCTAAATATTATGGATTTGTGTAATCCTTATTTTTAGATTTTTAGGATTAAATAATTTAGACTCCATCTATCTTGGAGTGACAATAGTACATAGGAGTTTTAGTGGTAATTTGGGAACAAATTAAAAAAACAATGAAGATTAATCATATGTATAGATATTTTAAACCTATATTTCATGATAGGTAAATGGTTGTGGTATTGTTTAGGAGATAAATTTTAGTGAGTCTTAAGTATAATTTAAATTCACAACATACTATTTTAATAGAGAATATGTGATGAATCAGTGTGACAAAGGTTTGGAGTAAAATCATTAAATTTATTGTGGAGTATAATTAGTGATTGAAATTAAAATTTAAAACCATGATACTAACAACATATAAGATATTATATTAATAAAATAAAGGTCGAGAGAAGGACAAAATTTCAATATAGGTTGTGTAATGGATTTTAAGTTTTGGTACCCTAACCATCATTTCATTAATGTCACTATGTAAGGCACACAAATATAAGGCTTTTAATGATGCTCATTATCATATTAGAATGTAGTGAGAAGATTGTATCTTGAGACATGTTAAAAAAGTCATAATTTTATTCAATGGAATATTGTATTGAACTCATAGCTGTGAAATGGGTTAATATTTTTTTATTTCACCTTAAAAAATATAATGCATGATAATATTGTAGATAGTTTTGATGAATGTAGATACATTACTAGATTGTATCATAGTTGAATCATTGTTTTAATTGTATGAATACATGACAGTCCTAAAATAATTTTATTATATTTTTATATGTATAAATATATCATTATTGAGTGATTTTATTTACATTTTAGGGTGTATGGCCTTCAATGATGAATTTTCAATGAGCTTTGTAGAATCAATGATTTTATTAATTAAACTTTTGATTATATCATTTTGTGTAAATGTTTCCACAATATCACACTCTTATTATACATTATTATATTGTTCAGTGTGAATTATCTATGCATGATATTGATTGAGTTTTATGAAAAATAGTTGTCCTTGTTAAGGGATGATGAATGAAAATCAAGGGGGATTTCTATAAGTCACTCATCATCAATTAATGAGAAGGATAATGTTTATTGTATGTTATATAAGAGATTATTTTTAATGTGGACCATAAGCCTTATTTTGAAGGCTAAAATCTATAGAATGTTTTGGCCAAAAGTAATTTTATACATTTATAAATTATTTTTCCACTATAGTTTCTATTTTACATGTATGTTGATGTCATATTATATATAAGAGTAACTATGGTATGGATGATTTAGGAATATAATAGTTATTGTACCAAAAAAATAATTCTCAATTAGTTATTGATGTATACATCACCATTATCTTCCCCTTTGTGAAGGAAAGGGTATCTCCTAATGGGGAGGTGTATGGGGGACAACTCATCATTGGTTGGAGTAAAATGACATAGCTAATGCTCTAACTCTTTATATATTATCAATAATAACCATATTTACATACTCAAGTCTATTTAGGATTCAATTTACCACATAAATATTAAAAAAATTATGTGTTTATTTATTTTACTATTCATCAATGGTTGATGATAGTATTGTATTATGATATATATTATTACTACCTTGAAAAATAGAGGTTGTGATTTATTCATTGTATGATAATGAGACTTATTTTATTTTTGGGTAATGTTGATTTCATAGTGTGGTACCTATGCTTTTTTATTTATACGCCACTTAGATTATTTTATTTATCTTATTTGTCCCAAACTATTTAAATTTTGAGAGGATTGATTTATGTTTAAGCATATGATTCAGTAGAATTTTATTATATTATCTTCATCAATCTAGACTAAATATATTAATAAATAGTAATTTAAACAAATTTAAAAAAAAATTATCATGAAATAGTAATGACACTAAATGTAAAAAATGTATGGTAAATTTTAATTTAAAACTAGTCAAGTGTAACACATTGATTGTGTAGATTAGCTTTCCTTGTTCTATGCATTTTAAATGTTGCTTCATGTTACATATTATGATCCTTATTATGAATTATATTTTATGACTATCTATATATTTGTCTTTGACTCTATTTGACATTATGTGTTCATTATTTGACTTTTATATGTTTGAATCTTTCTCTATGTGGTTCTTAATCTGAATGTTCATTGTATGACTATATTTATGAATGACCCTTAATCTATGTGATATTGATTATTTTATATTTTAATATTTACCTTGTTTAAATATGTGTGTTATCATGTGTGTTTATATGATTACTTATGTGTGTCATGGCCATGGAATTTCATGTGACTCTATTTTCTATGTGTGGATACATCTAGGATTATTTGTTGAGATTATGATTCCATTATCCATATCACACACTATTATTTTTGTGTTTAGTTACATGATACATA
This sequence comes from Torreya grandis, assembly GCA_037957365.1. Taxonomy (NCBI): domain Eukaryota; kingdom Viridiplantae; phylum Streptophyta; class Pinopsida; order Cupressales; family Taxaceae; genus Torreya; species Torreya grandis. The sequence continues at coordinate 1,908,553 of JARHVA010003223.1, forward strand.
TCATGAATTAACACTTAATTTATCTATTCTTATTACTATGTTGAATCTATGTCATATGTTTTATTTTGATATATGTCTTGACATGACATTTATATACCTTAGGATACATATTTCATATATGATCATATGATCTAATCTAACTATGATGACATAATCTAATCATGTTATCACATGATTTACATTATTATATATGTTTATATATAGCGTGATGTGGATAAATCTTTTATTTTGAGATGATTAATCCATAGGTTGTGTACATCACCTCAAAATGGTGGCATACATAGTTGGCTTATCTTAGAGACTAAGTTATTTAGAAAAATTTATTTCAGATTTGGACATAGAAAAATCATATTTTTGGAACATATTATTTTAGTTTGAATTTTTTTTTACATATCTATTACATTTTTACATATATTATGACAAATTTGTTATAGGCACAGGGGTACATAAAATAAATATGTCATATATTATATAGAAATGAGTGACATTTCACATATTATGTGTTATTATTACATAGACTACATGACTCAATTTTCATAAATTATTAATTTAGGTTCATATGCTTAGCATATGTTGACACTTTACAAATATTCTAAATTTTTTACATATGGTATATGACTCATATTACAAATTTCATTAGATTTTTGGCATATGAATTGCATATGTGAAACATTATATAAATTTATCTTCTCAAGTTCTCATTTTAATTCAAATTATTAGATTGAATTTAAAAAATTATCTCTAATAAATGATTCATAAAACTTACTCAAATTCATAGATTATCAAAAAAATTGGAACCCATGGTGGGTCCATTCTATGAAATAAAAAATAAAGAGTATTGTGGTTGAAGTTTTTCAATACTTAACTTATCATCACTTACCCATATCCAATAAGGGTTGGGTCATATTAAACTTAACCCATGTATTTTAACCTAATTTGTATTATTTATTTAATGTAATTAAGATATAAACTTGAATATTCATATTGCATAATGTATAACAATTAATCATGTATCAAAGTTTAGAACATTGAAATTAATTTGTTACGCAATCTTATTAAATATATAAATTAAAATAATAGATAAGATACTTAGCATTATTCTATATTTTTTAGGAATAACACAGGTGATAGGCAATAAGGTAGGGGAAAGCAAGACTATGGGTCACTTAGTTTAAGATATGTATCCTTTTATGCAATAGGATGGTACCATCCACCTATCCAATTACTTAAAATGGTATGTTCCATATTGAATGGTTCTATTTATATGGTTTTTTCTCTTCTATTTTGGAAAAACCATGTAACAAATCCTATATTTTGAAATACAAGTCAATTGAGTGTTTCCACACTAAATGAACTAAAAGAATTAATATTTCTATATAATTTATACTTGGTCTCATCTAATTACCACATGAAATTTTTAAGAAAATCAAATCTATTAAGATTAGGTATTCATTAATGGACCTTATAAGAAAATAGTTCATCCTTTTAAGTATATTAATATTATGATGTATAGGCATAATTTCATACCGTTATAAATTTTTACCTAAAAATTACTCAATACATCCTTTCCCACAAGACTAAATTATCAATTATTAACCTTAAAAGATTTCTCATTTCATGAAAGATATATTTTATGTTAATTAAGGTAAAGGAAACTCGAAATTATAAGTTTTTCCTTCATATATTTAAATCATTCTAGCCATTTATTCTAAACACATATGAATATTAATATATTCATAAAAATATCTGCAAGTATGCCAAGTACAACTATAACATCTACTTAAAAGGAGTATTAATAAACTCAAAATTAATAGTAACTCAAGCTATCAAACATGTTAATTCATATAATCCCTAATAATTTAAGTCTACACCTTATTCCAAAACATAGTATTAATAGACACAAAGAAACATCTTTCCTTTAATATGAAACATACAATTGATTTATCAATTATTCCATAATTCACTTAATATGAAGTAGCTTATTAATTACCTATTTGTATCTTAGGAAATATACACTTACTATCAAATGAGAGTGATAGCCCAACAACTCTTATTGTCATAAAAAATAAAATAGACACATAATATGTTACCCCATCCATTCATTTACAATTTGGTATAAGGGTCCATGTTTCACTTAACATGTATAAAATATTACATTCTAATATAATACTCACATCATCTAAAAATAACTTAGGAATAAAATATTTTTCTTATTTCATCCTTCATATGTATCTTAATTAGATAGATTTTATTTAGGGTAACATTATTCTTTGCCTCTAAGAATTACCCTTTTTTTACTGTTAAATTATAATTATAATAAAATAAAATAAACTTAATAATTCGACACTACAAGTACAAATAAGAAGTGAGTTGATGAATTTCTTATTACATGAGACATTTTATCTAATACACCTCTTGTATGATGGTCCTCAATTCATTAACATTAACTTTAAATAATTAGTTGTAAATAAAATTAGATGTAAAGAGTTCCTTCTACCCCTAAATGTTGAAATTATCAATTTAAAATAATTAAAGTAAAGGAATTAAATTAAAAACTATGCTTATTAATCCAATCATTTTGAAAAATTATAGAATTTCACTAGCACACAAATGAGTGATGTTTAGGACAACATAGCTAACATTGTAGTAAATGATAGAATCAAGAGTGAAACATGAGTGGAACCCAAATAAAAATAAAATCATTAAAATCATGTATTGATAAGTCCTTATTTAAAAACATAATAATAAGAGTTAGTTCTCCATGATAGGTCATATTCCCATTCAAAATAGAAATAAACATTAACCATCATGCATTACAATCAAATACCAAAATCAACCAAATTGATATTTGAAAATCCCACATTCTATCTAAAGAATAATATAGTTTTAGTCAAGTATTAATTCAACCAAACATGTATTATCATTTCTAAAATTTTAATGAAATCATCACAAAACTTTACACAACCCTTTCAATACAAATAATGGTTAAAGAACATCTCTTCAAAACTTAATCAATACTATAAATGACCTATTATATCATGAAAAACCATATGTCCTAAATTGAATTTAATGATTCATATAATTCATGAAGTCATTTAATATTCTTACTAATGTCCATATTTACATGGGATTCATCTACAATCCTAAAGCTTATGGAAATGCTAATGACAAGCAAGCATAAAACCATGCATCCTTTCTTTAACTTATCATTAACATATTCAAAATGAATAATGCTACTCAGCAATCCATTAAATGCTTTACTATCAATATATGAATAGCATAAAAATTGAAAACTCTTCATCATTCCAAAACACTTATCACTTATTAACAAAAAAATTTGATTCATCTATTAGTTAACAAAACAACCATGTTTCAAACCATATGAGCCATAGGGTTTATTTCCCATCATAACATAATAAATAAAAATGATACTCAATTATTAATTTTTTTGAGTGTTTGAATCATCAAAAAATGATTAAGAGAAACATTTCCCACATAATCAGTTCTTCAAACCTTAGACAAAAACTCAATAAATAAATAAATACTTAATCAATAATGGTGACAATGATTATAAAACATATTCAGGAAATATTTAAACTAGTGATCACTTTCAACTCAAACAAAGAACATCATATTTAATAATGGCATTGATTAATAATGTTTTTTAAATTTATAGTTCAAATAATATAAAAATATTGATTCTAAATCAATAGATAATTTAAAAAACTCAAAAATTGATTCATAAATGTAGCCTTTAGCTATAACAATGCAAATTACTATTGCACATTATCAAAAAATGACTACAAATTGCATAAAGTAAATGTATCTATGCTAAATGATATTTAAACCAATAATAATCATAATTACCATTCTCATTGATTGTTAAATAATAATCAAAATCAATAGGAAACATCAACATAATAAATTCATTCCATCACACTTAAATCGATAGACAAACATCATAAATACAAATGTTTTATGGTTTAATATTAATACTATATGCACAACTAAATTTAAACTCAAAATAATGACTAAAACCCATTATTACTAAAGATATAGATAAAACTATTAAAATAAACATTTACATTAAACATAAGTCATTCCTCAACACATATAACACAATAAACCTTCATAATGATTTAAGTTTGCACAACCAATAATAAAATCAATCAACCTTCACAAAATTCCATCATTACATTTTATAAATTATGTACAACTCATACCTCTTTAAAATGAATGAAATGCACAACAAGCTATGAAGAAACATTAAAACCATTTTAGAGATATATTAAAATGAATATAGTCAAAAATCATATGTTCAAGCACATCCAAACATTAATCTCAAGATCAATCCCAAAGAGTATTTCTACCATTATTCTCAAGCTTAATAAGCTTTATAAACATAGTCTTAGGTGAACATCCATTCATAGAGAAGTCCAAACACATTGATCTAGTCTAATTAACCACCCCTAATCATTAGATTTATGGAAGAGTCTATATCAAAAGGTCATGGATTATTTTTATGAGTTTATAAACCATTTAATAACAAATAAATCTAAATGACATGAAACACCAAATTGAAAACACACTCAAGTTTTAATGCCAAAATGAATTACAACATTCCATCCATGAAAAATTAGTGTTTATTTCACATAAAAAGGTTGAATAAAATGGTAAAATATATAAAAATTACAAATACAATACCATTTTATATAACCCATTGTCATAGCTTAAAACTAATGTGAAAATTTCATACCAAAATCACAAAATAACATAGCAACCAAAACACTTCACATTCACATTAATCATTTTGTCCAAACACAAAATAACAACATTATAGACATCATTTACTTGTTTGTGTGATAAAGTATGCTATTTACCTCACCTTTACACAATATATATTTCTTGTCATTCTAATTCATACTACCTTGTATGCACCTTTGAACCAAAAAAAAATTCATGTAAAAATAAGTTTTTAATTATGCATTAAATTATGAAACTTCCCACTAGAATATCTCAAGTTATGGTGTAGCATAATGAAGGTATTAACTCCTTGTTACCCCATGTCCCCATTTATTCTAGTGAAAAATGATAGAGTTTTAATATACTTCTCTACCATAACATTCCCATTTGAGACATCGAGCTCCAATGACCAAGCAATGGTAGACATGCTTTCATAAGCTTCACCATGATAGTTATGGTTACGACCCAAGTCACCAAGATCACTAAAAATTTGTAAAAATAACCATAAATAAATTAAAATATTCAATAACATAAAAAAAATTATACCAAACAAAAAACCTAAGTCAAACACATGACTACCATGCAACTCTGGGTTAAATTCCAAAACATTGATTACCATGATAATCAAATACCAATACCAACCAAATGATGCCATTCGATAGCCTAAGGTATAATTGACCATGTCAAAAATAATAATAATATAACCAATAACATCATAGTCAATGAACAAAACTTTTGACTTTAAAAAAAAATACCCATAGTAAGGTTATCAATGTAATAAAGACCTATAAGATAATAAACATAAAGACATAATTCCTTATAAGACAACAAGAAGCTATTAAAACTATTGAATCCAAAAAAAAAAATGACCAACATAATATGACATATAAGATGTTAATACACTAAAATATAATCACAATAATCACTTCTTATCAAGGATGGAATCAATCCGAAACATGACTATGTACGACACATGCAACCCTAATGCAAAGTTGGGTTGAATGACATTGATTCCAACTATGAAGCTAAATAAATAAACTCTTAACAAAAGAAACAACAAAATTAAAATATTTAAAGAAGATGATAAAAACATAATAGTTAAAATTATCCTAAAAGATTATGTCATATGAACACAACATTAAAAATCAAACTTAAAATTAATTGTAGTCAACAATTGACAGTATATAGACCAACTATGTTTATTTTGGAAACTTGTGTCTTATAATTCATTATCAAAATTTAACCAAATTTACACTAGTAAAACCATACCACTTATAATTTTCCAATCAATCCTAGCTCATAGTTCATACTAAAATCATAAAACAAGACATAAATAATATCTATCCTAAAAAAATATAATGATGATAACTGAAATATCAACTGAAATATAACATTTTAACATAGTCATTTTAAGAATAATGACAAAATATTAATTAAATAAATGTGTCCAACAATTTCCATGATAATATATGAAGTCTAAAAACATATGGAAATGTTATGAAAATTGCATGACAATAATAATCTATAGTTTTGAAGTTGTTTTAGAGTCGATCATGACATCCTTTCCCTCTTAAAAATGAGCCATCCTCATGACTAATAAAATAGCTATGGATAATGCTACCTAAAAATAATTTTAATCTTCCATAATTTTATTAATTTTATTAATTGGCTACCATTTACAAAAAACTTGTTTTATTTATCTATTTCTTAACTTAATGTTATGATAGTCTAAGATCCTCATCGATTCATGTTTTGCCACCATTAGTCAAAGTTGCTTATGTATAGGTTTTCAGGAAGACTCCATTCATGGAGTGAAGATTTAATAATATCTTAAAAACATTATATATTCTTAATAAATCCAAAACCATTCTTATTAACATCTCACATTTCAAAAATTTGGCATAAGTTTCTTTTTTTCCTTTAGCAAGCTAGTTATAAACTAGTAAGGGCAATTTTTAGATGTTTGATTCATGAAAGAGAAGAATATTTTGTTAAAATTTTATTATTGTAATAAATTTAAACATATTCCATAACTATTTCATTTAATTATTTTTAGTTTACATGGGATTAAAATCTATGAATCAACATTTAGAAGGAAAGGTGCTCTAAAACCCTTCTAAAACCCCAATAGCTTGATTTTAGGAGATGTGATTGTATTTTTGAGTTATTTGTTACAAATGAAAAGATTTTTTTGATATTTTGTCGCATAAATAACATTAATAAACTTATAAAATAAAAAATTTAATTAAAATAATGGGTAAAGGTAATGGTACAAATTGTAGGGTTTCAAGCATGTATTGGACCGTCAAAAAGGCATTTTGAAGAGGTTAAAGTGATTGTTTGAGTGTATAAATTGGTTTAAATTATTATAATGCATCTTAAAATATATAATTAAAAATTAATTATTAATTTTGGCCACTTAAAACTCAATAAAACACCAAAATGCAAACCTATAGGCATTTAGAAATGAGAAAGTGCAGACTAAAAATCACTAAAAAGTCCATATTTTGAGTTTTACTCAGCAAAATATCTTAAAATTTTACATAAATGTATTTTTTTATGTCATTTAATGTTTTAAATATTTTTAATTTCATTAATATACATAATCAGGGATAAAATATCAAAACATAGGTCTCCACCATGAAGGAAATCATGGTTTTTGACTAATTTGCTCATAAATAGGGTGAGAAATGAGTGTTTCAGATCTTTCCAAGGGATTAAAATGATTTTATAGGGTTTATAATTAATTTAAATGTATTAATACATGATTATAAAATTAAAACCAATTAAAAATAGGCTCGTATCATTGAAAAATATCTTCATGAAACCATGTAGGTAGTAAATAGGCACTTTTTGTGAATTTTTTGTTTGAGATTTTGGTGAAGCTTTTTAGATATTTTATAGATTTTACATATATTAAATATTTTTAACTATCCAATTAACATATTATAAGTTTATTTTAAGGCCTATAAATCATGTTAGACCGCCAAATCTAAATCAGGGGTTTTAGAGGCCTATAGAACACAAAAGAGCATTTTTGGAAGTTATATGTGGAATTTGGAGCTAAAATTTTGTTGTAAGGTATGTTACACCATTTTTATTATGTTTTAGATTAAGGTAAAAATAGGTTTTGAAGGGACCCCAAAACCCTGAATAAAAGGAGAAAGATAAAATAGTAACGTCCACAGGCAAAGCCTAAAACCTACTTCACCGAAGTAACAAAACCAAGTTACAAAGACCAGAAGCTAACAAACAAAAAACCAAAGATAGACCCCAAGTTTTATAGAGACCTAGAAACTCCATAGTAAAAAGAGTTCAAAAAACTAGGTACCAAGGCTAGATATCACAGCCAACTAACAGAATCAACTAAAAGAACCAGGAACTATTCTTCTAGTTCCAATATCATCTTCACTGCTTCCTTACCTTTCACAACAGTGTCCTGGATGGCAGCAGTCACTTGCGTAGATCCATCTTGAATTAATTTATTTCTTGAGCTTTGTCCAGTTCTCTTGCTAGGCCCCTCCAAAGTTTTGATTTCCTCATTTGCTCTTTTTCCAATGTTTACAACAACATCACAAATGCTAGAGGTTACCTCCTCCATCTTTGTTCTAATTTCCTTTATGAGTTCCCTTAGGTTGTTCTCATAATCTTTGAGTTTTATGGGAATATCCCTCATATGATTTTCCATGTTATTTATTTTGTTCCAAATTTCCTCCTGTTTACCCTCTATTATTTCCATTTTCCTATTGATTTCCATTATCTCCTTATATGTCCATAAATCGAATTGAAGAGTAGCATCAACTTTCCAATTGGCCAATCTAGTAGGTGGGTACCTTTCATCATTCTACCTTTTATCACTCCAATCTTCTGTGTTCTTTTTAGGATTGCTTCCAACTTCTTCAATATAGTCCTCCATTTCCATTCATTTCTGTTCTTTTGTTTCAGTAGGGCTTACATTTTGGTTACTTAATTCCTTTACTTGAGCTCCCATTTCCAATATTTGGTTAGCGACCTGAACTAGATTTTCCTTTTCATTAATCGGATCAGGGTCCACAATAGGATCATCTAGATCTTTATCAATTTCCTCAAATAGTTTTTGGTTTTCCTCAGACTCATGGTTGCTATTTTCAGACTTTTCCTCTATAGTGACTCCTTTCTCATTCTTATCTTGCACTTCTTCTTCCTCACTAGAACTTGAATGCCCACTTTATGTTCCTCCCTCTTCCTCCAGACTCTCCTCCCCAGTGTTTTTAGAACCATTTTCATTATGTTAAAATACAATTTATACTCTTTATATATACAAATAATTAAAATTCATCAAGTTTTAGGCTCTCATTATGCATTTAACAAGCTTACCAAAATAGAGAAGATATACACTTCCAAGAAAGGTCAATTTAGAGAGCTATGATTGTTCATCATAAAATAAATTATCATCAAGGATATTTCATTAAAATTAATAATTAAATAAATAAATCATGAAATATCTCTCATTAATATGCCACCTTGGAGGAGGAAGACACAAGCTCCATAAATGCATTAAAATCCTCAACAACCTTTCCAAGTAAATCACATGTGTTATTTGCCATTTAGAGATAAATAATAGGTCAATGTTTATTGTAAAAAAGGAATAAATGTTGGAATGATTATTCAAATACATAAACAAAAATTTTCTCTCACTTTTATGTAACATTAGAGCCATTTGTAGAAAAATTCAAATCAAACAAGAAGAAGCCTTCGGTCAACCCTGGAAAGGTGGATAAACATCATGCCAGATTATAGGAGCATATTTAAAGACTTAATAAAAAATTGATGTAATATTTTAATCAAGGGGAATAAAATAAATGAAACATGCAAACATATCCCTTTTATTACACCTTAGATAAATTTGAGAAAGTTAAAAGAAAGAAACATGCATGCAAGAATATAAGTGCATAGGTGGGTCAAACTCTAAGATATAAGAAAGATAGCTAAATTCACTAACTAGAAAGATGGAGTCTCAATTAGATTGAATGTGATGTTCATAAGGAGTTAAGTGAAGATTATCGACACCTATTCAAGTATTTAATACCATTAAAGCATGTAAGGAGACCAATTTATTTAAAATAGATCATGATTGAGGAACATGTACTTATTTAAAAACATTAAAACAATTTTATCTCTCTCTCCTATGCCATGTTCCATGAAAATAAGTTTAAACTATATATTTAATACATAGGATTTTGGAGTTTGGTAATTGAGTTGAAATAGGAGTGAAGGATGACTAGGCATGAATGACTCATCCCTAGATTAGGGATGCTTTATCTCCTCTCTCCTATTTTTATTTTCTATATGTATGTTAATTTTTTGAATAATAAATGAGATTGTTCTTTTTTATATACAAAAACTCTACCAAAATTTGTACTACATCACTTGTAAATCAATAACAAGTTGATCTTTCCTTAATTTTTAGGTTGTTCATGAAGTGTGTGTTAGAGGTACAATAACTAAGAGGGAGGGGGTGAATCAGTGATGCAATAAATTCAAATACATTTCCAAAACTTCAAACTTTCAACCAATCAATATAAGTAATCATGTATCATATAAACTAGTTATTGTAATGAACAAGTAAATTATGGAAGATCAAAGAAAATAGCACATGAATTATGTTATAAACCCTCATGGTGGATAAAACCCACTCTCAAGTATAAAAAAAATTGGACTAAAATCCTATAATGGATTCAAAAACAAGATAATTTAGTGAATTACCCACTTCACAAGGAATACCAACCCCTAAGTATGAACAATCACCTACTTGTCTTAGATGTTGAGCACCCACACAACACCTTATAATTTCAATACCTCCAAAGCTCTAATTTCCTTTAAAATTAATGGGAAAATAGTGAAGATTAATTATATTTAAACCTTAACACTCTCTCAAAACTCCAAATACAATCAATACATTCAAAACACCCTTTTGGATCACTTTACCCTTCTTCACTCATATTCAATCTTCAATCGTAAACAAACACTATTATAACATTAAAAATATAACATATAGGTCACATAGATATCCCTCACACTACTATTCTCTTCAATATATCCACCAATCATACCCAATATTCTTTATACTTTAGATATCAACTCTAGAAACCTTCATCTTTATTTACCCCTTTATAGAGCCTTCATGATCATCACCTTCTTGGTCGGCCATAAGACTTGACTTAACCCTTAAGGATTATATAAATTTTATAATAGAGTAAATTTAATCTAAATAGGTCATATATATCTTGGATATATCATCCTTAAGAAATTAAACCTTTCAATTAGGACTTCATAAGCCCTTATAGGTCCATAGAGGCCTACTCATCATTTTAACACTTCACTGAGAAAAACTAGGAACATGAAACCACTTCAACACACATAGGCCCTCGCCATATGACCATTAAGACACCCTCAAGTGATTACATTCATCACTAAACACCTATGAATATGCAAAACCCATCAATCATTTGCCTTGTAAATTAAAATGCCATGAACAAATCAAAATTCAACTTGTAAGAAATTCTTCATATTGAAGATGGATTGGTTAGACCTCCAAAATACATTAAGATGATCTTATAGGAGTATACAAAACTCTAAAATATTTTATTCACTTTTAAAAACTTAAACACCATTAATAGAATTCAAAAATCCTTCTTGGGTCATTTGTAGAGGAAGGTCAAACCCGGAGTCAACTTTGGACTACAATAAATGTAGGTATACAACTAGTCAAACCTCCAAATATTTATTCCTAGATTGCCATTGAACTGATTTACCACTTTTATTTTTATACCACCATAAAATTAATTTATAATCAAATGTAATTAAAAAATTATTTTATACTATTTTTCCTCTATAAATTTAAATATTTGAATTCCAACGGTCACTTTTTGATGCAAATTTGACTATGGAAACTAGTGAAATATCCTTGAGAGACCAAAATTGCACTACTATAAATTTTTATATACATCATTTCAAGAGCTAAAATTTTAAACACATGATCTAGGCATAAACATAAATAACCCCATGTGACCACTTTCTTCTGAGACCTTCACATATATGAATGTTGATGTCATCAATCTGCTTACTCAAGAAGTTATGCTAAGATGACTAGGAGAACCTAGACCTTTACAAGACCAGTCAAATTAATTAATTTCACTTTCACAAGTACACAAATAAATATGTACCCATAATATTACCCCTAAAACATGGTCAAAACATCACCAACATTCATCACCTTACCTAATCAAGCAAACACAATAGGGTCCATTCATGATCACTAAGGCACACTTTGTCATTGATAACTATGCATTCATATCAACTAATGAACACACTTGTACACCTTAGGGACATCATTTACAACACCTAACAAGTGTGTACATCATATTGATTCATGTAACTTTATGAATCATTGATTTTCCTATGTTTGTGTCTAAATTTTTCACTTTTATGCAGCATATGATAATTATTATAGGTTGTATCAAGTGTCTAAGCCTAATTTATACCTAATTTAGATGTGAATTCAACCTATTTTAATTATTTATATTCTAGTTTGAGTTTTTTTTAAGACCTTTGTATGAAATACTAATGTAAGAGTCATTTTTTTAAAGATGAAGTGAAAGTGTGAAAGTTATTTAGCTTTCTAAGTGTGTCAAGTATAGGCATAATTGAATTCAACATTAGTGAATCACCCCAAATTTTTAGTTTCATGTTCATTATAGTTTGATTATTTCTCCTTTCACCCTTTTCCTAGTTAATAAGTCACTAAATTAGAGAGTTTAGAAAGAATTAGGTGAGTGTACCAAAGAGAAACAACCCTTAGTCTAGATATTATCTCTAATATAAGGCCACCCACACCTTGGATATATTTTATTATGTCAATGTCAGTGAAAAAAATAACACATTCTTGTAATGGTGAAATTCTGAGTGATAATAGTTTCTACCACACCTGATGGGACAAAGATTGGATCTGAAAATAGATATTTATAGTAGTAAAACAGTAGTAATTTCATGTCTAAGATCACTACGAGGTTTTTATTTACAAGTATACCATTTGATTTTGTTCAATTATCTTTCCATTAAAATAAAATAAGAAGGTTTTTAAGAAAAATTCTATATCCTATGAGGCTATTTTAGTCACCAAAATAGTCTATTGTGAAAACCAATTCAATTTCAAATCCCATTATCAACATGGATATCCAATGAACCAAGTAATGTTTCCTTTAAATGATGGAATACTTCTCAATTTGGATCAAAATGAATATGCCCCATCCTCAACCCTCAAGATCCTACCATATTTTAGAGGTAAAGATCAAACTACAGCCCTATAACATATCAAAGATGTGGCCAACTTGTGTTCATTACACCATGTTATACAAGAGAATATTGTCATCTATTTACTTAGTAAGTCCTTCTAGGTAAATATGTTTCAATGGTGTATTAACCTTCCCATGAACTCCATTATCACTTTGGATGACTTAGGTACAATATTATATAGATAACATGAAGATAAAGTAGACCATTTATCCCTTTTTGGGAACCTCACTACCATTAGGAGAACACCACATGAATTTATGACTGATTTCAATATTAAGTTTTTTAAAGCATGGAACATAATACCTCCCATGATAAGTCCATATAATTATTATTATTTCTTATACTTCTTGAGAGCCTTAAATTATGATATTTTAGTTATGATTAAGTCTATGGGTGTTAAGACATTCCCATATGCCCTTGAGTTTTCCATTAGAGCTGAAAATAGACTAATTCAAGATGGTAAACTTTTACCTAAGCCTCCAATGTAAATTTTTCTAGAAAAATAACCTATTCTACCTATTCAATCTCCATTATTATCCCCAATTACATCCCCTCAAATTTAATTTCAAGATATTCATAGTCAATCTAGTGAGCTTGGTGAACTAAAAGGTATGTTGAAATCTTTTGGTAGTGAGATAGTTCTACTAAAGAGGAAATAATATAAAGAAAATATGCCATATTAAGAACTTAATAAGTCAAAATATCATCCATATAGAGATAAAATAAATATTTTCTAAGGCTTTAGAGATAATATCCCTCAATACCAAGCTCAAGGAGTTATTACACCAACCAAATCATATGATGTAATTAAGCCCAATGCTCCTTCCACATCTAAGGACCTTGTACTAGTACAAAATATTTTGATGTAAAATTCAAGTTGGAAACCTTCTAACACCAATGATGTTTAAAATTAAGTTTTAGTTGTAAAAACTATATAAATTACTCAAATGACACAAGAGGAAACCTTTATTTAAAAATGAAAACACAATGAAATTATGATGCAAAAGTGGGAAGTGAATCATGGATAGGTACAACTAGACACAACCTTGGTTAATTTTAAAGTTGATGATCACATGGTACTAAATTAGATTGGCGAGCCTATCAAATCAAGCAATTTGGTTACAACCATCGCAAGATCCAAGAGAAGGGAAGTATATGAGATTGAATAGGTAAGTTATACTCCAAATTTTTCTAATATAGTTTATAAAGGTAATAATGATAAAATTTATACCCATTTACTTCAAAAAAATTAAAATGTTCAAGAAAGCAAGGTTCACCAAGTGCCTCAAGTATAAAAGCATCTTATTGATCTAAAGGTTCAAAAGAATATTAGAGGTTCCTCCTTCAGCATTGTAGACCATATAAAGTAAGATAACATAAAAATGTCCATGTGGGATTCATTTTTAATCCTAAGAAAAAAGGATACCCTTATCCATGAGATTTTAGGCCTTATCTTGTATACAAAACCACCAGAGAAGGAAAGTTTAGTTCTAGCAAATTTAGATCAAAAATAAAATCAAAAAGTATAAAAAGTATATAAATGGGTAAATGCCACAAAATATGATTAAAAAAAAATTAATGTAACTTGTTTCTATCTTTCCTTTATTTTTAGTAGCACACTAGTTCATAATTGCATGGTTAATAGTGGGACAACTAACATAATAATGCCAAAATAGATTGCAAATAAGTTTAATTTGGTGTATGATCCAAACACTTAGGGTGTATTTAAACTTGATGGATCTCTAACCAAGATAGTGGGCATAATCATTAATCTATAAATAACACTTCATTCATGCCCAAATGTGACCATTCAATAAGATGTGGTGGTGGTGGTGGATTTTCCTCCATACCTTGTTATGTGTTTATCATGTGACTTTAATTCAAAGATAGGTGGGTATATTTAATATAATTGAACATACCTAATTCTTATAAAAAGTTATGAAATAAAATTTATAATTCATTTAGAGCCTATTTCTCATTTTTATCTAGATCCATACATGCCTCGTATTGTTAATACTAATTGTGTCATCTCAAATAAAGTGGATAAAACTAGTCAAGCTAAAGAAACCACATCTTTTGATGGTTTTAATAATTTATTTATTAAATAAATAGATAATAATATTCATGATAATGATCCCTAAATTATGATAGAGGAATAAATACTTGGATTTTATTGTTTACATGAGGATGGTGCACAAATTTCAGCTTTATACAAAGAAGGTGAGCTAAATGATGGTTTATGGAAACTCTATTTTAATGGATCATATAATAAATATGGTCCAAGGAATGGTATGATTCCATATATAAAAATTTACTATGTTTCTATAAAATTTAATTTTGAATTCTCTAACAACATAGCATAATATGAGGCCTTAGTTCATGGTTTGTAATGGGCTAGAAAGATGGGAGCTAATATTTTACAAGAATTTGGAGATAGTGAGATTGTGGTACATCAAATAATAGGGTTAAATGTGTGTAAAAATGAATTAGTAAATTCATAAAAACATAGGATATGGGATCTTCTAAAGGATTTTGATGTGTTTAACATACAAGCAGTGCCTAGAGAGTAATAAAAATGTAGATAGGTTGGATGCAATAGGAACCTAATTTGACATTAAAAATGATGTAAATAATGATAAAAATTAGCCATACATAAATATTGTGGTAAGACCCTCCATTCCTAATAACAATGTGAATTGGAAACTCTTCGAGGATGATGATCAAGTTATTCATTTCCTACAAGAAGAGGCTAAATTCTCTTTTGGAAATTAGTCAAAACTTTTATAATAGTATAGTGATCAAATAGTTCAACTCAATTCTAACAAGTTACCAAAGGGTAATATCACACTTGAGAATATTTTAATTAGGGATGATGAGGTAAGAAGGGATAAATATTATTTTTATACCAAAGAAGAACATAGATCTCAAGCTTGGTAAAGTATGCTCTCAAGATAAAAAAGAATCTTTTTTTGCCTTATGTTGAGAGTTTTCTAATGTGTTTGCATGGGAGTGAAATGATTTAAATGGTTTTTATCCTATTTTGGTTGATCACACCATTAAAATATAATTATTTACAAAAGAGGTGAGTCAAAGATAAAGGCCAATCAACCCAAATCTAGAACTTCTGATCAAAACATCGTGTCACAAACTAATTGAATTAACTATAATATTTTCCATCAAGCATTCCACTTGGGTGGATAACCTTGTTCTTATGAGGAATAAAAATGGACAAATTAGATTATGTGTGGACTTCCTTACCTTGAATAATGCCTCACTAAAGGATCATTATCCCTTGCCATCAATGGAACAAAAACTGTAGTTAGTGGCTAGGTTGGAAAGGTTTTCATTTCTAATGGTTATAGTGGGTAGAACCAAATACTTTTGAAGGAAGAAACTCAATTCAAAATAGCATTCACCACCAAGTGTTATACCTTTTCATATCAAAAAATTACATTTGGGATGTCCAATGTAGGAGCAACATTCTAAAGAGCCATGGATATGGCCTTTCAAGATTTAATCAATAGGTTTATTCTTGTGTATTTAGATGATGTTACATTTTTTCAAAGGCAAGTGATCACATGCTTCATATTAGAGAGGTATTTGAGAGATCTAGGCAATATAGGGTGTCACTTAACCTAAAAAAGTGTGTTTTAAGTGGATTAAGGTAAAATACTTGGTCATGTTGTTTCTAAGCATGGTTTGAGTATTTATCCAAAAATAATAGATTATATTATTGAATTATCCTTGCCTAAGCATAAGAAAACATTTAAAAGTTTCCTTGGTAAGATTAAACTTATAATAAGTATATATATAATATTTCAAGTATTTTAAGGCCTCTTAAAACTATGGTCAAGAAAAATTGAAATTTTACTTAGACCAAGGAAGGTATGAAAAGTTTTGAATAAATCAAGAAAGCCATTGATAGTGATGCCACTCTTATCAATCCTTATTTTTCCAAGGATTTTGTGTCATACGCATATGCTAGTATTGATACAATTTTAGGAATATTGACACAAAAAAATCAATAAGGTTTGGAGCATTCCATAGAATTTTTTATTCAAGGATTGCAAGAGTATGAAATAAGGTACACATTTTTTGAGAAACATGTGTTTTCCATAATCAAATTTCTCAAAAATTTTAGGCACCTACTATTTAACAACAAAATCCATGTGATGGTTTCCCTTTTTAGCATCAAAGAGTTATTTTTGAACAAGGATATAACTAAAAAGAGAGTAGGATGAATACCAAGTTTCATGTAATATGACATGAAAGTAAAGGTAACCACATTAATTAGAGGGAAATGGTTGTGTGATCACTTGGCTCAAGACTTGTAGGAAAGTAAAGAGGTAATTTTAGTATTGAATGATGAAGATATTGTAGATAATAATATACCTTCATCAAGTTGGTTTCAAGATATGGTAAGGTACCTTAAAATTGGTATGTATCCTCAAAATTTAAGTGGTTCAAAGAGAATATAGTTTAGGATGAAATATATTAATTTTCTTCTTGTTAATGGTGTGTTATTAAAAAAGGATGTTAATGGCATGTTGTTGAGATTCATAGAGCCTAGTCAAGTTAAAATATTACTTGAAAATTTTCATGATAGAAAAGTTGGAGGACACTTTTTATCAATTAAAAAATAACTCAAATCATGAGGAGTGGATATTATTGGCCAAACATTTCTAGAGATTTCCATGCTTGGATAAAGAAGTGCAAGAACTGTGTATTGTTTGTAGGAAAGTAAAAGCTTGTTACCTTAACTCTTCAACCTATTTCAGTAGGTAAACCCTTTATACCATAGGCTTTGGACTTAAATAGTCTCATTAATCCACTTTTTTAGTTTGGGACACAAATGGATTCTTACATCCACATATTAATTTACTAGATAGACAGAAGCAACGACTTTGAAAAATGAAAATAAATATAATGTCTTATACTTATATGAAGGTTTCCTCACAAAGTTTAGTGTTTATTTAACTATAATTTTAGATAATTCTATGGAAGTTGTAGGGGATTAAATCAGTCAATTGGTTATCAAAAATGATATGTATTTTAGCACTTCTTCCAATTATTATCCACAAGGCAATGGCCTTACTAAGTCCACTAACAAAAACTTGTTAAAGATCATTAGGAAAACCATTGAAGACAATTAAAGGACATGGAATTTAAAGTTAAATTTAGATTTATGGGATTATAATATCACATTTAAGAGGTGCATTTCCAATTAACCCTATAATCTAGTGTATGGGATAGAAGTTAAATTTCCAATCTCACTTGATCTCCCTGCTTTGGATATAATGCATCAGTTGGAATTGTGAATGAGTGTTCCTATAGAAGTGAGATATGATATACTTATAGAGTTAGAGTAAATAAAAATAATTACATATTAGATATGGATATGCATCAATAATAAGTAAATAAAACATTTGATATAATATTATCTTCAAGGACATTCAAGAAAGGTGACTTGGTTCTCAAATGGGATGAGGATAGGTTCAAACCAAGAAGAACACAAAGTTTGACTCACTTTTGAGTGTTCCTTACATGATATAAATATGAAAGACTATTGACACCTTCCAAATATCCAATATGGATGGAAAAGATCTCCTAATACTAATAAATTGGATTCATATTAATAATTATTGATGAATATAGGTTCTTCTTTATACTTAGTAGTTTTAGTTTTCAGTTTCCTCTAAGTGATATCTTGCACATTTTGAGTTAGTATTTTAATATTTTTAAATTACTTAAGTGATTATACACAAATGTTTTTGTTTCTTGAGAAGGAATTTGTAGGTAATGTTTTCATAACTACATATCCTAATGGATAAGGATACTAGACTTCAATGCTTAGTAGCAAACATCCT
This sequence comes from Torreya grandis, assembly GCA_037957365.1. Taxonomy (NCBI): domain Eukaryota; kingdom Viridiplantae; phylum Streptophyta; class Pinopsida; order Cupressales; family Taxaceae; genus Torreya; species Torreya grandis. The sequence continues at coordinate 1,927,497 of JARHVA010003223.1, forward strand.
AGTAGGGTCACAAAGAATGTTGATAAAGTTTTCCACCATTATTAAAGTTTGATTAAGTGTAGGTTTTTATGAAGAATAAATTCATAGAGTGAATATTCAATAAAAATAATTCTAAATAATAGCTCACAGTTATAAACTTTTGTAGAAGTTTATTATATTCGTCTAACAAGCTAGTAAGGGTAATTTTTTAGTTGTTCAATTCATGAAGGAGAAGAAGAATTTGTTATAATGGTATTAGGAAAATATATGGTCCCATATTACATCAATATTCCATAAATTTTTTTTAGTTTATAGGGTCTAAATTTATGAATCATCATTAAGAAGGAAAGGTGATCTAAAACCCTTCTAAAACCCCAATAACTCAATTTTAGGAGATATGAGTGCATTTATGAGTTATATATTTAAAATTAATTTTTTTGAGATATTATGGGGAATAAATATCCTTTATAAAAATTTATAAATAAAAAAATTAATAAAAATAATGGACAATGGTAAAGGTAGAGATTGTAGGGTTTCAAGCATGTAAGAGAGATAATTGTAAAAGACATTTTTAAAGAGGTCTAAGTTAATTTTTGAGCATATAAAATGGTTTTAATGATTATATGGTATATTATGGGTTATAATTAAAATTTAAATAGGTATTTATTACTCATAAAACTTAATAAAATAACAAAATGTAGACCTACATGCATTCAAAAATGAGAAAGTGCAAGTTAAACACACTAAAAAGTGCATATTTTGGGTTTTACCAAGTTAAATTTCTTAAAATTATATATGGATGTCTATTTTTATTTCATTGAACATTTAAAAGTGTTTTAATTAATTTAAAATACCTAATGAGATAGAAAATAGAAAAACATAGGTCTGTACCATAAAGGAAATCCCACAAATAGAGCGAGAATAGAGTATTTTATATCTTTCCAAGGGAATAAAATTATTTTATAGGGTGTATAATTAATTTATATGTATTAATAAATTATTATACAATAAAAATTAATGAAAACTAGTCTCATATCATTTAAAAACATCTCCAAGTAGCCCTACGGGCAACAAGTAGGCACTTTTTATGAATTTTTATTTGAGAGTTTGGTTAAATATTTAAAAAAAATAAAACTTTTATAGGTATAAACCATATATATATATATATATATATATATATATATAATATTATGAGATTTTTTAGTCCTATAACTCATTTTAGACCCCCAAATTTAAATCAGTGTTTCTTGAAGCCTAGAGAACACAAAAGAGCATTTTTAAAAGTTGTATGTGGAATTCAAAGCTAAAATTTTGTTTGAAGATCTGTCATATAATGTTGATTATTTGAAAATAATATTTATACCCATATATATATATATATATATATATATATATATATATAAAATTTAAATTCATCAATTTGTAATTTTTCATCATTCAACAAACTTGCTAAAATAGAGAAGATGTACACTTCCCAAAAAGGTCAGTACCTATTCATCATAAAATTCACTATCATCAAAGATATTTCATGAGAATTAAGACTTAAATAAATAAATAATTAATTAAATGTTTCTCACTAATATGCCACCTTAGAGGAAGAAGATACAAACTCCATCAATGCATTGAAATCCTCTGCAACCTTGCTTAGTAAATCACATGTTCTCTTTGCCATTTGGAGATCAAGAAGACATCAAGTGTTTATGTTCAAAAATCACTCAAGGTTGGAAGTATTATTCAAAATAATAAACAATAATTTTATTTCATTAAATGACACCTTGGATCCATTTATGGAAAAATTGAAATCAAACAAGAAGAATCCTTCAATTATCCCTAGAAAAGTTGTAAAATAACATGCAATAATGAAGGAGTATAGTTAAAATCTTGATCAAACCTTGAGGGCCTATTTTCATTTATGAGGATCATTAAAAACTTTAAACATTCAAACCAATTCCTCCTATTCCACCTTATAGAAATTTGAGGAAGTTAAGATAAATAAACATGCATGGAAGAATATAGGTGCATAGGTGGGTCAAACTCTAAGATACAAGGAAGATAACTGAAGTCACTCACTAGAAAGATGGAGAGTCTCAAGGAGATTGAAAGTGATGTTCACAAGGATTTAAGTGAATATAATCAACACCTCTTCAATCATTCAACACTATCAAAACATGCAATGATACCTATTCCCTTAAAGATAGGTATATTGACGAATTAGGACTTCTTCAAAAACATTCAAGCCATCTTATCTCTCTCTCCTACACCATGTTACAAGAAAACAAGTTTAAAATATAGATGTAATATGTATGATTTTGGGTTTTTTAGTTGAGTTTTAGTAGGAGTTAAGGATTAATATGCATGATGACTCATCCCTACTTTGGTGTTACTTTGTCTCCTCTCTCCTATTTTTTTCTACATGTATGTTTATTTATTGTATAAGAAATGTGATTATGATTTTGGATATACATAAACTCTAAAAAAAAATTTACTACATCACATTTTAAGCAAAAATAATATTATTTTTCCTCCATTTTAGGTAGTCCATGAAATGTGTGCCTCATATTCATTGATGTAACTTAGTGAATGCTTGATTTTCCTATGTTTATTTATAATTTTTTCAATTTTATGTATCATATGAGAATTATTATAGGTCATATCAAGTGTCTACATCATTTTTATCCCTAATTTTTAATTGAATTAAACCTATGTTCATTATTTCCTTTCTAGTGTGAGTGTTTGTCAATAACTTTATATGAAATACTAATGTAAGCATCATTATCTAAAGATGAAGTAAATGTGTGGAAGTTATTTAACTTCCCAGTTATGTCAATTATAGTCATATTTGAAAATAAAATTGGTTATATTGGTCAAAATTTTCATACATATGAAACTTTTTCTTGGATGGATCAAGCCACTCTCTTGAACCTTTCAGTAACCTTCTACCCCCATGACTAGTCCCTTTGTGGTCTTAAATTGATGATATAGTGTAATATTCTAGGAAGGATGGTGTGGTGTGAGAAGATGAGTATATTTATAGTTGAGTGAGTGATCTAATGTTGGAATAATGAGACAACCCTCATTACCCTATCAGATGTCACTTACAAGCTTTTGAAACACTTTAGGCAAGCTTTAATGTGAATTTGGTGATTTTGAGGAAAAGGCCTAGAAACAGGTCTAGAACTACAAATGAAGGATCCAAGACGTTTCCATGGTGTTATATAAAAAAATGGCATGAAGGAGGTTTACAAAAATTATTATATATTTTAATGAGCCAAAAAATAGGTCTAGAGAAGCTATTATGCCCAAAAGAACCCCAAAAGTGCATTAGATGACTTAAGTGTCCTCAAAATAGAAATTTCAACTGAAAAAGTAATTTTTTGAAGAATTAAAATTGGTTTTGACCTCCTCCCACATACATATGGTTATTTTAACCCTTTATTCATGTTTAAGGTCATTTGAGATTATTTAGAGTAGAGGAGAGGAGTTTGGGAGCAAAAAGATGCATTTTGGAACTTTGACAAAACATGTTTGTGGAGGATTTGATTTATTAAATGTCTCATATATCATATTTAATAATATATTGTGTCCATAATATCCCCTCATATTACTCTAAAATCATATTCCATCATAATAACCAACAAAGGTAAGGAAAACCTATTGGATACAAATTAGGCATGAAGGAAGTTTTCTACCATTAGTGGAGGTCCAAAAATTTCAAAAGTTTTATAGAAGAAATAAAAGTTAATTCATATCATAAAAAATCTTTCCAAAGTTTTATATTAAATATTTAGACTTATGTCTCTTCATGCTATGGAAAAACCATTTTGGGCAGTTTGGGATAGTTCTAAAAGAGGCTCAAGTTTTCACTTAGTACAGTCATGAGAGAGAGAGAGAGAGAGAGAGAGAGAGAGAGAGAGAGAGAGAGAGAGAGAGAGAGAGAGAGAGAGAGAGAGAGAGAGAGAGAGAGAGAGAGAGAGTTGGGAAAAAATATTTTGGGAAGTTATATGGACCCTAATTAACTTAGAATTTATGTCATTTTTGGTCTTTTTTATCTATCCATATTTATGAATTTTTTTTAACAATTTAGTGGTGTCTAGAAGGCCTACTCATCCAAATTTAGGAAGGTACTTATGTCATAAAACTTATTTTCCTTATTATCCTTGTGAAATGGCCATTTGATCAATTTTATATTAGAAATTATGTTTGAGGGATAATTTAACTCATCCTAATTATGACACATCAATAATATTCAAGTGATCTTTCTCCTTAATCCTCAATGGTTCATCAAAGCCTTGGTAGGTCAAATAATCATTTCCTACATTTTCATACATAGTCAGGTGAGTGTGATATGTGAGTTCTTAAACATGTATCATAGATATGTTAGGAAAAGTTAAAATGAGATTAAACACATTATTGTTACATGATAAATCAATAAATAGATCTTAAAATGATAAAATATGGACTATGATAGCTAATACCTCTACATACAAAGTCGTCTACCATTAATGAGCATATATAGGTACCTATAATAAGAATAGTCACATTTCATAAAGTAATTATAGCTTTTTTGGAATGTCCCAAGGTTTAAATATTAGTTGAGGAGATTTTATAGGTATAATATTGATCAATATGTCATCCACCATGCATATTATTCATGTTTCATCTCCATTGTATTGCTTGTAACCATGATGTACACCTACAAGCACCATTCAAGAGTAAACACGTGGAAAAGAGGTATTGGTATGGTTTTAAGTCACTTTAGATGAAAAACATACATTTGAGGACTTTGATAGCCTTTAAAATGGATTACAAGCCCATACTTCATGAACATAGCTCATGACAACATTCACTGCCTATTTGCTATAAATGACCACCTGTAGTTGACTCATATAGATATATGAGGGTCATCATGGAGGAGATTGGATGTGTTTATATGACTTAATGAAGTTTTAATAGTTTAATTATGCCATTAAAAACATTTTTGATCCATTAGATAGCCAATCAACTTGGAACAAACCATCTTCAAAGTTGAATGATTGTGTTAGGGATAATTTCCCTCAAACACAAAAACAAAGGCTTGAGCACCTTTTGTTGATGAAAAATGATGATGTTTAATGGGTTTTTTGTCATTAAAAATTCATTTATATTGTATAAATATCCTATGGTAATATATATAAAAAAATAAGGTGTTTGTGGTTAGAGTAGAATAGTGTTTGAAGACTCCCAAATCATGAAGTTATATATTGAAGGTATTTAGTGACTTCTATAAGATTTGAGCCTCAAAAGAACTTCTCACACCAAGATGGAAATGCAAGCTCTAAATTTTTTAATGGTACATAATGGTAGCTTCTCCAAGGTGAATCAAACATGTCCTAATAGTTTTCATACATATAAAAGACAAAAAAAACTATTGTTTTAGTTTTCTAGGCCTAGAGAGCTAAGAGAGCCCAATAATGTGAGAAGAGAAGAGCGTGACAAAAATAGTTTCCTTGAGAGTTACGACCTAAATTTTGTAGGATATTTATGAGAATGGGTGAAATACAAAAATGTCTCTTATTTTCCCTATTTATCCCCTATAACCTAGGAACCATCATCCAAGTAAAAATAGGGCAGTAAGGTGGTACATCTTTGTTATTTTTTGTTTGAGAGATTGGTTATGTTTTTTCTAATTTTATAAAACTCTCCTAAGTCTAAAATATTTATACATATCCAATGGATCCAAAAATATATCTAGGTGAGGCCTATAACTCATTTTAAACCGCCCCCCCCCCCAATCCAAAACAAGGTCTCTAAAAGAGAATGGGAGAAGCCATAAACTAGGGTTTTATTGATTCTAAGAGTTTTAACCCTCTAAATTTTCCATAATTTTATAATATATTGTATTTTAAGGTGATATAAGTGAATAAATAGGTTTTGTATTGATTGGAGTCTATATAATATGGATTTGATGGTTGAGGGTTTGGAATAGGGATAATTAGGCCTAAATGAAGGGTGGTTTCCAAAGGAAGTGTGATCTTGGAGTGGAATCATTTCATGAAACTTGTCACACACATGTAATGATATAGATATTAGCTATAAATTGTCTTATATTTTTAATATAATTCATATAATGTTCAAACCAATGATAAATGTCCAAAATAGGGGCTACAAGCCTTAAAAACCCAAGATGAGCCTTGTATGTGAAATGGGATGCTGGAGTGAGTTGGATAAATTAAAAGGGGTTAAGTAAGGTGTATTGAGGCAACATAAAACCATAAATGATAAAATTTTTATCTCTTGACACCTAGAAAAAAAATTGGCTTCTAAGACCTAAGTGAATTATCTAGTGGAAAATTAGTGAAAGGGTTATATGGTAAATAGAGTGAGATAAATGCTTATTGGAGTTTAATGACTGGGATATTGATGAAAAATGAATAATGGGATTGGTTTTAAACCTAATGGATACATATATAAATCTTCAACAAGGAGCTAAAACCACCAAGCACAATCATATGCCAAGAATGGTGAATGATAGGAGATAGAGTTCTTATAGAGGTTCATACTTGATAGGTTGTTTCACGAAGATAGTCATGATGATTGTGATTTAATATATGATATATATGTAATAACAAGATATTTTTATCACAAACCACAAAATAAACCTAAAAAATTATTTGGGGTGGTGACCTACAATAGTTTGACAAAATTTAAGTCTTTTCAGGGCTCAAGGATGCTAGATCAAGCATCCTATGCATCATAACATTGAGGTTTCATTTTCATGAAATGAACAAGAGGGATAAAACATAAAATTAAATAAGGAATTAAGAAGGGTTAAAGGAAGATACATCCAATTATGAAAATTACACTTACAGTCATCAAGGGAACACATGCTTATTCTCTTTTTGTACTAGTTTGAAAACACAGTGATAATTTGAAGTAGTTAATTACTAAAAAGATGTTTCAAAAGGATAAGGTTTATATGTCATCAAGTATACTTTGAAAGGATTTATAAATAACCTAAATCTACATCCATATCAAACCTCAACACACACTTATAGCTATGGGAATAGTAGATATAGTTTTCAAGGAAATTGGTATGTAGTCAAAGTGTGTTAAAGTGGTTTTCTAGTTCAAATCCATATTAAAGGAGACTTTGTGTTTTGTTTAACTCTTCAACTACAAGACTCTTTCAAATATTTTCCTTACATTTTCAATAATAGTCACATATAGTCAAGTTTATATCATAAGGTAGAATTGTAATCATCCTTAGGGATTTCAATCACTAAGCATGCTAGAAGTTTCATTCCAAGGAAACAATGATGATGTTTATTGATCAAGGTATTTTTTCATGGTTTCAAAACCCTAAGTAGGTACTATGATAAGAATTTTTTTTGAAAAAAAATATACCTACATCCATCATAGGGCTTGATGTCTATATTCAAGTAAATATGGGTTGAGAGGAAAATGATTTATGAAAGGAGTGTCATGTATATGAATATGTTTCTTAAAAACCCTAGGAAGTGTACCTTAAATATCATGAAAATGGTATTCAAATCAATGCCATAGATAGCATTAAGGATCAAATACTCACCTAAAAAATCTCTAGACATAGTTTTATTTCCAAACAAAGTGTCAATTATGAGCCCAGTGGTCATATATTTGGATTTGCATAGTGAAATGTTCCATCATGAAGAGAATGAAACATGGAAGGACCAAGGTAAGATGAAGAGGGTCTATAGTACAATGACACACTCATTGGATGAAAGTAATCAAGGATCAAGATGCTTAGCATAATCATATGCTTATAAGTGTGGAATCAAGTTTATCTCAAGTAAATAAGGACATATGTAAACACCTTAATAAATATTAAAATGTAAATTAACAATCTCTTAAGCTTCTTGAGAAAATTTAAAAAAAAATTGAACGTGAAGATGTAGTACAAGCCTTTGTATAAAAGTTGACTGTGTGAGGCCTAAATTCCTTACTAAGTGGTTAGAACATGATATATGAAGTTTAAACATTTTTTTAAAGTGAATTAGTAATCATAATGGGTATAAATAGGTGTTAATTTAACCCAATACTCCATTTTATCATAGCTTAAAGCTCCAGGTACTATTGACATGTAGTTATATGAGGTCTTTTGAGAAGGTACATGGTGACATATAAGATTGTGAGATAAAAAATGGAGAGTGAAATAATGAATGGTGAGTTTACATTAAATTTAAAAGGGAAAATCATCATGTTATATCTTAAACCAATACAAAAAGGAGGAATACTCATTTGTGAAATTTGACCAGACAGACACATGTCACTAGTTTTTGCCAAAATGGGACTACAGGCCAAAATATGAAGGATCCAATCATGAAATTTGGTGGAGAGGCTCATTATTACCTATTATACCCATTTTAAATAATTTTTAGGACTTTTAAAAATTTTAAATATTCACTATTTTAGTAAAGTCAACCTTATGTCAAATCAGGTTAACATTGGAGCATGCCTTGAAGGAATTAGCCATTTTGGGGCATCTACAGGTTGAATAAAAGAAAAAAATTTGGTATATATAGTATCCATAACCTTAAAATTAATTTAATTCCATCATAAATTTAATATTAATAGTGTCATTTCTCACTGTTCTTACACAATCCACAGGCACTCAAGAAGGTAGCCATTGGAGACCAAATGAAGTTTTATTAGTTATGGGTGCCAAGAAAAAGTTTAGGCCTCATAGAGGTCTTAAAATGGTATAATATGATGTTTAAGACATATATTTTCCTATATAATTTATCATATTCATATGTTTCATGTAAAAGTTTGAATAATGACAAGTTTTGACATGAAGGATGCATGTAAGTAACTCAAGGTAATTTTTGGTAAAAAGGGTCTACATGACAAAATACAAATCCAAATTAATTTAATCTTAAAATTATTTTTCATCATGATATATTATATCCATAAATAATCTATAGAGGGTCATATGTTAATTTTAAGTTATATATGGTTTGTCATAGTCCTCCTATGTCTGATAATGGTCACTATTCATGTAAGCACACTTTTTGGAGTTTTAAGGTTTGTTTGAGGTTTAAAATATTAGGTTATTGTTTAAAAATCATGGTAATATTTTTTAAATCCTATTATACACATTTTAAAAGTGTTCACCCTCTAAAAATCATGCAAACCCCTCAAGCAAGCTCAAATCCCCAAATGCAGTCTCTCAAATTTGTAAAGACAAAGTTGGTTTTTTTATCATTTGAAAGGTGTTATGAGATGTTTAAAGTGTCACGTATATGTTTTAATTAAAAAAATATTAGTGTAAATTTCAAATTAGTCTGTTGGATAATTTCAATCTTTTTAGGCCTAAGACACCTAGTTTTAGCCCTTCTTCAGATGCTCATTTCTTTCATACCATGAAGAGTTGGGACAAGTTTTTATATTATGTTTTGATTACCCATATGTAATTTAAACTAATTTTTTATTTATGTTGGTTAAGGTGTTTATTTTTATGAGCAATCATTAATAGTGTAATCATGTCCAAAATTATTACAAGCCCTACATGCAATCATGTTTATGTGTTTATCTTTTCATACCTTTTGCATAGGAGCCCAATATTTTTAGAGATTTTATAGAGGTGTATTTAATATAAATTATGTAAATAAGTGGTTGAATATGTGTCTTAATTTTATGAACAATCATCTTTAAGGTGAGCTTAACTAGGATTATAAAGGAGGCTTTTGACTAGTTTTTGCTTTTGGACTCATAGGTCCATAAAATGGCATATAATTGGTTGGGAACCACCTTTAATTTTATATGACTCCATAAATCACTTAAAAACCCTATTTTATATAATAATTTGTCATGTTTGGGTGCCCAAGAGGCCAAAAATGGCTCAAAATTACCTAATTTTATAGGTTAACAAAGAAAATAGGGTCTAAAACCATGGAAGATGTCTAATGATACCTAAAACATCATTATCTGACACATGGATCTATTTAAAATGGTTTTATGGGTGTCTAGTTGAGCTAAAGGGTCAAAAACCCATTTTTAAAACATATTTATGCATTGTTATAGGTTTAATGGTGATTTCCACCATTGTTGTAGGTATTGAAGTTTTTCCAAATCTTAATTTTTTTCATCATGTGCATGAAATGGATATCTATAAGTCTTATATAGGTCCAAAATTGGTCTTCAAGGTGCCAAATGGCCTTGGGAGTAGTTTTTACGACAACTATATGAGGGTGGCTCAGGTTTGTGACTGCCATCAATGGGGTCTATGAAATTTGTAGGTATCATGGATTTTATTATAGGTTGGAAGATAAAAGTCAACTTGAAAATATAATTTGGCCTCAAAAATCAAACATGAAACTTAACCTCCATGGTCAATTAAGTACAAAATGATAAGTTAACCAAATTTTACCAAAGAATCTTCTAGAAGGCAAGTGGAGGGGATTTATAAGTCGAAGGGAGAGATATTTAGAGGTTTGAGAGAGAAAGTGGAGCATTAAATTCATTTTCAAAGTATTTGGAGACTTTTCCCTCTTAGTGGATCATGACATCATCATCCTCAACAAGTTTTTGTCTTCAAATGTGTTTATAATCTAATGAGAGGGATTAAATGCTATTAGAGATAATTAAGTTTAATTTATTGAATAATGATTAGTTATAATTAACCCAAATTAGGTGATAATACATGGAGGGTGGTTGTGCCTCATTTGTTGAATTTTGTTTGCTTGCTTCTTCTCTCTCTCTTCCCCTTTTCTCCTATATCTCTCATTTCTCCCAAATTTTTATGAGATATTCTCATTCAAAAAGGAGAACCCCTATCAAAAATTTTAATAAAAACCTCTTAAATCAATAAATATCATTTTTCACCTATCTCTTGCCTCTAAATTATATTTTTCAAGCTTGTGCATGATGGCCTTGTGAAGAAGTGTTCTTCCATGTCCATTGGCCTTATTTCTTGCCTATTTTAAAGTGTTTTCAAGTTATTTTTAGGTCTAAACCTGAGACATTTCTACCATTAATGGATTCTTGGTGTGAATTTTTAAATTATTCTTTGTTTCATATATTGTTTGGTGATCCTAGTTTATGAAACACTTATGTAAACCAACTAGTTTGTGAGGTTGTGTGAACAAAAATTGTCTTATGTTGAGTTAGTGTTTATTTCAAGATTATTTGAGTGTCAATAATTTTTATTTATCACCATTTTAGTGTTTTTAGTCATACTATACCCTTTATTTATCCATTTTCCAATAATAAGTATTAGTTTAGGTGATCTACTAAGTGGAAGTTGGCCTTCACCAAAGGTTCAACCTCACTACAGGATACCCATATCCTAAGGTTGTTCCAATATTGTAGTTTGGAGTGAGAGAGCCTAAAAAAACTCCATGATAAGTGTTTAATTATATGCTACAACATATTCATCACCCTAAATTTTTAGTTTTCATGTTCATTCTAGTTTAAGTATTGTTCCTTTTACACTTTTCCTAGTCAAGAGATAGTTTAGAGAGAATTAGGTGAGTGTGTACCAAAGGGAAAAAAACATAATATAGATATTATCTCCAATATAAGGCCATGAATACCTTGGATATTTTCCATTATGCCAACATGAGTGAGAATAAGAACACATTTTTATAAGGGTGTACTTCTAAGTGATAACAATTCTAATTGTAATTTCTCTTCTATAACCTAAATAATTTTCCAATCCAAAATATGAGCATGATCAGATATATATTTTCTTAACAAATTAATATGAAAAACATCATGAATCCTAGGTAGATAAAGAGGAAGGGATAATCAATTATCAATAATACTAATCTTTACATGATGTCAAAATATCCAACAAAACATGTAACTAATTTGGAATATTTTCTAAACTTAATATAGGTTTTATAAGCTCTAACTGATAAAATACCTTATCACTAATACTAAATTTACTTAGACTTAGTTTTTGATCTACATCACTCTTTTTCTTATTAGAGGTATTTTTTAGATATTGGTGAGTAAGAGACATCTATTTAACATATTCTTGAAGTACATTAGGTTTAAAACAACACTAATTCCCAAGCTATCCCAACCAATAGGTGTTTTGTACATGTGCCCATATAAAGCTTCAAAATGATGAATTTTAATTAATGAATGATAAGTGTTATTGAATAAATTCAAATAAATGGAGAAAATATTCCCACTTAGTTTGTTGACCCATGACATTCATTTGTAGTATGTCCTTAACCAATTGATTCAACCTTTTACTTTGACACTTTGTTTCTAGGTGGTACATAAAAAATTAATTTAAAGCATGTTACAAAATTTTTAGTTGAAGTTGACATAACCTTGCTGTGAAAATTTTATCTCTATCATTGATTATTTATGGCATGCCATGTAGTTGAGAAACATATTTTACAAATATTTCCACAAACATGGAATAATAATCAGTTATATTTCCAATAATAAAATGACCAACCTTAGTAAATTTATCAATTACCACCAAAATAGTATCATGTTTGTTGCAATATTTAGGCAACCTAAAAATAAAATTTATTGAAACTAAAACCAACTTATCTTTTAGTACTTCATGAAGATAAAATAAGCTTCAAATATGTCAATGATTAGATGCTAAAATTTTACCCTTTGGCATTTCAAGCATTTGGCCAAAAAATTAGCCACATCAAGTTTCATACCAGGCCAAAAATAATACCTTTTTAACTAATGTGTCATATTTATGACACCTGGATGAGCATGATGAGGTCTTATATGTACTTATTTCATAACTTGACTTTGCAAATCCATATATTTATGTACAAAAATTCTATTATATGCCTTATCATGTCAATTTTTTCAACAAAAAATATACAAAAGACTATAAAAATATCATCATCCACAACTACTCTTACCTCTTGGAAATATCTATTAAAAATATTTTGTTTCAAGATAACATTTCTTAAATTAGACATGATTTCAAATATTTTATCAAGATATGTGTATCGATTGAGTTCATAATCAACATGATTTTCCTTGACCTTGATATATAAAATATCCATTTCAAAATTATTTATGAATTTTAACCATCTATGTTGGTGTGCATTTAAATCATCTTGTGTAAACAAATGTTCCAAGATGTAGTGATTAGATTTCACATTGAAATGTTTCTCCAACATAAACATTTTCCATTAATTCAAAGTATGAAATATGGCATCAAACTCCAAATCATGTGTAGGATATTTCCTTTCATGCTTATTGAGTATCCCTGACTCATAAGCCACCATTTTATCATATTGGGTCATAATGCCACCAAAAACATCCTTGGAAGCATCTTCTCAAACCTCAAAATTTCCATTTGTATTAGGAACTACAAGTATAAGTGTTGTATTCAAAAACTCCTTAAGTCTTTATAATGCTTCTTCATTGAGGGGTTTGAACACAAATTTATTTCTTTTACACTACAAGAAAGTTATTGGATTATAAATTCTATAAAATTTCTCCACAAACCTACAATAGTAACTAAATAAAACCATAAAGGTATACATTTCATGCATATTACTAGGAGTAGGCCAATCCCATATTTCCTTGATTATTTTTGGATCTACAAAAATATCTTATTTAGAAATGATAAGACCCAAATAATGGATTTTAGATTTAAAGAAGTCAAATTTAGATGACTTTCCATACAAATTATATTGCCTTAGTCTTTTCAATACTAATCCCATGTGGTGTTCATGTTATGTTACATTTTTTGAGTAAATAAAAATTTCATCTAAGAAAACCAACACAAATTTTTTCAATAAATCCTTGAAAATAATTTTCCTTAAGTTCATAAATGTTTATAGCATATTTTTATACTAAATTTAATAACCATGAACTCATAGTGACCATATCTCATTTGAAAATTAGTCTTATGCATGTCTTCCTCATTGATTCATAGTTGACGATAGCTTGATCCTAAATCAATCTTGGTGAGAATAGTTATTCCCTTCATTTGATCAATAAAATCATCTATCTATGGAAATGGATAATGATTATTTATCATTTGATAGTCAGCACACAACCTCAAGGTTTTGTCTTTATTTTTTACAAAGATAACTAGAGAACCTAGAGGAGATACACTTAGTCCAATGATACCATTTCCCAAAATTTATTGTAGCTAAACTTTTAATTCCTTCAAAGTTGCCACATTCACTCTATAAGAACCTTAGAAGTAGGTGTAACTTCTAACACAATATCTATATAAAAATCAAATTAATGCTAAGGATGAAATCTATTTAGTTTTTATAGAAATACATCCATAAATTCATTAAGGAAATGGAAATCTCTACATATTGGTTCCTTATCCTTAGATAATTCTTACATTTAGAAAACATACAATTTTTAGCCCTTACATACTACCTTTTACAACTGTAATGCTAAGATTAATTTTTATACCTTGGGATTTTGAATGCATTGCACTTCCATGATATTACCAATATCATATATCCATCACACCTTTTTATGAAAGCAATCATGTGTCATTTGATATGGTTGTAACTAGTCCCTACTTAGGTTTAAATCATAGGATCATAAAAGAGATAAAAATAGGATCAACTTAATCTTGAAATATCCTAAACCTAGCTTAGATTTCTCTAATAATTTGAAGACCAACACCCTTTTGCATCTACTGGACTCTACCTCCCAATCTTATATAACTTTAATAGGTTTTAAACGACATTTGTTTTCTATACTATGTGAAATAAGCCATTAGTAGATATTAAATCAATTACAATGGACATATAATACCAAATAAATTATCTCTAGTTTCCATTTAAGTAACCTAGAAATCATGATTATTATTATCAATAACTAGCGCATACACCTGATGGTTGGCTAAATGACCAAGTTTTAGCTTGGGATAATCCTTATGGTAGTGGTTATCACCACATTCCCATCATAGTATGGCTCAAGGATTGAAATAAGAATAGTGTTGTATCCATAGATAATACACATTGATTTTTTTATTTATGGTTTATACTGTTTGACATTAATAAGTTTTTTATTATTCCCTTGGAATTTCCCAATTCCACTATTAATCCTTATATATATTTGATTATGATCTAATTTCTTAAAAAATTTATGAGTGGGATAAAGAGTTTTAGTCTTATTTTATTGTCTACTCTTATTAAGATCTTCCCTTACTTTTTTATCAAGATTTTTTGTTCTCTTCTACCCTATGGATAGACTCAATGGTAGCCACCAAGGTTTTAGGATTGGTCATATTGGCATCATGTATTAATATTTCTTTTAGGCCAAGTTTAAACTTGGTCACATTAGTCTCTTCATCATGCATATAATTTACATGATATACTAGATTCATAAATTTATTTTCATATTCATTTATTGACATGTTTTCTTATTTTAGTAATTAAAAATTAGTGATTTTTGTTCTTTAAAGTTGGCACTTAAGTACTTTTTTGTAACTATCTTTGAAAAAATCCCAAGTAAGATTGAAATTTTGGTACCCTTCTAGAGCATATAGATGATTTCACCATAAGGTGGTAACACCAATTAACTAATAATATGCCACCCTAGATTTAAAATTAGAGGGCATGTTATGCATATTAAAATAATTATACAAGTTTATCAACCAAGCATCAAATGCATCACAATATTCTTCCCTTGAGAAGGTAAGTGGAGGAATCTATTAAGCTCTTTAATTATTGGGTCTATTGTTGCCAATGGAAACTTTTGGAGTACTTTATCCTCCCTTTTATCATTTTTCAACTCATACAAGACTTATTTAAGAACACCTTCTTAGTTATTAATCTTGTGTGTCTGTATTTCCATTCTACCTTAGATGGTATTAAGGATCTTAAAATCCCATTCAAAATCTCTTCATGTTTGCCAATTGGATTTTTTCAAACTAAATTAGCATCAAGAGATTCATTTTTACTACCTACATTAATATTGATATGATTTTTAACCATATCATGATTCAAATTAGGAGCATCATAGCCCTAAACTTGATTTATACCTATAACCCTTGTAGAATTATTATTGTCCTAGTTGGTGTTGGCATTGGTCATTATTCCTGAGCTAGTTTTAACCATTCTGAGTAGTCAAAAATTTAAAAATTAGCCTAGGTTATAGATTCAAAAATTTTAACCAAAAGTTCCCTAGAATAGCAACCATAATCTGAGACCAATGTATTGAACCACAATTTTTTTTAGAAGTCAAGTCAATATAGTGTTTTTCCACACTAAATGAGCTGAAAGACATAACAAGTCTACACAATTCATATTTGGTCTCATCTAATGATAATTTTTTTTTTTTTGAAAGTCAACTCCATTAATACTAGGTCTTCATGAGTGGAACTTATAATAAAATAATTCATCCCTTGAAGTATATTAATATCAATATGTATATGCATACTTTCACATCCTTATAAATTTTGACTTGAATATTCCTAAGGACATATTTTCACACAAGACTAAATTATCAAGTCTCAACCTTAAATGAGTTATCATTTTATGGAATATATATTTTACATTAATTAAGTTAAATAAAACTAAAATGTTTAATTATTTCCTTCATAACTTTAAGTCATTCTATTTATTTAGTCTAAAGACATATGAATATACCTTTATTTGTAAAAATATATGTAAGTATGATAAGTAAAACTATAACATCTACTTACAAAGATTACTTCCAAAACACAAAATAAATAGCCACAAACTAACATATTTACTTTAATAAGAAACATACAATTGAGTTATCAATTATTCCCATATTCACTTAATATGAATTAAATTATGAGGTACCTATTTTTATATTAGGAAATATACACTTACCATCCAATTAGAGTGATATCTTAACATCTCTTATTATAGTAACAATTAAAATAGACACATACAATGTTACCCCATCGAGTCATTTACACTTAGATATAAGGGTCCCTACTTCACTTAATATGTATCAAATATTCCATTATAATATTCATAGCATATTAAAATAACTTAGGAACAAAATAATTTTATTATTTCATCCTTCATATGCATCCAAATTAGATAGATTATATTTAGGAAAACATTATTATTTGTCTCTAAGAGTTACCCTTTTTTTAGTATTAACTGAGCATTTTTTGAAAATAAAATAAACTTAAGAATTGAACACTATAAGTACAAATACTAATTGATTTGATGACTCTATTAATGTCAATAAGATATAGTTAATACACTTCTTGTATGATGGTCCTTGAGTCATTATAATTATCTTTGAATAGGTAGATGTAATTAAAATTAGAATGTAGAGAGTTCTTTCTACCCCTAAATTATTGCATTATCAAATGAAAAAATAATTCAAGAATAATAATTCAATCAACAACTATTATTATTAATCTAATCATTTGTAAACCTTTATTAAATTTCACTATCACACAACTAAGTGACATTTGAGATAACATTGCAAACATTGCACAAAAAGATAGAATCAAGAGTGAAACATGAGTGGAACCTAGATTTGAAAAATACATTAATATCATGTATTGATAGGTCCTTATTTAAGAATGTAAGAAAAAGATTTATCTATTCATGATAGGTCACATTCCCATTCATAATATAAATAAACATTAACTATCATGTATTATAATCAAATACCAAAACCAACAAAATTGATATTTGAATATCCCACATTTTGTCTAAAAAATATTATAGTTGCATTAAAGTATTAACTCAACCAAACATGTATTATCAATTCAAAAATTTTACAAAAATCATCAATTTTTTTTTCAAACCCCATTTAATTATAAATAATGGTTTCATCTCTTCAATAACTTAATCAATAGTAGAAACTGACATGTTCTATCATGATAAACCTAGATGTTCGCATATATAATTCAATGATTCATATCATCTATAAATGCCTTTAATACTTAGTCAAATGTCTATAAATACACTATAATCATATATAGTATTAAATATTATGAAAATTTTAATAATAGACAAGCATAAAACCATGCATCCATTTCATAAATTAACACAAATATTTGAAATGAATCATGATAATTATACCTCCATTAAATACTTTATTATCAATATCTGAGTTAGCAAAAAACTTCCAACCTCTTCGGCATTCTAAAACACTTATCACTCATTAATAAATAAAAATCAATTCTGCCATTAATTAACAAAATAACCATGCTTCATACCATATAAGCTTAAAGGTTTATTTTACATCATAACACAATAAATCAAAATGATATTCAATCAGTAATATGGTTGAGTTATTGAATAATAAAAAGTTTATTGAGAGTAGAATTTCATATATGATAAGTTCTTCAAAACTCAAACAAAAACTCAAGGAAGTCAAATTACTTAATAAATAGTGGCGACAATGATAATAAAACATACTCAGGAAATATTGAAACTAGTGATCCCACTTGACTCACATAAATATCATCCTATTTAATAATTACACTGATTAAGAATTCCTTTTTATGTTATAGTTCAAAAAAGTGACAACTTGTGATTAAAAATCAATAGACAATTAAAAAAATAAAAAATGATTCCTAAACTCAACCTTCAGTATTAACAATTCAAATTACTATTTCACATTTTCAATAAATAAATACCAATTGCATAAGGTAAATGTATCTATGCCAAATGAGATCAAAACCAATAGTAATTATAATTATCTTTCCTATTGGAGAGTAAGCAATAATAAAAATAACATGAAAGATAAATATATAAATTCTTTCCATCACACTTAAAGTGACATACAACCACTATAAACACAAATGTTTGATAGTCTAATATTAAGACTATATGCATAACTATATTTACACTCGTAATAATGAATGAAAACCACTATTACCAAAGTTAGGAATATATTTGTTAAAAATAAATAATTAAACTAAATATAAATCATTCCTTAATTCATATAACACTATAACCCTTCATAATTATTTAAATTTACACAACCAAAAACAAAACCAAGTAACAATCACAAAAATCTATCCTTACATGCACAATTATATTTACACTCATAATAATGAATGAAAACCACTATTATCAAAGTTAGGAATATATATGTTAAAAATAAAAAATTACATTAAATATAAATCATTCCTCAACTCATATAACACTATAACCCTTCATAATGATTTAAATTTACGCAACCAAAAAAAAATCAAGTAACAATCACAAAAATCCATCCTTACACATTATAAATTATGTACAACTATTAAATATATAAAACAAATAAAAATCACACCGATATAGGAAACAAAATTAATTTTTTTTAGATATATATCAAAATGAATATAGTCAAAACGCATATGTTCAAGAATGTCCTAACATTAATCACAAGGTTGACCACAATGATTCTTTATATGCTTATTATCGAGATCAATAAGCTTTATAAACTCATGTTCAAGTGAACATATACTCACACAAAAGTCCAAACACATTTCCCCAGTTCAATGATCCCTCCATATGTGGCCCTAACCACCCCCAACCATCATCTTGATGGAGGAGTCTAGCTCATAAGGTCACAACTTATTTGTATGAGTTTCCAAACCATTTAAAACCCCAACAAGCTAAACAACATGAAACACCAAACTAAAATGTCACTCAAAGTGTTAATACCAAAATGCCTTATATCATTCCATCCATGAACACTCAATTTTCACTTCACATAAAAAGGCCAAATAAAATGGTAAAACAAATAAAAATTACAAATACAATAACATCTTCGACAAAAACCATTGTCATATCTCAAATATCAATGCAAAAAATCATACCAACATCACAAAATAATAATGAAACTAAAACACTTCACATTCACATTACTCATTTTATCCAAAGCATAAAATGACAACATTCAATCCATCGTTTACTTGTTTGAGTGATAAAATTTTCTTTTTACCTCACCTTTCGACAACAGAGTCTTTGTCTTTCCAATGTAGTCTACCTAGTATGCATATTCAAACTAAAACAACTCTCTTGTGAAAAAAAAGTATTTAAGAACATATTAGAGTCTAAAACTTCCCACTAGAATAAATCAATTCATGGTGTAACATATAATAGGTATTAACTCCTTGATACCTAATGTCCTTATTTATTTTACTAAAAAATGGTAGAGTTTCAATATCCTTCTCCACCATAACTTTCCCAGTCAAGCCATCAAACTCAAAAGAACAAGTAATGTTATAAAAATACTATAATATTTTAAAAATTAGTTAAGGTTTTTGCCTAGCTCACCAAGCTCACTCAAAAACATCCAAAATAGTCACAAACAAAGTAAAATCTTCAATACCATCAAAACCTTCAAACCAAGAAAAAACCATGAAACTCATGGGCTAAATTCTAAACCATCGATATCACTATAATTGAATATAAATAAAATACAAATAATGTCATTCAATAGCCTAAGGTTGAAGTGAACATGACAAACACAAGAATATTATAACCAATAATGGTCCCATGATAACATCATAGTCAACAATCAAAACCTTTGACCTTAAAAACATAGATCCACAACAAAGTTATCAATGTAATAAAGACCTCAAACATAATAAGCACAAAGACACAATGCCTTACAAGTAAATAACAAGGTTTTAACAATGTTGAAGAACACAAAAAAAACACAAAAATATAATCAAATAATCATTACTTGCCAAAGATGGAATTGATCCCAAACAAGACTATGTATCACATATGTGACCCTATTACCAAAATAGCTTGAATGACATTGATTACAACTATCAAGTTGAGTAAATAAAGTCTTAAAAAAATAATAAATATAATTAATCCATATTAATAATATGAAAAAAAATATAGTTAAATTGACCTAAAAGATTAAGTGATATGAACAAAGAATTAAAAATAAAATTGAAAATTAATTGTAGTCAGCAACCAATAATCCATAGACTAACTATGATTATTTTGGAAACTTGTGTCTCAATATTCATTTTCAAAATATAAATAACTTGTTACAAGTAAAACCTTACCAGTCAAAATTTTTCAACCAAGCCTAACTCATAGTTCATCCTATAATTATAAAATAATACATCATCAATATATATCCAACAAATATATAATGATGATAACTAAATGATCAACTAAAATATAACATTTTAACATAGTCATATTCATAGTAATGATATAATATTAATAAAATAAAGTTATCCAATAAAGTCCATGATAAGATATGAAATCAAAATAATATATGTAAATGTTATGCAATGTCCATGTCAACAATAATCATAGTTTTAAAGTTGTTTTAGACTGGGTCATGATAAAATAGGTTTGTCTACTTCTCTTGCAGGCCTAATAATGTGTATAGTATAAATAATCCCTTATCCTTTCCTTGAAAAAATAGGTCCTTTTATGAAGGGATGAAACCTATAAAAACTCTTTAATTGTAATGGGTTGAGTTGAACCTAATCAACTTTATTCATTATTGATTGTTCACTATGTATCTAGTACTCTAAAGAGGGAATTCAAGCCATGCATAGTTATTCCCCTTAATAATAATGTATAACTATTCTCCTTTGGTATGTTAATGACCTTATAAATTTGTATTTCAATACATAAAAATGTTCACTCTTGAATTGGCTTGGTATGATTTAGACTTGGTAGACAACTTCTCCTAGTGAATGATTACAATTTGGGAGGAATAGGGAATTTTTCCTTAGTGGTTAATAGTGTATATATGTTTGATATATAATTTATAGATGAATAATAAGTTTACTCATTATTTTAATTCATATGCATCTATTTGGGTAATTTATCATGCCATTAACATGCTAAAAAAATGATCAACCCATAAGGATGATTTGGTTTTATAATTTGAACCTTTTTAGGTGAATGATAGAATGATCAGATTTGGATGATACCATATATATGGTACCATATAAGTATAATAGTTCTATTTGGGAGATAAGAACAGTGATATGATGATCTTAAGGTACCTAAGTATTATAAGTAACTAATTTTTCACATACAGGGGAATTCATATAGGTCAATGATATAAACTTGAAAGTATTTGACACATAGTTAACATGTGGATGTGAAAAAATGGAAAATAAGAGGTGTACATGTGTGAATAAGTCATGTGTGGTGACTGTATACACCTAAATTTCAGAATTTAGTGTCAAAATTCACTTTGACACACTAACCTATCACCTTACCCAATTTAAATTAAAATTAATATCATTTGCATACAAATTCAAATAATTACTTAAGTCATAATCAACTAATTAAAATATGCATATAATTTTCATCAAAGACTAATCGAAAATAAATATTTTACACCTCACCCAGATATCTTCCACAGTTGTCTCAACCATGTGTTAATTCATAAAAATAATCCTTTAACTTCCTCAATCACCTTATGAGTCCTCTTACAACATTTCAACCGTTTGGATGACTCAACCAACTAACTTGACTCATTCTTAGTGAGTCACTCAACTACCTCCCCTATTTACTCAACACATGGAATTAGTCCTCATCCTCATGGAAGAGGAATCAAATCCAATAAATCTAATATTCATATAATTTGACAAATCCAAATAATTATCAACCATTCATCTCATCTCACATAAGCCTATAAACTGATGTGCAATCCATGACTTTCAATCATCCACCTTCAATATAACTAAGTGATATCAAATTATTATTATGAATAAAAGTAAATCAAAGACATCAAATTCAATATACACTTTGAAATGTTGTCCAATTCTCTTTCCTTTGGAAAAGAGTTTCACACACACATTTAACATTCAAGAGAAAATATTTATTTGATCATAATGGATAAGGTGATGAATACTTCATAGTTTTAAGTATTGTTTTGTTATTTCTTTCTTTCTTTCTTTAATTTATTATTTTATCTTAAATTTTATGTTATATTTTAGATTAGATTTAATTGTTTTACTTCTTAGCTATCTTACACTCTAAATAAAAATCTTACATTTTGGAAATCCCAGTGGGACCTTAACTTATATTTAAAATCATAGACATCATAGGTGAATTTAGGATCCTAGTTTAGTTTTTTTAAATTGATTTATTTGTGCACATGAAATTAATATTATATTTGGAAGTGTTTTTGTAGTTACAAGTCTATTGTCTAACTTTTTGAGCTTGTTATGCATACACCTATACAATATCAAACTCATAGAAAACATCAATGATATTTCTATAGTGAACAATGAAATTATTCTTATGCTTAGTTTGTGTCTTTTTTTAGTTTTCTATTTTCTAATAGTCTTCATTTTTTGTTTTATTCTATGTCATAATTTTAGTTATCAATTTAACAATTTTTATACAGAGTAATTAGATCATCACTAACTTTGGAAAAATCATCACATGTAGTATAATTTTTTTTCTAATCACTTTTCAGGTATATTTCACATTTTTAAAACTTTATTAAGGCCTCTCTATTTATTTTCTCTATTATCAATATTTTGTTTTGGTTCTTTCTACTTATGGATTCTATTTTTATCTATTTTTCCTTCTAGATGACCAATGGAAATGTTTTCACTACAGATAAATAATGTATAAATATATAAAATATTGGAGAGTTTTCAATGATGTCATTTAGGTGTCTTGGTGAGTGGATGAAGTGATTTGATAGCCTAGGTGATAATGATAAAGTGTGTAATGTGTTTGTCCTAGTGTGCTTGATGTGGGTTTGGTTGATCTTCAATTTTGACATGGATAGAGATGTTAAAGGATTATCATGGATTATTGAGGATGTAAAAGGGTACTATAAGAGGTTTTATATGATTTTAGTGTTTGTGTTTATAGGTGGATTTCATCTATTTGATCATTGTTTTCATCTAGACATTTTGGATCTAGTGGTAGAAAATTTGAGTAGGCAGTTTGTTGACATCACCATTGTCACATGTGGATGAGTCTAGGGGATTTGTTCATATGGTTGTGATAAAATTAGTCCATAGTATCTATGAAATAACTCTTAGGTCATGAACCTAAACACAGTCGAAGATATGTGGGTGCAAAGTTGGGATCTCAAGCATTTTGATAATGTTTTCTATGTTCAAATAAAACTAAGCATGTTGATGATGTTATCATTTGCATACATGGAGGTTTCAAGAGGAAGTGTTCACATGGGGTTTTTTAGTATTGTTCCTAGTTATTATGTGATAAATATTAGGTCATGAACCTAAGTGTGACAAAATATATATAAGTGTAAAGCTAGGCTACCAAGTAGTTTGACATTATTTTCCCATACTTGTCCAAATTTTCAATATAGAAAGAAGAGCCGAGTAAGCATATTGATGAAGTTATATCTTACACATGTGGATTTTTTAGTAGAAGGTGATAATATGGGTTTTTTTAATTTTTTTACTTGTTGATTTGTGATAACTTTTAGGTCAAGCACTAGAGTGAATCAAAATATATGCATATGCAAAGTTGGCCTTCCAGACATGTTCTTGACATAGTTGGCTCTATAAATAGATAAATCTAAGTGATAATTTTAGTGTCATTATATCTCACATGTTTGAGGGTTTCAGGAGTAAATTGACACATGATTGGGTTCTCCTATGTAAGGAGATCACATGGTCTAAATTTTAGAACTCGTGCTTAAGCGAAGCAAAAGATATGGGGGTGAAAAATTAGCCTTCTAGGTAGATAGTAATAGTTCCCATATTTAGTCATTTTTTTTACAAGTTAAAGTTTGAGAAACATTGATGGAGCATTTTTATTTAAGATGTTCAGATACAATGAGATGGTGCCAAGTGTTTGATGTTTAATGTTGAGGAGAGATAAAGATCAAGATTTTTCTAAAGATCAATGGCAAGTGGGTGATTGTATAGATATAGATAAATGGTGTACATTAAATTAAAGAGGTAAAAGTGATATTTGTATAGAATTTTTAATTCTATGAATATCTTAGAGTGATTGATAGTGTGCATAAGGTCAAAGTTGTAAGAGTGCATGAGATGAGGTCAACATGTTCAAGGTTTAACATTTGGCATTGGCACACTATGTGTTAAAGGTCAAGATTCATATAATAAGATAGATGGAATGTGTTTAATATAAGTATTGAGAACATGATATGTGATAATAGTGTTCTATTTTTAACTATGACCATTTACATTTGAATATTTCAATTTAACCAAAGGAAAAACTAGTCTATGGTTTTTGGGCCATATCTTTTGATGAAGGACTAATTGGCTCATGGTGAAAAAACCAAAGTGATACAGCAATCCAAGGTGAATTTGTAAATATTAATTTTAAGATATGAAATTGTGTATAGTAAAATATATTAAGGTTTAAATTTTATTTTATGTTTATGCATGTTCTACAAGTAACCTGAGAAGGGTATTTGAGCTTGCTCTAATGTCATTTCAACATATCATGATGAAATAACTATTTGGTAATGTTTTAGACTTAATGAGGATTATTTTTAATGAATATTAATGATTTAATAATTATATATAGTATGAAAAAAAATTTATAATAAAACTATGTATTCGTTCAGGCTAACTGTGTGAACAAAATGTTGTTTAAGCAAATTGTGTTTAAGTAGAAGGGTATTGTGATGGTTATTGGAAATTAAGGAAAAACTATAGATCATGTGTCATGGTTTAATGATATATAAAGTATTATTTTATATTTTATTTTACTTGAATAAGTTTCAAAGAGATAAATGGGTCTCCATAGGACCTAAAATTGACTTAGGCCTATTTAAAAGAGGATTGTGTTTAATTTTGAGCCATGTGAGATGCCTTAAGGGTGAAGGAATGTATTTTGGAAAACAAGAAAATATTTTGGACTTGATAATTCATAAATTATCTATATATATTAAAACCAAATGTGTTTTTTTCTAGACTTGAGTGTAAGACTAGTGAGTGAGACTAGTACAAGGTGCATGTGAGAGTTGTGGAGCAAAAGAGAAGTTGATGTGCCTAGTGGATGGGTTGATAACTAGATAATATTTTTGTCTATGTGTATTAACTATAAGTCATATTATTGATGTCCAAATAGTTTTATTATAAAATTAGGATATGTGAAGAGGTATGAGTGTGCATATAAGGACAATTTGAGTGAAGGAGAGATATTAGGGCATGCCTATGTGAGATGCCTATATGATATATAGAGAGAGTTTGTGTAGGGGTTTGATAATCATATTTCCATCATCAAGTTTTGAAGACATCAGTTCTAAGGTGTAAATGTTCAAATCAAGGTCTAAAAGAGTTAATATTTCTTAGGGGCAATTACTCCTTATGAAATAGGTGTTTCACTAAAGGCATTTGGTCAAAAAGATATGATCAAGGATTTATAGTCTAAAGGATTTTATCATTATCTTATTTGTAATTTCTTATAGCAAAATTATTCCATGTGTTGTAAGATTTAGAGTGGGTTTTATTCTCGATGAGAGTTTCCCACATGAACTATGTGTTATGTGTTTAATCTTATGCATGCATTAAATGAATGAGCTCTCTTGTTAATGTTGCTTGATCAAGTTGATATATGTTGATTGTTTAATATTTTAAAAGGACTAAAACTGAAATTGAAATATTTTCACTCCCTGATTTACCCCCTCTCAGTGATTTTACCTATAATAAGTAGTATTAGATCAGTTCCTTTGGTAAAGGCTTGACAAATTGAAGGTGATCCAAGGTAAAATATGGGTAGTCATCAAAGAGGATTATCTACCAAGCAAGTACCAATGTTTATTGGACCCAATTATTCTTTTTAGAGTGGAAGGATGATGACATACATTATGTTCCTAGGTTTTGATGTACGGTAATCTATTTTGGATGGTTATGTTGTTATTAATACTATTCCATCTAGTGTTGCAAATAAGAATTTGTTTGAGAATAATTATAAGTAAATGAATACCATCACATGTGGTCTTATAGAGACTGATTTCACTAAGGTGATCCATTGTAAATCTAACAAAGAGATATGGGATAAAATGTATATCATTTATCAAGGAGATTAAAAGGTCAAGTTTACTAAGTTTCAGACTCATAGAAGGAAATTTGAAAGTCTCATGATGAATGAAGAAGATTTTATGGCATCATTTTTGTACAGAGTTGATGAGATTGTGAACATCATCAGAGGTCTTAGAGAGAACCTTAAAGAAGCTATTATAATTCAAAAGGTATTAAGGTCCCTATCCTTCAAGTTTTATCCTAAAGTATCTATTATAGAATAAATTCATGATCTTACCTAGCTAAAGTTGGATGAACTACATGGCATCCTTGCTACGTATGAGATGAGGAAGAATGATGATATATCACCAAAGAAGAAATTAAATTTCAAGATTGAAATGAAGCCAAAGAATAAATTCCAAGGTAAGAAACCCAAAGAGGATGGAATTTTTTATATATACAAGGATAAAATAATTGATTTGATTTGAAAGAAATTGAGAATAGGTTCATACATGTATAAAGGTAAACTACCCCTTAAATTCTTCAATTGTGGTGAGATACAACATTTTGGTAACAAGTGATCTCATAAGTATAATAAGGATGATGATGAGGAGAATGATCATGGTCATTATGATGGAAGGAGATCATTCAGGTCTAATAAAAGAAAAATGGGTTCAAAGGGTTTGACAATAAGAAAAAGTACTTGAAGGGGAAGAAGAGTCTCTACACCAAAGAATATTGTAGCTCATCAGATGAGAGTGAATTTAGTGACTTAGAGTATGATCATGAAGATGTTGGTTAAGTTGGAGATGAATACTTGTCCATGGTGGATGAAGGTAGTTTCTCACATTAAAAGGAGTATACTTGTAGTGATTTAGATGATGATGAAGATGAAGTAGACTATGAGACTGCATTGACAAATGCTCATGAAGAACTAAAGATTGAGAAGAAGATGAAATCTAAACTCAAGGAATTTGAAAATAAATTTAATGTGTTTGAGTAAATAATGGATGAAGAAACTAAGGAGAATGAAAATATGGTTAAACATCTCAGTTATCAATTATAAATCCTGTTTACAAGCCTAAAATCGAAAGAAGATGAATGTACAAGGTATGTAGTAAAAATTAAGTCATTGAAATCTGAGTTGGAGAAGCTATCTATTAATGTGATGTCATTTGTGAGATTTGAAAATATATAAAATTATCTAGATAACATTATGAATGATCAAAAGCATGTAATTGATAAGACTAGTCTTGGATACAAAAAATAACTAGAGACTACAATTCAAGACAAGATGAAGACTAACGTGAACATGGACAATCAGCCTTTGAAGATAAATCATTAGAGAAAAAATGATGGTGCAAATATTTTGAAGACAAATCAGATTATAAAACCAAATTCCATGAGGTATGTAAGTTTCAATGGTTATTATTAAACATATAATAAATTTGGGAATAGAGATAGAGAATGTATAAGACTTATTAGAAATGAGTTTATATGTAAATATGAATGGAATCATCAGTCAAGTGGTGTGATAAATGTTGAGTGATTTAACTATCATTATATGGGAAACTTTGTAAAACATTATCCAAAAAAGGTAAGATAATCTAAGTTTCCATCAAGGAGTATGGTTTGTTAAAACTATGAACAAAGAGGTCACATTGCTATGTTTTTCAAGAAAAAATCCATTTAGTCAAAATAAGCTCAATCAGGATCCAAGAGTGAAAAGAATAAGGTAGATTAGCTCATGGAAACCAAAGGTAGTAAGTATGAGTCATGATAATACTATATGACCCACTAATCTATTTTATATGGTGGAGAATGATACAAAAGGAGAAGAGTGCCAAGGAATCTCATTATTTTCTCATTTTGAGAAAAGCTCAAGGAGAAGACCAAGGTGTTGGTTGAGGCAATTTCTAAGGTATGTATGGATCCAAGTGAACATCCTAATATTTCTAAGAAAAAAATATTCAAAGTACATCAATTATCTATGACTAGTGATCATATTTCAAGCTGCAAGGTTGATTCTTCAAATGAAAAGGTATGTCAAGATTCCATAGTTACTCAATGTGTTTTCAATTCTATCTTAGAAGAGAAGGAGAGTGATATATAGAAGGAAGAAATTGTCATAATTTATACTAAAGAGATAAACAAGATCAATAATTATTATATCCATAAGAGGGTTATAGTGGTTACTGAGGAGATGTGGGCCATTCTTGGCTTCACTTTGTTTTAGATCATTGTGGTGTAAAGGATGTCTCTATCTATGCTTCTTAAGAGACTCCTTTAAATGGATAATAAAGTGTTTATATGGTGTTATTTAGATGGTCTTATAAGGTTATAAATGAGTATTTTCACTTAGATTAGGTATGTTCAGGTGGAAGATATACTAAGGTGATCTCATGATGTTGATAATTGAATATGGAGTAGTATGCAGGGTCATAGTGAAGATTCCCAAATGGAAAAAGAGGATTTATAAGTTGTCAAGATGATATTTTTTCATATAGATGTTTTTTAACCTTATTCTAGCATGCTCTAAGTTGTATTTTGATTGAATGGTATGTTAAAGTCAAATTGAATATTTTTGTTTCCTCTCAAGTTTCTAAGTTTGTGCTTAAGAATATGCAGGTCCTAAATTAGACTATAAGAAGTCTATGTTCTCAAAGGTATGTGAAAGATAAAATATTATTCCCAAAGTGTGTAATGGTTATATCTAGGTGTATAAGAAGTTTTAGAGGTGGACATTAATAGGAAGGTGATGTGTTAACCTTATATAATTTTAGATTATAGGGTTTTGGGATTTGCTAAAAAAAATGGTATTCCTATGATTTGAATTTTGAGTCTTATTAATAAGTTTCATGGGGAAAATGGGTTTTCAAATAAAGATTCATAGAGATTTGAAGGTTTGTGATTCTCAAGTTATTCAAGTTTTAGATTGAGGTAAAAATAGGTTTTGAAGGGGCCCCGAAACCCTGTAACAGAGAGCAAAATAAAGAACATCTAAGCCCACAGGCAATGCCTAAAAAACACTATAATGAAGTAGCAAAAATAGGTTTTAAATGGACCTGAAACCATTAGAGACACATCTGGTCAAAACCCAAAAATAGAAATCTGGTAGCACAACATACAAAAGATAACAAAAGGAGAACAAAGATCAGTACCAGTTTCTAAACCAACAAGAAGGACTAGATTATTCATCCAGTTCCAGTATCAAGTTCATGGCTTCTTTTCCTTTCAAAGCAGTTTCCTGGGTGGTAGCCTCCAACAAAGCTCCTTTTTGTGTATCTTTCTTTCTAGAGCTTTGCCTCGTCTTTTTGCTGGGACCCTCTAGTGCTTTGGTCTCCTCATTGGCTCATTTACCTATATTGATAGCAGCTACACAAATGTTGGACGTTACTTCCTCCATTTTCTTTCTGTTGTCCTTTATTAGTTCTCGGAGGTTGTTTTCATAAGCTTTGAGCTTGACAGGGATCTCGCTTAACTGATTTTCCATGTTGTTTACTTTATTCCAAGCAGCTTTCAGAGAATCTTCCAAAGTTTCCGCTTTTCTCTTGAGATCAATGATCTCCCTACACATCCAGGAATCGAATTGGGAAGAAGACTCAGCTTTACAGTTAACCCAGGTCATAGGTGTGTGTGTTTCATCATTCTGATTCTTCCCTTTCCAATCCTCAGACTTTTTATTAGGGCTATTCCTGGCTTCTTCAAAGAAGTCTTCTTGACTCTTTTGTTCCTACTCTTTGATTCCAATTTGAATTTCCATATCCATATTTTGAATATCATCCTAGACAGAAATTTCCTTTTCATTCTTAGAAGTTGGGTCCTCAATAGGATCTTCCTGGACAAATTCATCCTCTGACACTTTCTGGTTTTCCTCCGTCTCTACTCTTCTGATAGCAGAATCCTCCTCTGTATTGACGTTATCTTTTTCAATTTCCTCAGAACCTTCTTCATCATTACTAGAGTTGGTGTCCCAGCTCTCAATTCCTTCTTCTTCCTCCGGTTTTTCCTCCTTGGGTTCTTCAATTCTCTCCCGTCCCCTTTCTTCTTCTATAATCTGCTTATTAGGACTAGGGGTCTTAATTTTGCCTCTCCTGCTTACATTTTCATTCTTTTTATTTCCTGGTAACTTATTCTTCCCCTGTTTGGGATACTTAACCAGTGCCCTATTCTTGCAGTAGCCTTCAATAAGCAGAATAAGGCCTTCGTGAAGAATAGGGCACATATCCTTTTTCCTATGAGCATATAGACTTTGGATCAGGGAGTAGCGAAGATAGAAAGGAAAAGACAAGCTAACCTTATGCCTGAAGTGGTTGAGGAAGACAAAATGGAACTTATGCACTCGTTTGCTTCTTCCATCCAGGATGAAGTACTCCCTTATACAGCTTAGGACGTCCCTCCATATCCCTTTAATCTGGTCCAGCTCATAGAAATCCCCATTTTTGACTAGCTTCTGCTCCTCCTCATCCATTTTGGGGAACTTACAAAAGGCCTCGTTCAAAATGCTGGTCTACTTGGAAAATTTGAGTCCATCCATTGGCAACCCTATAACCTCAGCTAGAAAACCCTCTGTTAAGTTTACAGTAATACCATGCAAGGTGACCCTGTCATCAGACCAATTTTTAAAAAAGGCCATCATGATATGCGGTTTAGAGCCGTGGAGTCTTTCCATGTAGCTCGCAACTTTTCCTTTCTGTAAAATTCTCTAGACTTGATGTTCCTCTCTCCATTCTACACAGCTCTTGGGTTCCTATTTACAGGGTTCTCCCTTCCTTTCACGCACCATACTCATTTTCTTTGAATCCCAATTACTGTGGATATTACCTTGGATCCTCCTACTGTCAAGTTGATTGGGACATCGACTTTGTTTGTGCCTTTTCAGGATCTACTTCTCCCTCTTGAGGACCTTACTCTTTAATAATTGAGTTCCTTTCCCCGTGCTGCCACTCCTCCTACTCATTATGTTTTTATTACACTCCAATCTTAGCTTCTTTCGCATGTGTGGCATCGAGAAGAATGAGCACCCTTAAATCCATGTTCCTTTCTAAGGTTTCATCCCACCTCACTTTTTGACCTTCCCAGACAGCACAGTTAGCAAGCCAATCTGCAACACTATTGGCTTCACGAAAGGTGTGGGTGATTTTAATATCTTCAAATTTATTCAAAAGAGTTTTCATCTCCTTTACCTTATCCTCTATGGTCCAAGACGCAGTATTCTTATTATTAAGGATATTTATAACATTCAAAGAGTCCCCTTCAAGCCATAATTTAGAATATCCCGAGTCCACAACTAATTTAAGGGTCTGGAGAGCAGTTGTAGCTTTGGCAATGTGGCAGTTAGATATACCAATGGGAATTGCGATAGCATCAATAACCATACCCACATGGTTTCTCAGAACACCACCACAACCAGTATTCCCCAGGTTCCCTTTTGTTGCACCGTCAAAGTTACCTTTAATCCAACCTTGAGGTGGACCAATCTAGGTAACACCTGATCTGGGGTTATCAGGTTTACCAG
Source organism: Torreya grandis (assembly GCA_037957365.1). Lineage (NCBI taxonomy): Eukaryota > Viridiplantae > Streptophyta > Pinopsida > Cupressales > Taxaceae > Torreya > Torreya grandis. Next base: position 1,959,833 of record JARHVA010003223.1, read on the forward strand.
GAATAAAATCCGTCCTCAAGGGATTATCCACATTGAGATTAGAGCTTAGATTTTTTTGAGAAGAAAATTTTTCCTTTAGAGCTCTAATGATGTTCTGTCCTACCACCCATCCAGGGAGCTCTTTGTTTTTGAATATTCGGTTGTTTCTTTCCTTCCATATTCCCCACCAGATATGGGGAAGAGTAATTTTCCATAAGAAGAGAACTTCAGAATTCTTTGAAGGGTAATACCAGCTTTTGAGAGAATGTTCAACGTTTTTGTGGTGAATCCATGTAATGCCCCACAGATTGAGAACCTCCTTCCAAACAAGCTGAGTGAAGGAACAATTCACAAACAGATGATCTCTATCTTCAAGGTCTCTCTTACATAGAATACACCTGTTAACAATATTGATTCCGTGTTTCTATAAATTATCCAGAGTCAAAATTTTGTTTTGGAGAAGGGTCCAGAAAAAGAACTTGATTTTAGGAATGAGCCCCTTAATCCAGGCTCTTGTCCATAATGGTTTTTTGCCATTTCCCTTGGAGATGAAAATGGAAGAGACTTTAAACTGTCCACTTGGCTCCTGGTACCAAACAATTTTATCTTCTTGATTAGGATATAGAGATATAGCATTTAGGGATAATTGAATATCCCTGAGATCTTGATCATAGTCAGTGAGGTTTACCCAAGTGTTGTTCTGCCAGTATTGATTAACCGTTATGCCCACTCTTTGTTTACATCTTTCTATAACATCTTTATCTTGGATTTCTTCCTATAAGGGTTTACCTCTTAACCAAATATCTTCCCAGAATTTCACCTTTTTACCATTACCTACTTTCCATGAACTTCCTTCTTCAAGAACATGTTTTGTTCCCTGGACTGCCCCCCAAATAGCAGATGGATGAGAAATATCTGGAGTAGTAAAGAAGTCATGAAGTGACTGTGCCTTAAATAAGTACTTATGCTTCCATATTTTACACCATTCTTTATTTTCCTGATAGACCCTCCATCCCTGTTTAGCTAAAAGGGCAGTGTTCATACTTCTTATTTTCCTTATACCAAGTCCACCATCCTTGACCGGTTTGTAATTGTTATCCCATGCAAGAAGAGGCATTCTCCTTTTCTCCTCAGAACCTGACCAAAGAAAGTTTCTTTGAATTTTTTCAATTGCTTCAGCAAATTTAGAGGGGATTTTGAAAAGACTCAAAGCATACGTAGGTATGCTTTGAAGACTAGCTTTGAGGAGAGTTAGCTTTCCTCCTTGGCTAAGAAGACAACCTTTCCATCCCGCTAACTTCTTACTAAATTTGTTAATAAGACCTTCCCAAAAAGCTTCAGGGGCTTTCGATCCAAAAGGGAGACCAAGGCATATGGAAGGAAAAGAACCTATGGAGCAATCAAGGATTCTAGAAATTTTGTTCTGTCTATAATTAGGGGTATTAGTAAAGAAAATTGAACTTTTATTCCAGTTTATCAGCTGTCCTAAGGCAGAGGTGTACAGATTAATTGCTTCCTTAAGAATTCTTGCTTCATTTACTTCAGACTGTCCCATGAAAATAGTATCGTCCACAAATTGACCATGAGAGCAAGTTAAAGGATGCGAAGAGGGTCTCAGACCTTTAAACAGGCCTCTATGAGCTAAGTCTCCAAGGTATCACCCCATACTATCTGCCATAATAATAAACAGAATAGGGGATATAGGATCCCCTTATCTTAATCCCCTAGACGGATTGAAAAAATGAGACGAGCTCCCATTTACCAACATGGCTATAGAAGTAGTAGATATCAACTGTTTGATAATATCAACCACTCTTTGTTCAAAGCCAAAGGCAATAAGGCTTTTAGAAAGGAATAGCCAATGCACACTGTCGTATGCTTTTGCTATGTCCACTTTCATTAAGAACCCCTCAGTGTTGGATTTGAGCAGTGAATGAATATTCTCATGCGCCATTATAACTGAGTTGAGGATTTGTCTGCCAGGAATGAATCCATTTTGCTGATCAGCAATTATCGAAGGGATCACTTGGATTAGTCTGGTCGTAAGAACTTTGGAAATTATCTTATAGAGAGAGTTGCACAAACTTATCAGCCTGAACTGATCAGGGCTATCCGCACCTGCTTTCTTTGGAATAAGGCACATAAAAGTGGCATTAATTTCCTTTAGCATCTGTTTATCTCCAAAAAAATCCTTCACCACATTACTGACATCCTTTCCTATAAATTTCCAGAGCTTTTGAAAAAAGAACATGGGGAAACCATCTGGTCCAGGAGCTTTTTCTCCTCCAAGAGATCTAATAGCTTTAAAGATTTCCTCCTCCTTAGGTATAGAACATAACATATTATTTTACTCCTTCGAGATCAAAGGAGGAATCACTCGTAGAATATCAGCCTGACTTTTCAAGTTGATGTTTCAATCTGCCTTCATCAGGGAGGAGAAAAATGAAATCATTTCCTCCTTAATTTCCTTTTCCTCTGTTATCTTCTGAACTCCTTTTTTCAAATGATGAATATGTGTTTTCGCTCTGTGTTTCAAAGTGGAGAGGTGGAAAAACTTAGTATTTTTATCTCCTTCTTTCAACCATTACACCCTTGATCTTTGTCTCCAATAGATTTCCTCCTTAGTTATTATGTCTTGGTACTATACCAATTGTTCACTTTCTTCTCTTTGGGATTCTGAAGTATATCCATATTGCTGGATTTTTTCCTGTATTCTTCTGATATTCTCCTTGATGGTCTTCTTTTCCACAAAAATATTTCCAAAATAGTCCTTATTCCATTTCTTAACTTCCTTTTTAACATTTTTGAGTTTGGAAACAACTCAGAAGAGAGCTGATCCCTCTATAGAGATATTCCACCACTCTTTTATTTTACCTTCAAACTGTAGATGCTGCAGCCACATCTTTTCAAATCTGAATGGATGATTCTTTTTTTGGTTCAGTTTGTCCACTGAGAATATTAGAGGGAAATGATCTGAGCCTATTTTGTGGCATGCTTCCAACTTACAGGTATAGTCTTTTATCCAGTCTGGGGAGATGAGAGCCCTATCAATCTTGGCCTATATACATTCCTTGTTCAGTCTCTTGTTGCTCCAGGTATACTAAATTCCTTGAAACTCCACATCCATTAAACCTTCTTTGCTTATAAACTCCATGAGATCAATTCTCCCTTCCATTTGAATAGTATTACCACCCATTTTCTCATAATCATAGAGAGGGACGTTAAAGTCTCCCATTATAATCCATCGGCCACAGTGATCTTTCCTTCTGAGCTTTGAGAGAGTTTCCCATACCTTTTTCCTTTCATTCCTGATATTAGGAGCATAAATATTTACAACATACCAACTTTCCTTTTGGTCAACATTAGTTAATTTAACTGCCAAATTTTTTTTACTTTCCATCAAAATAGAACCAGCAAAAAGATTTTTTTTCCATAATATCGCAGTACCTCCCGAAGTGCCTTCAGAGCTTTAAAGGTGTAATTTTTAAAGTCTTTGATCTGTTCAGCTTTCTCCTTACTCATTTTAGTTTCTTGAAGCAGAAGGAGGTCTGGGTTTTGCTCTCTAACAAAATTCCTAACTAGATCTACTTTAAGAAGACTATTTAGTCCCCTTATATTCCAACTAAGAATCCTCATTTATTTTTATTGCTCTTAATATATTTCCCCATAGTTTTCTGCTTTCCATCTGCTATATTGAGCTTACTTTCCAATTCTCTATTCTTCTTTACAGATTTTTTCCCAGGTTTATCTGAGAAACCTACATCCAGTTTTAATTTGGCTTGTTTTTCAGATCCTTTTCCTCCTTTACTCCTTAGAGAGCTATTAGCTTTCGCACCACCATTTCTTGTCGTAATGTGGTTAGAATTGTTCTTTATCTCTCCTTTAATCTTTTGGTTTTTAGAGTTTTTTCCACCTTCAACCATTTCTTCTACCTTGAGGACCTCTTTAGCTGGAGTAATAATTTCGTCCATTGGTTCCTCCTGCTTTTCCCCAAACTGATCTTCACACAAATCATCCTCTTCTTCTTCTATATTATTTCTTCCTTCAGGTTCTACTTCACCTTCCTCTAATTCTTCATTATCATGCATCTTTGAAACTTGAATTTCTAAGCTTTGTGTAATATCCCCTACAAACAGGAAATATAGCAACACAAAAATCTGAACCAAGATATAATCTCTGTTGAATAAATTCAGAATGATAATAATAATATAGTTTTTTCCAATAGTAAATCACAGATCTTATCACTTGTCCTTCTAAACTATTACAATTGCAGTCCTCTATTATGCATATAAATATGAAATACAGTCTTGAAAACCCTGGCTTTGCAAATCTAGAAGTGCAAATTGAATTCTGGAAAGTCTCAGCCTACTGTGTCGAACACACAGTCGCCGGCGTCGGTCGATATACTACCGACGTCAGTCACTGCAGGTCCTTATCTACCGATGTCGGTCTCCAATCGGCCGATGTCGATATCTGGAAGCTCTCTGTCAGCCGATGTCGGTGTCTGTATGGATTTGTACGGACCTGTACGGACTTCGTACGGCCACCAATTAAGCACAACTTCCCTGTTTTCAACTCCTGATCTGAAAATATATGCTTCTAGCACAGAAGATCTCTAGCTGTATAATTTATTGAATCAAAACATAAATAAATAAATACCTGGAATATCTGTAATAACTTTTGTGTGAATTTTATCTCTCAACCCTGTAAATTTTGTGATAACTTCTGGATGAAGCTATCTCTCAATTTGGCAATAGATCAGCTAATATTTCATAGCCTCTTAATTGCACACACTGAAGAGGGAACGTTCTCCAATGCAAATGGAATCCTGGTACCCTAGGCTCAGTCTTCACAGAAGAAATTCTTCAAAATCAATAATCAATGGCTTATAAACAATGGCCTCCATGAGAAACCCTTATACCCTCAAAAAGATATGCTTGCCCTAATTACGGTTTCTTAAATTAGAATTAGGGTTTCTAATTAAAAATAGGCTAAATAATTAATATTTGATTAAATCAATCAAATATTAATATATCCCTCAATACATGTCGGATCGACGAACCGATCGAAGCTAGTGAATCAGGGAGTGATTCCGCACATAACCATACCATAATAAAGGTGCTTCGCTGCATATCAAATATCCCTAAAAATTAGGAGCCCTAGCCAAATATGTCTGAAATAACCTAAATGAAAATCAAATGTAGAAATCCTGTGAATCAAAGTCAAGCCCAGCTCCATTATGAACCTCTATCCATCCTATTAGCCTACGAAGGTCGCATAATAGGCTAACCATGAACTCAAAACATGTCAATTAAAAAGGGGACATGACAATCCGCCCCTCCTAAAATTGCTTTCCCTCAAGCAATCACTGAATGACAAATCAATCAATCCACCTGGATCCCAAATATAGTTTTGATCTCCACTACTGTCAATTAACACGACCCCCATGCCATGTCCATCCCAACTCTCATGTAATGGTGTCACATCATTTCTAGTCCTAAGATAAGCACTCCAACATCCAATCCATAAAGGAAAATCAGCAAGCAAACTCCTTACCTGAATAGTATCTGAAACTGGATAGTGAAGACTAGAAATAGTCATATCATCATCAACCTGTGACCCGAATGTAACAAAAAGTTAAGTCCTCACCACATGTGACAACTCCTGAACTGAACTCACCTCAAGACCAAGCTCGTCCTCGTACCTCTCCTGTGTTGGTACCAATGTGCTCTCGTCATCACCCTCTATCATGTTATGTGGTATAGGTACCTCCATTCGATGAAAAAACATATATCTGAAGCTGCTGCCCCGTATTGCCTTAAGAATATGTGTCGTCCCATCAACATTAAAGAGAACCTCCATGTCCTTGAGATGAAGAGTAACTTCCTCAAATGAATGAAGCCACTTCATACCCAAGACTAAGTCTATATCCCCCATGTTTACCACATAATAATCAGCCTTGAACTCATAGTTGTTCAAGCGTAATGGGAGGTCTCTAATCATACGCTCACACTTAAGAGTGTGACCATCGGCTACCTTAACACTGATGCCCTCAAATTCTATGGTAGTGAACCCATGCTTCTCCACAAATCTAGCATCTATGAAATTATGTGTGGCCCCTGTATCAAGAAGGGTGATAACCTTCTGCCCTGCCAAAACTCCACAGAGTCTGAATGACTCATCCGACTGAATGCTGGATATGCGTGCCTCCTGTAGGTGAAGCTCTAACTCTGCCTCTGCATTAGGCCCTAAAGCCTCTGCCTCTACCCCCTCAAAACTGTTATGCTATTCGGAATCCTCAGAATCTGAATCCTCATAATATATCCACATCATACGATTCGCCTTGCCCTTAGGCCTCAAAAGACAATCGTGATGAATATCATATGGACCTTTGCAGTAGAAGCAAAGCTTCTTCCTACGTAGATCATTAAGTGCCTCACAATTCAAGGGTGGTGCTGTTGGATTGGCCTTTGAGTCATTCTTTACACCTGATTTATCTATGTTAAAATCTGGTCTCTCTGTATCTGTGTTAGAGCCCTTATGGTCTCTAGATGAAGAAGTACCTTTGAAGTTAAATTTGTGGGATGGGTCCGCCATCTCCATAATACGCGCCTTCTTCATAGCTACCTGTAATGAAGGAGGATCAAAAGCTTTGATCCACCCTCTCAATGGCTCTGTCAATCCCTCCATGAAGAGAACTACCAATCTACGCTCGGAAATATTGGGCACCATGACTGCCAACCTCTGAAACTCACCAATGAAGGACTCCAAATTACCTGTTTGTCTCAACTATGCCAGATCTCGAAAGTAAACCTTGAGATCTTTCCTGTCAAACTGCTCAACCAATCTATCCACAAAGTCCTGATACTCTATCACCTAGTTATGCTGAAGTGTTACCATACCATGGTACCACCAATCATGTGCTACTCCATCCAAGTTCAAAGTGGCATATTTGATGGCCTCTATCTCTGACATTGGTCTCAATGCCAAAAAGGTGTCAAGCTTATGAACCCAAGCTTGAGCTGTCATCTTGCCACTGCCGTCAAAGGTAGTCAAAGAAAGCTTACCAGTAGCCTTCTTCAGCTCACTGAATTGGACTCTAAGTCTCCTGTCCTGTCTAGCCAATCTATAGTGCTCTCTCCTCAAATTGAAAAAATGATCAAAGGTTGTTCTCTCTTGAATATGAGGAGGTAATAAGTCCCACTCATCATTTGCAGCCCATGTAAACATCTGCAAATGGAGAATTCCCTTCCTCCTCCTCTGCTGGTGCCTCTGGTTCTTCTTGAACAAATGAAGGGCGTGTAGGTCTATCAACTATTCTGGAGTGAGTCTTCTGTGGTCTCTAATTAACCGTAGCACTCCTATCATCTCTTTGGTCCCCGTTCTGTCCATCAGGTGCATTCATTCTCTCTATCATGGTCATAAGTGCCTGTAATGTCTGAGCCATCTGCTGTTGGCTTGTCATCATAGCACGCTGAAATTCTTTGGTGGCCTGATCAGCATCATACCTGTGGCCCCTGGGTGGGCTGCCCTCACGTCTGTCACTCATGATGATCGATCTCTGATCTAACAACTGGGTACCTTCAAGCAAGGCTCAGCTACGTGTGTTATACCTGTGTGGTCCCAACTCTTGTGGCTGCATAAGATCTATAGACCCTCAGGCTGGCAGGATTTAGCTCTGATACCACTATAATATCCTCTTCAAACAGGAAATATAGCAACACAAAAATCTAAACCAAGATATAATCTCTGTTGAATAAATTTAGAATGATAACAATAATATAGTTTTTTCCAATAGTAAATCACAGATCTTATCACTTGTCCTTCTAAACTATTACAATTGCAGTCCTCTATTATGCATATAAATATGAAATATAGTCTTAAAAACCCTGGCTTTGCAAATCTTGAAGTGCAAATTGAATTCTGGAAAGTCTCGGCCTGCCGTGTCGAACACACAGTCGCTGGCGTCGGTTGATATACTGCCGACGTCGGTCACTGCAGGTCCTTATCTGCCGACATCGGTCTCCAATCGGCCGATGTCGGTATCTGGAAGCTCTCTGTCAGCCGATGTCGGTGTCTGTATGGATTTGTACGGACCTGTACGGACTTCGTACGGCCGCCAATTAAGCACAACTTCCCTATTTTCAACCCCTGATCTGAAAATATATGCTTCTAGCATAGAAGATCTCTAGCTGTATAATTTATTGAATCAAAACATAAATAAATAAATACCTGGAATATCTATAATAAATTCTGTGTGAAGTTTATCTCTCAACCCTGTAAATTCTGTGATAACTTCTGGATGAAGCTATCTCTCAATTTGGCAATAGATCAGCTGATATTTCATAGCCTCTTAATTGCACACACTGAAGAGGGAACGTTCTCCAATGCAAATGGAATCCTGGAACCCTAGGCTCAATCTTCACAGAAGAAATTCTTCAAAATCAATAATCAATAATCAATGGCTTATGAACAATGGCCTCCATGAGAAACCCTTATACCCTCAAAAAGATATGCTTGCCCTAATTAGGGTTTCTTAAATTAGAATTAGGGTTTCTAATTAAAAATAGGCTAAATAATTAATATTTGATTAAATCAATCAAATATTAATATCTCCCTCAATACATGTCGGATCAACGAACCGATTGAAGCTAGTGAATTAGGGAGTGATTCCGCACATAACCATACCATAATAAAGGCGCTCCGCTGCATATCAAATATCCCTAAAAAGTAGGAGCCCTGGCTAAATATGTCTGAAATAACTTGAATGAAAATCAAATGTAGAAATCCTGTGAATCAAAGTCAAGCCCAGCTCCATTATGACCCTCTATCCATCCTATTAGCCTACGAAGGTCGCATAATAGGCTAACCATGAACTCAAAACATGTCAATTAAAAAGGGGACATGACACTTTGAGTGTTCTGAATAGGGACATTAACATCTTCTTCAGATAGAAGATCTAATTCTTTGTCCTCTGTTCCCTTCCCCTTTTCTTCCGTCAGGACATTAGAAGTCTTTAAAAGGGGGTCTGTTATTCCTGTTATATTAGGGTCGTCCACTTCTACTGAAGCAGTAGAAATAACCTTGTCTGTGTGTAGGTCAGCTAAGGCCTCTTGAGGCTTCCTTATCTTTCGATAGTCTTCTTTAACCTTCCATATTTTCTTTTGTTGGATCTTAATATTTTTTCCTACCTAAAAGTTTTTTGAAATGGCTCTTCCCCTATTGGAGCAATTCATAGCCCAATGCCCCTGCTTCTTGCACACATAACAAGAGTTTGGCAGATCTTCGAAAACAATCACTTGGGTTTTCTTACCAAGCTTGGAGATAAGATCCACTTTTTTGGGAAGGTGGTTTAGATCCACCACTTTAACATAGATTTTGGCACTTTGGAATTTAGTTCTTGAAGCCGTGGCATTATCCACATCCACTAACTCACCAAATGAACTAGCTATTCCTTTGAAGATGTCCTCATGCCAGAATTCTAATGGGAGCCCAGTTAGCTTAGCCCAAATAGGGGTTGTTAAGAAAAATGAATCAGATAAATCCATATTTGGTTCCCATTTCTTGATAGTTAGGGTGCTTCTTCCAAATGACCAAGGTCCTTCACTCAAGATCTTATTCAGATCTTCTTTGCAATTAAAGATAAAAGAGAAAAAACCATTCACCATAGGTGCAATGTCAACTTCTCCGTGTATAGCCCATCTCTTTTTGATCATAGACCTGAGTGAATCTATATTTGGTCTTGCTCCTTGAAATTTTCCTACTAGGGTGAGATCCATTGAAGAAATCGAAAAATCAAGTAAGGGATCTGGGATGAATATTTGAAACTCACCTTTCTCCCAGCAAGATTTAGATGTCACCGGGGGGAAGAGGGATTTCCCTATCAGTTTTTTTCCAAACAATGATGACCAGGTCCTTTGTTCGAGGGCCCCTTTCTGCCTTTTAAGGTTCTTTTCTATATTAAAAACAATTTTGTCTTTCGCTGTCTCCGTGGATTGTTCTGCTGCTTTTTGTGATGGAGAATCTCTGGCCCCACTATAGAGCTCAGAAACTGCTAAAGGCCTTTTTGTGTCTGCATCCGTCAGGAAGCCTGACCCTCTGCATTTTCCTCCTTCCTCTAATATTCCACCTGGATCTATTCCTCCTGCCAAATTCTCCCCAATTCTTTTCCCGCTCATACCGATTTCAAAATTTCAAACGTTTTGGTCTTGACATTGTTTGTTTTCTCTCAAGTTATTGTCAAGTTGGAGGCTTAATTAGGTAGTTGATTTATGAAATAATTTTTTTGTAGAAGATGATCTAGGTGATGAAAATTGATGTGTTTTAAGGGGAATATGAGAGTGATCTAGATATTAAGTTTTAGTTATTTAATATGTGTCTACTAGATAATGTGGGATCTACATGTTCTAAGTATGATTATAAGGAGTCTAGACATGCCTACTATGAATAATTTTTATATTTGCTCAGTGTTTCCAAAAGGTAAAAGTATGATTATTTCAAGGAGTTTCTTAAGTTGGATTCGTGCATGTTTCCTATTTGGTGAGTGGCATGAAGTTTTTTTTGTGGTCCTTGAGGTGGTTTGAGATATAAGGTTAGTAGACCTATATGGTGGTTCCTCATGGTGTACAGAGATTTGAAGATGCTCGAGTGGTGAAATGATTAAAAAATATTAGGGGGAATCCCTCTAAAATTTTTATTTATAAGTTTCATTAGATTTTATTTATTTTTTATGTTCTTTCTTCATTGGTTGAAGTTTTTGGTTGAAGAAGTGTATTGGCATGGAGAAAGAGGATGTTGTAAAGGAAAAAAGAGGTAGGCTCAAAGTAACATGGATATTGTATCATATTTCTAATGTAGTCCTCTCCTATTTTTAGTATTTATAGGTCCTCAAGATTAGTTGGTGCCCACTTTGTCATTGTGTCAAAGGGGGAGAAAGTTCCTATTGTGAGAGTGCTTGAAGAGCGAGAAGGTGGTTAGAATTATGTTTGTTGACATCAATGATAAAAGGGGAGATTGTTGGAGAGTTATAAATTATTTCATGGTGATGTAATTGAGGTGTTTTGGTGAGTGTATGAAGTGATCTAATAGCCTAAGTGATAATGACAAAGTGTGCAATGTGCTTGTCCTAGTGTGCTTGAAGTTGGCTTGGTTGATCTTCAATTTTGATATGGATAGATATGTTCAAAGATGAGTATAGAGAATTGATAATGTGAAAGGGTTAATATAAGAGGTTTTTTATGCTTTGAGTGCTTTTGTGCATAAGTGGATTTCATCTGGTTGATCATTATTTTCATCTAGATGTTTTGGGTCTAGTGGGAAAAAATCTAAGTAGGTAGTTTTTTGACATCACCATTGCCACATGTGGATGAGTTAGGGGGAGTTGGTAATATGGTTGTGATAAAATTATTCCCTAGTTTTTATGTGCTAAATCTCATGTCATACACTTAAATGTAATCAAAGATATGTGGGTGCAAAGTTGGGCTCTCAGTCATTTTGATAGTGTTTTCTATATTTAAATAGAAATGAGTAAGCATGTTGATGATGCCAACATTCACATGCATGGAGGTTTTAGGAGGAACTTATCACATGAATTTGTTAATTATTATGCCTAGTTCTTATGTTATAGATATTAGGTCATGCACCTAAGTGCGATAAAAGATATCCAAGTGCAAATTTGAGTTCCCAAGTAGTTTGACATTATTTTCCCATACTTAGACAAATCTGAATTGTGGAAAGAAGAGATGAGTAATCATATTGATGAATTTATATCTCACATTTTTGGACATTTTAGGCTAAGGTGATCATATACATTTGTGTTTTTTGCCTAGTTTATTTATGCTAACTTTTAGGTTAAGTGATGAAGTGCATCAAAATATATGGATGTGCAAAGTTGGCCTTCCAAACATGTTCTTGAAATAGTTATCTCTATGAACAAATAAATCTAAGTGATAATTTTAATATCATTATATCTCAAATATTTTAGGGTTCTATGAGTACATTGACACATAGTTGGATTCTCCTATGTAAGAAAATCATATGGTCCAAATTTTAGAACAAGTGCTTGAGCAAAGTAAAATATATAGAGGTGAAAAGTTAGACTTCTAGGTAGATTGTAATAATTACCATAATTATTAATTTTTTCACAAGTTAATATTTGAGTGACATCGATGGTGTGTGTTGTTCCAAGATTTTAGGATACAGCGAGATGATGCCAAGTTTTTGATGTTTAACGCTAAGTAGAGATAAATATCAAGCTTCTTCCACAGATAAAAAGTGAGTGGGTGATCATAATAGTAAATATAAATGGTTAAAATTAAAGTTAGGAGGTAAAATTGATAGTTTTATATCATTTTTAAATCTATAAAAACCTCAAAGAGATTGATGAAGCACATAAGGTCAAAGTTTCAAGAGTGCATGAGATGAGGTCAACATGTTCAAGGTTTAACATTTGGAAGTGGTGTACTATGTGTTAAAGGTCAAGATTTGTATAATAATATAAATGGTACATGTTTAATCTAATTGGTGAGGACATGAGATTCAAGCATAGTGTTCAATATTTAACTTTGATCATTTACATTTGAATATTTGAATTTAACCAAGGGAAAAACTTGTATATGGTTTTTGGACCATATATTTTGATCAATGATGAATTTGATCATGGTGTAAAAATAAAAGTGATAGAGGAATCCAAATAACATCTATAAATATGAATTTAAATATTTTGAAGTGTTTATAGGCAAATATATTGATGTTCAAAGTTGACTGTGTTCATGCATGTTTTGTAAGTAACTTGAGAAATATATTTGAGCTCGTTCTGATGTTGTTTCAATATCTCATGATGAATTATATATTTGGGAGTGTTTTATACTACATTAGGATGATATATATGAATTATTAATGATTTATGAATTGTATACAGTATGAACCAAGGTTTAGAAGATAACTATGTATTTGTTCATGGTGACTATGTGCACAAGATGTTATTAAAGCAAATTATGCTTAAGTAGAAGGGTATTTTTATGGTTGTTGACACTTAAGGAGGACCTATAGATCATGTTTAATGGGTTAATTATTTGTAAAGTGGTCTTGTGTTTCTTAGTTTTCTCAAAGAAGTGTCAAAGAGATAAATGGGTCTCCATAGGACCTAAATGTAAATTAGGCCTATTTAAAAGTGGATTGTGCTTAAGTGTGATCTATGTGATATGTATTAAGGGTGAAGGCATGTTTTATGGGTGAAAATTAAATATTTTGGACTTGATAGCTCATTAATTATCTACCTATAGTGAAACCAAATGTGTTGGTTTTTAGACTTGAGTGTGAGACTAGTACAAGGTCCATGTAAGTGTTATGGAGTGAAGGAGAAGTAGATGTGCCCAATGGATGGGCTGATAACTAGAGAATATTTTTGTATTTTGTATGAAATTTAGTTAATATTTATGATGTATAAATAGTGATCTTGTAGTTTGAGGATATGCAAAGAGGTCTGAGTGTGCATAGGAGGATAGTTTGAGTGAAGGAGAGATATTGTGGAATGGATATGTGAGAGGCTTGTATGATATATATAGAGAGAGTTTTTATATGGGTTTGATAATCATAGGTCCATAATCAAGTTTTGAATACATTATTTCTAGGGTGGATGTGTTTACTATAGGGTCTAAAGAAGTTGATATTTCGTAATGGTAGTTTCTCCTTGTGAAATAGGTGTTTCACTAAAGGCCTTTAGTCAGGAGGATATGATCAAGGCTTGTTGGTCTAAAGGAGTGGATTAGTCTCTTGTTTTTAATTTCTTATATGATAATTAGTACATGTGTTGCATGCTTGAGAATGGTTTTTATTCCCCATGAAGGTTTCCCATAGGAACTATGTGTCATGTGTTTGATATTGTATATGCATTGAATGAATGAGCTCTCTTGTTAATATTTCTTGATCAATTTGATATATGTTGATTGTTTAATAATTTTAAAGGACTACAATTAAAATTTAAATATTTGGGCTCTCTAATTCACCCCACTCTCATTTATTGAATCTTAACATCAAAATCATTGCAAACTTTGGTAAAATCATGTATAACTTAAATGAGATCATCACAGGTAGTAGATAAATTGATCTATAATCTTTTTTTCATTTTAACTCTATTTTTTAGGTTTCATAAATACTAATGTATTCATTATTTTGTATTACTATGTAGAAAAAAAAAACAATGAAAAGAATTAATATATTTTTCATTTTTCATCTTTTTTCACTTTTTTAGTTATGTTTTATAGGTTACCTTGATCCTTTATCCACATAAAGTCTTTTAACAATTTTCTTGTAGGTTGTTAGTCCAAGACAAACTAATGAAGGATAGCTAAATCCAATTTTATTTTTGTTTTTATTTCTCTTGATTCATATATCATTTTAAAGATAATCATATACTTTTATTTCATGTTCTATAGCATTTTCCATCTTATCATGCATTATTGTTAGTAGTAACTTAGATCTCTATTTTTTTGGGTTTTGACCGGATGTTTCTCTGGTGGTTCTAGGTCCATTTAAAACCTATTTTTACTACTTCCTTGTAGTGTTTTTTAGGCTTTGCCTATGGTCTTAGACGTTCTTTCTTTCACTCTTTGTTATAGGGTTTCGGGGCCCCTTCAAAACTTGTTTTTACCTCAATCTAAAACTTAGATCATCTTTCAAATTTTAGAATTACTTAATTTTAATTTCTAAGCATTTGTTTGTGTGGTTCTTGTTGAATATGATATTTTATATGGAATTACATTAGCAAAGATATTAAAAAAATTGAAACAATAAAAAAATTACCTAAGACCCACTTGCACATATGCTCTTCTCTTGGCATCACATTAGTGATAATATCTAAGAATCAAATGTAAGTGTAAGTATTTTTATTTCTATTTTAAAGGAATCTATCAACCATGAATTTCTTCATAATTTAGTAGGCCAAATCCTATGTACTGGTGGGGTATACAAGTTGAGTGTTGACTATTTCAAATACCTAAATGATGTTATTTTTTAATCACACCATGATGTGAGGGAATTTCATACTCTAATGCCCAAGGTTTTAATAGTTACTTCAAAGTTTTATTTTTATTCTATTAGCATAATGAAATGGTACAATTAGGTTGGGAAAATTGGGACTAGACCCATTTGTGTGTGTATATTAAATCAACTTTTTGCATGGTTTTATATCTCATGTATCAAATGTTATTTAGAGGAATCCCCTTAGATAATCTTATAAAACCCTTAAGCCTAGGTGATCCTTTTTATCATTTAACTTCGATGCATATGTTAGTGGTTATCCTTGATCAAATAATTTCCATGTACCCTTGAAACTAGGTGTACTGGGCTATGGGAATGATACCTCCTCCATAGTTAGTGCTCTAAAATATTAGAATTATACTATTCAATGGAGAAGCAAGTAACAAAGAAAGCTTAAAAGTTGTCCAATTCCTTTATCCTAATTTTATTTTTTTGTGTGCAATGCATGTGTATTTAAATTACTATTGTTTGTTTGGTCCCTTGTGAAACTCATGCACTGAAATCATTTGATTTAAACAAAAAATATTTTTAATATTGAAACTAATAAATCAAGTCATAATGGAATTCTTACAAATCACAAAGTTTAGTCATAAAACTCAAATTACCTTGTTATCAATCAAAGTATTTTTTTTTTTTGGTTTTCACTTTATATATATATATATATATATATATATATATATATATATATCGAGAGAGAGAGAGAGAGAGAGAGAGAGAGAGAGTAAATAAGAATTTTTTTGTTCATACAGTTTCAATTTGAAAGATTTGATAAGGTTGGTAATGTTATTTAATTATTGTGTTGAAAAAGGAAAATCTGAGTCTTTAAATTATCTCTAAGGTGTTTTATAATTGATTTGCTTTTTAATATTGATATAGGTTTATCCCTGTGGATGGCTCGATCATCCATAGAACTAAACCTCTATCCCCTAAATCTTTATGGAAAGGAAAATAAATTTTGTGTATGTAAATTTGATAGGGTAAATGGATTTAATATATTTAATATGTATGAGTGCATGTATATATGAAATATATCTATTTGAGGACTTAGGTACTCATATACATAAATAGCATATATTTTTACATCAAGATGTGTGCCAATATTTATAGTTTATTGACTATTAAATTAAGTCATATAAACTTTGAGAGATAGGACACTATATTTATATGCATAGCCTCCCAAAAGTATAAAAAATTGTATAAATGAAATATTAAGTTTCATGAGAAGAGAAGACTTTATTTATGTAATATTTGATCTTTTAAATGGTTATGACTAGTTGTTTGTAACTGAGTAATGTGTACATAAAAATAAATAGGCTATGATATTGTTGTTTTCATATAATGTACTACATTTGAATTTACTTAGATAAATTAGAAACTTGTGGTATAAGTATATAATTTTACATGGTTGGTATAGAATATATTTGTTTATGTTTATTATTTATGTGACAAATAATATAGTGAGATTCATTGCATATGTTTGATATCCTAAATATATGTATTTTTTATTATTCATGTATATAGTATGTTTTATGCTTGTTAATAGAAAGTAATCTATTTGATTTTTTTGGTTATATATTATATTAACTAAATCTTGCATTGTTGGTACTAACTAAGCATTGAGATGGACTTTACTAGCTTACTTAGAATCACCAATACCAAATGAAGGTAATCTAATCAAGTTGTGTATACGAATTTGACTGATCCTATATATTAATAACTATTTGAAAAATTTGGCCAAAGTAATTTTTAATTAAAAATTTTCATTTCATATGTATGATTTACATATTTGTGTTATTTCATGTTAAAACATATTTTATTTATGATACCGATCATGTATTAGAAATCTTATAGCACACATGTACTAGCTTGTCTCTTTGGATTCTTGCACCATCACTATCTACCCATCTATGAAGGGAGGATCATTCCTTGATTGGGGGATTATGTGGGAGATTGATGGTCTATGCTTTCTATGTAAAATTTCTTGGATGATGCCCTCCCTCCCCACAATATTATTTATTTGTAGACTACACTCATGATTATCAAAGATACTAGAGTTCATGAGATGCATGCTCTGTAGAGTCTTGTATCTTTTATTGTATATATTGTTGAAACATTATACCAATTTGAAATGCAATTAATAACTAATTATACATTGATAGCAGTGGTTGTATTATTGTACCAGTCATGGATGTAAATATATAATTACTTTCTATATGTAGTTTTGTTTTGTTTAAGTAATTTTACTGAACATTAACTAATATAATTTACATGATTACTTTATGATTAACATATTTAACATGTATAATAAGGTCATTAATTATATTCACATGGTGTAATATAATAAAATAATATGTGGAATATAATTTTTTTTAATTATTATGTTATTCTAGTAAATCTTAATGGGGATGTTACATAATGGTGTCAGAGTTGTGGCTCGAACTCTAGGACTTAATGAGTCCACTAACATTTTTGTATATTTTTTTTTAATATAAAGGACAATTTTGTAATTTAGATCATTTATAAACAATCCTTTGAATTCCAATTATAGTAAACCTCTATTTGATCCTAACCAATTTTCCACTAAGCAATAAATTTGGATTAGATTATTACAACCATGAATGAGACTAGGGAATGAATTATAGACCTAGAAAAAGAAATTCATGGAAATGAGGAGGAATAACATCAAGGTGTTCCTAAATATCATCCTATTGAGAAGGAAATTCCTTAAGAGAAAAGACATGAAAAAGTACCTTAGGATGAGAGAGCTTGTGTAGCTACAAAATTGTCTAGAGATATGAAAAATGTAAATCCACCTAAGGTTGATAGAACCATTATGGGAGATAGAAATGAAGCATGGTTGACTAATATGAAAAATTATTTCAAGATTAAAAACTACTCTAAGGTCAGCAAAGTAGTTTGGGGAGCTTACTAGTTGCCTAGAGAAACAACTACATGGTGGGCCAAAAAGAGGTTAGAAATGAATCTTAACTTGACCACCAATAATTGGGATTAGTTTATTACACTATTTAGATCATGATGGCTTCCATAATTATACTTTGACTAAAATCTTATATATTTTTACAATCTAAATCAAGGAGACCTATTGGTGAATGATTAATGGGAATAATTCACCAAACTTCTTAAATATGTACCTCAATATCAAGTGCATGAGAGGTTCAAGATTAGGAAATTCATCATGGGATTAAAACCCCAAATTGGTGGAAAGGTGGACATTCATGGACCATCTACCATGGACCAAGTCTTTAGGAAGTTAGTTAAATAAGAAATAAAGTTAAAATCACTTACTCAGGTCAGAGATAAGTTTAAGAAAAAGTTTGGAAGTTCTCTGTGAAATTTAAAGAATAAGAACTAGAAGCAAAGGAGTGGAGACTCTAACAGTAAGTTCAAGATTTAAAATACTAGATTTAATAGTGATTCAAGTAACAAGAAATTGAGTAATGGTTTCAAAGGTAGTTTCAAGGGAAACTAATAGTCTAGGAGGAAGGGACCACCTAGAGGTTGCTTCATTTTTGGATGTGACCATTTTACACATGAGTGTAGCCAGGATAAATATACAAAAAAAATTATAATCCTCAACAAGTAAAGTTTCAATAATGTATTCATGTGATAGTTGATAATCATAAAGCTAAATTACAATCTTCACCCATAGAACTATCAAATACTTTATTTGAACATATCATTTCCATTTTGATAGATATATGGGCTAAAAAATATTTTATAGATCTTATAATTATAAATAAATTATCTATAAAATTTAAATCAATGGAAAATGCATGGTTTGTACAATATGGGAATGATTTAAAAGTCAAAGTTGACAAGTGTTTAGTTTAAGTAGAGATTAGGTTGCCTAAATTTACAATAGTAGTGGATCTTTACATAACACTATTGGGGTCATATGATGTGATCCTAGGAGTAAAATAGCTTACAAAGTATAAATCCAAGGTTGACTACTACCTGAAGAAGATTGAGTGTCTAGATGATTTTAGAAATTAGACACAAATTCATGGTGAGAAAAAGGAGTTGAGGTTTATGTAGATTTTTGTAATGTAAATCAGGAAGGCTCAACAAAAAATATACCAAGCATTTATCATCAAGATAAATGAAATGTAGGAATCTATGGAACCATCCCTTGAAGATTACCCCTTCCTTAGGAATTTTCATGATGTTTTTCTATATGAATTCCTAGGATTGCCTATTAAACATGAGTTTGATTTCCCTATTGCTATCATACCAAAATGGAAATGACAAGTGATTAATATAGACTTTATCCAAGGTTTACCATTTTCATATAATATTCATGACATGATCTTAGTTTTAGTTGATAGACTAACCAAGGTATCTCATTTTATAATAGGTAATTTGATAGATGATGCACCTACTCTTACAAAGAGGTTCATAAATAGTTTATCGATTACATATATTTCTAGAGAAGATCATTTTATATCATGATATAAGGATGAATTACAAGTTTTGGTTAATTTAGAATTCATCTTTGGGTACGTAAATAAACTTTATAATTACATATCACCCATAGACTGATGGTCAAAGTGATCAAGTTAATCATGTGTTAGAGTATATCGTTCATATGTATTACATGGATCAAAATCACAAGTGGAAGGAATAACTTTCATTGGTTGAGTTTTCTTACAATTACTCATACCAATCATATTTAAAAATGACATTGTTTGAAGCATTTTATGGAAGAAGATGAAGGACACCAATCAGTTGGGACAAGTTAGAAGATAGGGTAGTCTTTGGACTGAAGATGCTTTCATAAATGAAAGATAAAGTTAGATCAATTAGAAAAATATTAATTAAGGCCAATGATATGCAAAAGAGTTATGTTGATTAGAAGAAAATATCTTGGTAGTTTTTAGTAGCTAATAAAGTATTTTTGTGGGTTAAGCCATAGAAGAGATTGATTAAATTTAGAAATTTAGTGAAAATTTCAATGTGATATGTGGGACCCGTAGAGGTTTTATACATGGTCAATCATGTAGTGTATAATATTGTATTTTCACCAGCCCTAGCTCTTTTGCATAATATATTTCATCTATCTTATCTTAAAAACTATATAGCTAATCCTTTATGTGTTGGATTGGAATGCTTTGCAGGTTCTAGATCTCAAGGTGGTCATGGTAGAACCAATTAGAGTAAATGACACTTGTAAACTTTATTTGCATAATAGAGAAGTGTCACAGTGCAAGGCCTAATGGGACCAATATTTTGAGGATAGTGTTACTTGGGAGGACTATGATAAGTTTTATAGACTATTTCTACATTTTTTTTCTTTGATTTGATGCTACATACTATGTTATTTTTTTCTATTGAATAATGATTTTAATTCATAACTAGTGTTTAAATAAGTGTCATCAGGATGATGACCATATTTAGGGTGAAGGATGTCACATCCCAATTTCTAACTAAGATAATTACCTAATTATCCATGGATTATTATGGTTATTAAATTGATTAATTACTTTTTAACTAAGTTGTAAATCATATGCTATTATGGGATAGTTTTATGTTGCTTTGATTACATGATTACATTGATATGAGTTATTTTTGTTATGCATTATTTACATTATGATCATATTGATTTGTTTTTACTGTAGTATTTTATGATATATATCATGATGTTATGGGATAAGGGATAACTATCTTCTTATTGTGAGTTGGATGTAGGAGAGATTCATCCCTTAGAGCATGATGGAGGGAGGCATCATTAGAGAGGATAACATAGATGGAGGTGTTTGGAGATGACAAAATAATGAATATAACCCATGCACAAACCACATTAGATAATAATCATTCTGTGCATTGTTTGAGTTGTTATCTTTAGCACATTTTTGATGTTATATGCATTTAGATAATTGATTGTGTGTTAGTTTTATGTTAGTTAAGTTTAATGCTTATGAGGAATAAATCTTGTGTGTTTGAATTATGGCTATTATATGTAGATTTAGTGTATAATATTGTTATATGATTATGTCACCTTATTGTATTTATGATTATTAATGCTTTATGAGAATGTAAATCTACATAAATAGTATTTGGTTACTACTATATATAAACTAGCTATACTGTTTTTATAATGTTTTATAACATTAGATAGTAGTCATTATGATATTTATGAAATATAATTATATGTATTAACACCTTAATATATAAGGTTAACAAAATACATTGGATAATATATATAATGTAGTAATAACAAGAATTATATTGTTATAATATTATTATCTTTGCTATAATAGTTGTTTGATTTACCATTTAACATTGTTATCTAAAGTCATGAGGTTGGTTATATTTTACAAGTTGTTAACAAAATTTTATTATTATCGTAAGAGTATCCTATGAACTAAACCTAGTCATTATTCTCATGCATAGACCATGGTAATGTTCAAAGTGTTAGTTATCATTGAGGAATAATTTTAGCAGTGAACTTTTGTAAGGTCATACATAGGCATGTAATGTAAATAGATCATGCAAGATTTAAAGATATTAATATAATCATTAAAGGAATTTGGGGAAAGTTCAATAGAAATTAGGGATTTATTGGTTAAATCAATGGGGATTTATCTGGGATAAGTTTCAATTTTTAGAGGATAATGGAATTATGCATGGAGAACTATGATCTTTGACCTAACAGTTGCATGCAAACATGAATGAGAAAGAATTATTGAAAAATAATGATAAAAGGATGGTTAGAGAAGAGAAAAAATAGCACAAATAATAAAAGAGAGATATCAAAGTAGAGGCAATAAGGATTTTATGGTTCATATAATTTCAATTTGGAAGGTTTGATGAGGTTGGTAATGTTATTTAATTATTGTGTAGAAAAGGGAAAATCTAAGTGTTTAAATTGTCTCATAGGTTTTTTGGAATTGATTTTAATTTTAATATTGATATAAGTTTATCCCTATGGATGGATAGACCATCCACATAACTAAATCTTTATGGAAAGGAAAATAAATTATGTATATGTATAAATTCGATAGGGTAAATGAATTTATTTCTTTGTAAATGGAAAAATTCCCTAGATTAGAAAATATATAACCCTAAGCAAATGGTTTTGATATACATGAAACTAAGTTTTTTTTGGAAACTATCTTACACACACACACAAAAAATTTCAAGATATATATATATATAATATATATATATATATATATATATATATATATACCTAGTTAGATTTATATCTTGAAATTTTGTGTGTGTGTGTAAGACTATGCCTATTTTGAATTATTAGGGGTATAAAAAAGAAGTCTAAGTAAATTGAGGAACAAAATAATTGATATATATATATATATATATATATATATATATATATATATATATATATACTATGTATTCATTTAGAATTTAATATACATATAAATAGGGTTGTGTGTATTTGTCAATCAATACCATGTGTGTGTGTCTCTATATATATATATATGACTAAACTAAGGTGATTTATCTTAAAAACTATGAACATATACATATATGTACTATGCACTATGCACTTTTTTACAAACCATGAAAATATATGTATGGATTATGTATTTAATTATTACACAAAATCATGAGATTATACAAGTATGAACTATGAGTAAATTTTTATTCAAAACAATGAACTGCACATTTACTTGTCATTTAAACAGTGAAGATATATAAGTATGAACTGTGTTAGTTATGCTTGGGTCAAAGGAAAATATATGGAACTATCCTTAAATGGAAATAGAGAGTGGATAAATTATATTCCAACTTTGTATTCTTAGTAAATTATTATGTGTTATGACAGGTGAATGTTATAATCTATTTGGATAACTAATAACATATACATATAGTGATTAATAGTGTCTAATTGGGAAATAAAATAATTGAATTTTCACATACATATATAAACAAGGCATATGGCTTGTATATCAGTAATGTGAAAATATATTAGGTGAATTTTCTATATTTAAACTTATATATTTTTTGGAGTATTTAAGCATATGATTTTTTAATATGTTTATAATTCAATAGGGTTGAACTTGAATTGACACTTATGCTATTATATTATATTAATCATAGGAGGTTTAACTGATTTTATAGACTATGTAAGGGTTGTATGTTATACAATTAAAAATGAATTTATAGGGTTTAAATTTGATTTATTTAATACTTTTGAAAACCTATAGTAAGTAAAAAGATTATAATATTGATACGAATAGTTTATTGACTATAATACTCTATTTATTAATAATTTGGAAATATTGATATCAAATGATGGATCATGAATGTAGATTATGATTAGGTAAATTATAATGGTTTTTGAAATCATATGAAGTTATTTTTTAGAAAATATAAATGAAAGTTGGTATTTATATATTGTTTGAATATTTTAATGTGGTACATATTTTATATATATATATATATATATATATATATATATATATATATATATATATATATATATATATATATATATATATATATATATATATATATATATATATATATGAGGACTTAGTTACCCATATACATATATAGCATATATTTTTACATCAGGATGTGTGCCTATAATTATAGTTTATTGACTGTTAAATTAAGTCATCAAAATTTTGAGTGATAGAAAAATATAATTATATGGATAGCCTCCCAAAAGTACAAGTTTTATAAATGAAAAATTAAATTTCATGAGAAGAAAAGACCTTTTTATGAAATAATTTATCTTTTAAATGATTATGACTAACTATTTGTAATTGAGTAATGTGTACATAAAAATAAATAGACTATGATATTATTGTTTTCATACAATGTATTACATTTGAATTTACTTATAGAAATTATAAAAATGCATTATAAGTATATAATTATACATGTTTGGTATAGAATATATTTTTTTATATTTATTATTTATGCGATAAATAATATAGTGAGATTTATTGCATATGTTTGATAAAATAAAAGTATGTATTTTTTATTATTTCTATATATAGCATGTTTTATGCTTTCTAATAGGAATTAATATTTTTGAATCTATTGGTTATATATTATATTAACCAAATCTCACATTGTTGGTACTAAATAAATAGTGAGATGGACATCACTAACTTACTTAACATCACCAATGCTAGGTGAAATTAATCCAAACAAGTGTTGTGTATGAATTTAATTGATCCTAGAGATCAATAACTATTTTAAACTTTAGAAAAATTAATGTTTATTTAAACATTGTCATTTAATATGTATTATTTACATGTTTTTCTGATATCATGTTAGAAATTATTTTTTGTATGGTACACATTATGTATTTAAAATATTACATCATACAAGCACTAGCTTGTCTCTCTAGATTGCCACACCATCATTATTTATCCATCCATAAAGGGAAGGCCATTCCATAGTTGGGTGATTGTGTGGGGGATAAATGGTTCATGGTTAGTGTTTAAAAGTGCTTGGATGATGTTGTCCATCCCCATAATAGTACCTATTTGGAGACTACACTTGAGACTTTGATAGATACTGAAGTTTGTGAGACTCATGATTTGTTGAGCCTTGCATCTTGTATTTTATTTATTATTGAAACATTATACCATTTATAAATGTTATTAATTATTCATTTTACATTGATATCATTGGTTGTATTATTATACCAATGATGGTTAGATATGTAATTACTTTCTACATCCAGTTATATTTTGTTTCATGTGATGCTAGTGATCAGTAACTAATAGAAGTTACATGTTTACTTTATGCTTAACATACTTAGTATGTATAATAATGTCACTAATTATATTCTTATGGTGTAATATAATGAAATAATATGTGGAATATAGTTTTAAAAATTAAATATTACAATATTATAGTAAATCAAAGTGAGGATGTTACAAATGTTTCCTACCATAGTGCACATGGTTATGTCAGATAATCCTAGGTTGAGGTACGAAAATTTTGGCAATGACCTATTTCACTTTGTTAGTTAATAAAATTAATGAAAACATGTTTAAATACATGATAATGAATAATAAGTAAATTATCAAGATTAATGTATCCATAAGGCCATCTTACCTCCTTCCCCATTCACTTAATACATCTTATTCAACAAGAATGAAGTCTTACTTAAAGCCTCAAGTATAGTAGTAAAACTTCCATAAGATTTAGATGTTCAAATACTACACCACTTACATGATATAAGAGATTATTAATCACTTATAAAAGATAAATTTACATCACAAGAATATTTAAAGCCTATCAAGGTTATTATTGGTCCATCTAATTCTAATCCCCAAATATCCAAAAATGAAGGAAAAAATATCCTCGATGAAGAATCATCCAAATAAAGCCATTGGTTTTATATGAAATCCCATTCCCATAAAATAAATAAATAAATTTCAAACCTCCAAGCCAATAATACAAGCAATCCTTTAGTTAACCAAAGTTCCAATCCAAATCCAAATTTCAGTGTGAATCTAAATTCTCCCTCATTAATCAATCCAAATCTGAGATTGAATGCACACTCTATCTCACCTATCAATAATCAAACTAATATAGTTATGATATTGAATATTAATTCAACCTCACCAATCATAAATCAATAAAATCCAAACTTGAATGATTATTTAAGTTTACCAACTCAATCAAATATAAACCTAAATGATTATTCGAGTTTACCTATCATCAATTAAAAAAAATACAAATATGAATGCTTATTGTAGTTTCCCAATATATCAAAATCTAGACTTTGATGTTCATTAATAAACCATATGAATAAAAATCAAAATCTTAACTTGAATACTCAATCTAGTTCACCTATAAACAATCAATCAAATCCAAGTATAAGCTTGAATTCTTATTCATGTTTACCCATCAACCCACATAAAAAAATTTCTCTAGGAAATACATCAAATAAATTTTCAAGTTTACCAATCCATATTATTTAATACATTTATCACCATCACATCAAAATAAAACACCCATGAATCCAAGCCCATTAATGAAGACCAAGTCAACCATCAATCAATATCAAACTTTTAAACCCAATACTCATCCAAAATAGAATTTTGGTTCACATGCTTTTCCAAATCTAAACTTAAACCAAATTTTTTTATCAATCCATTCCTAAACCAAATGAACACAAATATTTTTATAAATAAAATGAATCTAAACATTACTAAAAACACCACCAATCCAAATATCTTCACAAATCAAACAAATCCTAAATTATCCACTAATACAATAAACCCAAACCTTTTCACACAATCAATAAATTAAAATCCCCTTTTCAATACACTTCCTAATAAATTTATCAATAACCCACCTCATAATAAATATTCATTTTCATAATAAAACATCAATCCAAGTGAATTTATGGGTAAAAATCCAACGTATTTCCCTCTTCAAGCCAAAGTAATCAACTCTCACCATACTTCATTCAAGAGTGTAAAAACATGAAGTATAAAATCCAAGGCTTGCAACCTTTTCTAGACAAAAAAAAACACAAGTTTGGGAAATCTTCCCCTATCCATTTGATATTAATAACATGATGACACATTTTCCTGCACACTTTTAACTCCCTAAATTTGATAAATAAAAAGTTAAGGGAGATATTATGAAACATATTAAGTGTTTGTTATGGCTTTCACATATGTCTCCTATAACAATGAATATTTATTAGGACTCTTTCCACATAGTCTAGGGGTCAATATATTGAGTGTTTCATTAATATACCCAAAGTATCAATCACTACCTTTGAATATTTAACTAAAATATTTGTGCACCACTTCTATTACAATTTTGAGTAGGAATTAGCCATGGTTTACTTATATAATACAAAACAACAAGATGGTAAAACTTTTTCATCCTTCTTACAAAGATGGTTGTCATTGGCAATTTGTTTTACTTGGTCCCCACCTAAAAAATAATGTATTATCATATTTATAGATAATATAAATTCATAATTAGTGCATCAATTAAAAATTCATTATCTAACATCCTTTGATGAGATCATATAAAATGGATTTCAAATTGAAATAACTTTAATTTCCAAAGGTGTCATCAAGATAATCAAACCAAATAATAGTTCCTCAAACCAAATGGAAAAACCCAATTTATTTTACAAATAAAAATGTTGTAAGTGATGGCATGATAAATGTGAAATAATTTAAAAACCTTGAACCTATCAACAACATCACAATACATGTCAACAAAAACAATAAAAACATAAGAACAATTTAACTAAATTGGGAGACTCTTATTAATTGGTCTTTTGAAATTTGGCATAGGAAAACATTATTATAAGGCCCAAAACCAAAGACTTCAAATAAAATGTTCCTAAACTTGATTTGTACCATGACAAAAAATATTATGGATACCACATAATTAAGGGACATTCAACTAATCAACATACAAGGCTAATATATTATGTCCAAATCTTATAGATAATAGGGATATAACCATTGATAAATCAAGAATCCACATCATGTAATAATCAAAATTTGGGTATATATATAGATACATTTACAAAACATGAGTAAGGGTACAATCCACAAGGTAAATTGCAAGCCCAAACTGGTAATATTAATCAAACTAATCATCCTTTTTATTATATAGTTAATTATGTTGATTATATGAACATCATGTTTCTGTCATCATTGTAAAATCCCATGATTATGTCATTATAATAAGGAACACCAAGATTACCATTCCAAGTGCTTCCTCACCTACAATTCAACATATATACAACATTCTAGAGCAATTTCAGAAGACACCAACTCATATATCCATCCTAGAGCTTATCAAAACATCACATGTATATAAATATATATTTTATAAAACCATTCAAGAGTTTAAGGTTCCTTAATACATCAATCCATCCAATTTTTAGGCATTAGTTGGAAACTTATCCACTAATAATACAGTTTCTTTTGATCATAATTTATATCACCCTTATGGTATCTATAAATAACTTACATTTGTATATAAAAGTCATAATATCTAGGAAAAAAAAGGGTATTTATATACAATGGATTATATTTGAATTTGTGTATATTAATATTAATAAAAAATTTGGGTTATCGTGCAATAACAATAGAATCAAATATCGTTAGCATTAAGTCATATGAAATCTACAAACATCATATATCTTCCATTGATGGTGGGTATTTTCATTATAGAAACATTAGTTCATTTTCTTAACTTGGATTTACCATTAAATTTACTCCTTGGACATCCATGGATCCAATCTATGAATGTTATACCATCTACCTTACACCAGTATTTAAATTTTTCTCATGATGTCATGGAAGTATTGTTGACAATTTTGACCTCACAGGTCAAATTATCACCCCTACCATTAAAAAAAAATCATACCATGTAATTTGTCCTTGTGAGTCAGTATTTTTACCTAAAAAATAATCAAGGAATCCATGGTTAATATGTCCTAAGGTTGTTTAAGTGATTTGAGGTCTTTTCCTTCACTTGTCTTGTGCTTTCTAGTCATTTTTTGGACTTTTCAAACCATTTTTAGTGGTGTGAAGTTTCTATAATGTATTTATGATTTTTATATAATTATTCGAGGTCATTAAATTTATAAAAAAATAATAATTAGGCTGATCACATTCTAGACTAATTTTATGACTCATTTCTATGCAAAATATAACCATTTTATGTTATTCAGAGAAGGTTTTGATAGTATCTAATCATAAGGAAGATTTATTACATGTTTATAAACTTCATAATGAATTTTATAGACTTATTAACACATTATAAATCATTTAATTAATATTTCCTTGGTGAAAATAGCATTTTTAGTGTAAAATAGGCCTTTCTGAGGCATTCCTTTTGGTTTTCAGAGGATGTTTATAAGAAAATCATAATATAAGGTTAATTGTTTCCTTAAAAGGTCATATCACTGGTTTTTATGAAGTTATAGGTGAAAAAATTGAAAAATCCAACTTCACTCCAATTTTTACCTTTCTTACACGCCTAGAAAGGCAGTTTTTAAATGCTCAGTCTGATAAGAGGAGAGAGAGTTAAGATCCAAAAATTTGTAAATTTTTAGTGGTATGAGTAATATTTAAATTATTGTATTTTTTTCTCATATTTTTGTTATCATATTTATGAACAATCACTAAGAGTGACATCAGGTCATTATACCCTATGCATTTTAAAAGGGTCTATTCTTGGGCATGTTTCTCAATTTTAGTAAAAAATGAAGATAAATGGTTTTGGTTAATTTTTTTAAGGGTAATTATTCTCATTTTAATCTTTTTATAATTTTATAACTCATTTTATTAAGGAATTTATATCATAAAACCTTGTTTCTTTCACTATCTTTGAGAATGGTCTTTTGGGTCAATTTTGAAGCAGAATATGATTTTTTTAACATATGTTGTCATATTAGTAAGTTATAAATATATTATATACTTAATTAAATACCTAATTAAACCAAAAAATGATTCATAGATCTATTTTTTGAGCATATCTTCTTGAGAGAGTTTGAGCTGATTTTCTTGAGGTTATAGGAATGTTGTGTATTGAAATCTAGTTTCATGTCTTTGTCATCAGATATGAGCTTTATATGTAAAGTTTTTAGGTTTTATCTTATGGTGTTAATGATTTATTTCTTATGAGACCCCAAAAGAGAATGAATTATGCATAAATAAAGTCCATTGTGACAACAGTGTTTGAATGAAGCAATGACACTTATATAGTTTTATGTGACTTAAAAGCATGGAGAGGATGATTTAATTATGATGAAGTCTCGCCATACCATCTTTAATGAGTTTATATACCTCCCTATCAGCCTCAAAGACCTTGAGACCACTTCTTTTGGCTTCCTAAACTCACTGTCCCCTTTTTAAAACATTTGAGGTCTGTTCAGAGATATTAAGGTATTGTGAAATATTAGGGTTCCCTTTCCAAGTTTTATATGATTTGTTAAGGCTCCAAAACTTCATGAGTGTTGAGGTATAGGTTTGAAGTTATAAAAAGTAAAAATTATTGGTATTAAAATATTTTTTCCTTTTCATTCCATATCCTCTCCTTATCACTACCACTTCACTATTTCCTCACTAACATCACTATGTTTTCCACTATCATTCCCCTGTTTTCATATTCGCATCATTATTCACTCATCCATTCATCCTCCCTAGGCCTAGACCATGCCATTTAACCACACCTATAGATTTCGTACACCATATAACCTTTTAAATAATAAAGTCACAAGTGATGAGCCCATTTGGGCATGGACCTAATCAAGAGGTAGACCTAATAGCACCTACAACAAGCCTTCTAAGGTTAATATAACAGAGTTCCAAAGGATTTCATGAAGGCCTTTCAAGGGTAAGTAGGTAAGAGAAGTGAATAATGGTGATTCTTTCCAAATATAGACTTAATAACATAAGATGTGATCACCATGAAGGATCCAAATCAATGCTCACCTTAATGGTCATGTGTCTCATATAGATTATCTCAGTCCATACAAAGGACATCAATCACATTGGTATAACTAGGCATGAATAAGGAATTTATGTCTTCAAGGTGATTCTATGATGATATGATATGAATCAAGGAATTTCACTCATTTTTTGGTATCATGAGATCTTAATTTTCAAGGCACCAAACTATGCTATAGCCATATCAAACAAGAGAGGAATGAGAGGACACATACATCTATCATTTCCTTAAGGAGGCTATAGTCTAGAAAGGGAGTGTTGTTTTAAATACGCCAAGGGTTGAAATTTTAAAGAAGGATATTGACTTAAAGGTCATAATTTAAGGGAATAACTCTAATATTAGGTTATATTTAGGTCAACAAAAATCCTCCAGCTAAACCCAAGTATGAGAAGACACCTACATGCCTAATTAAGGCCTAACCTACACACCTTCATGGTATTAATAGTTATAGGTCTATTCAAGCTTGAAAAGGTGTTCATGATTTTTTATTAGCATGGAAAAATTCTAAATGAACGTAACCTAAAATACCTAAGTGACTTAAAGGTTTCAAAGAGTGACATATAGCCTATAATGCCTATAATGATACCATATATGCTTGATTTGGGTAACCTATAGTAGCTTGGAAAAGGTTAAGTCTCTCTTAGGCTCAAGAGAGCTTGACCAAGCATCAAGGTAGCATATCATTAAGTTTGAAAACATGGAAAGAAAGAAAGTAAGGGGTTTAAAGCTAATTGGTATAGTCATTGAAGAAAAGATAGCCAACACACACAATTAACACCTATAGATAGCATAGTAGAGAGATACAATCAAGAACTATAATAAAAGAGAGTTAAGACATGTAACCCTAAGCCAAAAGGGTCGAGTACATGAAATAAGGAAGAGTTTTGGATTTGGAGCATAAAGAGTTTGAAGGTTTGTAAGTATCAAACCAAGCATATAGACAGTCTCAATTTACAACCTACATCCAACACTGAGATATACCTTACTTCAAGCCTAATCAGTGGTCACCTACAACTATAAGTGAAGCATAACACTTACAACTACCTCTCCTGTCATCATAGGTCTAATAGGTTTGGAATGAACATTTCGAGTGAAAAAAGCCTTGAAAGACTAATTAATTACTTTGATTTTATTGGTAGTGTATAACTCCAAGGTGGACTCTAATGGAACACACTTACAACCTCTTAGTTAGCCTAAGCATGGCATATGAAAGAGGGTTGAAAGGAAACCTAATTTGATTTGCATTCCTTCATGGTTGAACATGTTCATATGGAGGTTTTTGAAAGGTCTAGTTTGGATTATAGGTCCATACAAGGAGAATAAGCCTATACATCATGATCTCTGACCTAAATATTGCATTAACACAGTCATAATTGAATGTCAATGGAGCTTGAAGGTGTTACAGGAAGAGTTTGGAACAATCTTAAGACTTACAAGCTAATTTTAGAGTTTTTTAGTGTCATGAAATTCATTTTATAAATTGTAAAAAGGTTTTAAAACTTATATCTACACAATTTAACTTAAATAGAGTACCTAAAAGGTTTCCTAAAGGTACCTACTATCTTCTAAATCAAAGCTCAATGATTAGACATGCCTAACTTGGAAAACATGCATATGGAGTCGATTTAAATATTATAAAAGTTAATTAAGGAGGATTAACAATTGCTTCAAATCTTGATGAATATTTTAAAGGTGCTCACATTGTTAGTATCATCTACAATAGTCTAAAGGAGGTATCCTATAGTTGCATAAGGCTATAAGCCATTTTCAAGCCATAATCAAGTGAAAGATATAAAAGTTGATATCACAATTTTTTTCATAATCAAGGATATATGTAGACAAGTGATATGGAATCATTAAATATCAATAATATGATGAGATAAAAATTAATAAGGTCGTTTTTAACATATCCATACTCACCGACAACATTTCTTGAGCTAACAACTTGGTCATAAATTGACCATGTTTTCATGATTATGCCAAGAGAAAGGTGAGTGTTTAAGGTTTTGATGAAGGAAAACTTGATGATAATGATTTGAGTGTATTTAAAAATTATAATATACATATAATAAGGATCAAATATAAACTAATAAATATAATGAAATTTTTTAAAAGGATAAATTTCAATCAAGTCTAAAGACACTACATGTAGTCAACACTTAAAAAGTCTACCTTGGCGTTTTAGAGGTTTAGAGTTACTAGAGAGGTAATTTTGACCTAAATTTTTTAAAATATTGTCCTAATTACAAAATGAACAGCCCCACATATTTTTTTCATGATGAAATAGGTAACATTTTCACTATTTTGTCTCAGAAGTATGCCACTTTGAGGCATGCATAGAGGTGAAGAATGAAGGAAATGTGACCAAAATGAGTGTTAAAACCTAGAAAGGATGTTTAATGATATATTTTAGACATATAAAATAATGAATATATTAAAATATAGGTTAAAAATAATACCCCATGGTCATAAAATCAAAAATTGTATCCATGATTACAAAACCCTACACATAGTCATTGTTGAAAAGCTTGCTTTTGGAATTTTGGGGTTTGAGGGAGCTAGAGGCATAAATTTGACTTAATTTTTTTTTAAATATTTTACTTAAGACTTGAAAAAAACCCAAATATATATATTTTTTATGATGAAAAATAGGGCACATATTCACTATTTTGTCTCAGAACTAGGCCACTTTCAGGCAGACACAGAGACAAAAAATGGAGAAAAAATGACCAAAAGGAGTGCTATTTGTCTTGGGAACACTTTGGGGAACTCAGATATGTTGTTTTAATATGTATTTAGTGTTAAATAAAATTACATGATTTCATTAATGATGATAAAAGACTCAAAAGTGTTGGTGGATATCCATATGCAATCAAACCCCACTAGCCTAGACTAGGCCTTTTGCCCAACAGGGGGTCATTTCCACTTCCAAGGTCTAAAGAAAATTAAAAATAATTTAAAATTTTTTATTTGGATATATTATATGTTTTAAATCTTTTTTTCATAATAAATCACAAATAATCCATTTTTGGGTTCAAAAGCAAGACAGGGTGCATAGAATGAAGGAATTCACATGAGAGTCCAAGTTTTAATGCTCACCCAATCAATGAGGTTTAACATGGGACATCAAGGAATTCTGAGATGTTTTAGGGGGTATTAAAATTTAAAAAATTTAAATTTTTTCTCAGGTTTGATGTCACATTTTTATGAACAAATATTAAGAGTGAAAACTATCAAAAATCATCCAAAACCCCTGTTTTGAACTAGTTTACAAATTTTGAGTCAGAAAAACCACAAAACCTAATAGTTGATTCATTAAAAATACAAAATTTTTCAGGTTAATGATATGGGTTCCTTCACATGGTTTTTTTCTATACCTTTACTTGTACGGATTTGGTCAAAAATAGTAAATTTTGAGCTTTTTGAGCTAAAATGAATGTTCTAAGGATCACCAAAATATGAAAATAAATTTTAAGTAAATATTGAGATATTTTTACCTAATAAACCTCAAAAATACATAAATATCCATCCAAAATTTCATAAATATATATTTTTCTTTTGGGCCAATTAGAAAATGCCTTCAAAAGACAAGCCTTCCAAAGGCCATTTCATGGTTTTCATACTTCCAGGTGGTTCTAGATCATAAAAATTTGTGTGGAGAATGGTGGATTAATTATAAAATTTAATAAAACATGTTTTTGATTTTTCACATCTATATGATCCCCCAATAAAAAAATTCTCTTCTAGGGCTTAAAGGGATAATTAGGCCTAATTTGACAAGCTAAATGGGCTAGAAAGCATATAAAATCTTGGATTTTGGCCATGAAATTTTGTATGGAGTTGTGGAAGGATAATGAGTACATGTAAAAATTATTTTTATTTAATTATAAGTTCTATCTTCTCCCAGTCAAAGAGATTTTTAGGAAAATAAGGCTACAAGGAGTACATGAAAAATGCATGTTTTTGGTGTTGTTCCAGGTCTTACTAAGTTTTTGATGCCTAAAATTTCCTTGAAATAGGTATTATATTACCCTTATAATAATTACATGGAGAAAATATGTTTTATTTAAGTAAACTTGAGTAAAAATCCATTTTCTACCTTCTATGCCTTGGTGAAAAATGAGTATTTGAAGAGTTTGAAGGCTAAATAGGTGCATATAGCCTATCATTATTTATTGTAAAGTTTAATTAGGATATTTCACGCCATATTAAAGTTATGATGAATTTAATGAACATTTATAATGAAATTAGGCTTTGGTAAAGGTCTCCAATAAGTGTAAACATGACTCTTCCTCTTCCAAATGCACATGTGCAAGACAAAATCAATTTGATTAAATATTCTTATAACCAACTCTTACAAAGTGTTTTCGAGTCATTAATAATCCTATAAAATATTTAAAATAAAATAATTTAAATTATTTTAAGTCCTACATCTGTGGAAGAGACTTTTTCGTCAAGGGAGACAAGAAGGCTAAAATCTAGGGGTTAGTGCAAGAATATAGGGACTCTCCAAGTGCTTTAATCTTGAAAAAACATAATGAAGAGTATATTAATACCCTTAAAAATTATATAACTTATTTTCCACACAAATTTATTAATTCCAAATATTTAATAAGATAAAAATGCTATGTATCACTTTTTTAGGAGCCATTTGACCAAGTTTGAGGTCCCCTGCTTTGGGGCTGCTTTGTCTCCAAGAAGTTATTTGTTATATGTATTATTTTTTATATAATTTAAGATGAATATTTGATATTTTTTTCCCTAAATTCTTCCAAAATTTGTATTCACTTTTTTAGAGAAATAAAAAGCAAAATTCTTCCATTTTCAGGTCTTTTATACTGAAGTATATGTGCTTGCCATTGATATAACTTAGTGAAATAATTATTTTCCTTGATTATATTATAGTTTTGTACTTTCATGAGAGATTTTTTATTTTATAAAGGGCATTATAAGTGTCTAAATCAAGCTTAATTTCATGTATTATGTGTGAGTTTAGTCTTTCTTTGCATAAGTTGAGTTTGTAAGGTCCTTATTGTGAAATATTTATGTAGAAATCTTACTTGGGTGTAGTGAATGCGTGTAATATTTTTTATATTTCATAAAGTGTCATTAAAAGCATTGGAATTTAAAAAAAAATTGTTGCATCACTTTCTATTTCACTTTTCATTCATTTTCATCCATTTTCATTATCTTTTGCACCTTTTTCCTTGTCACAATAAGTAGTAGCTTAAAAGTAAGATTTAGTGAGAGAAATAAGGGAACAAAACCTCTCCAGAGATTCTATCCCTTATAAAGTAACCCACACTTTGGAGAGATTCCATGTTCCAATAAGAGTGAGGAATTTCACATTTTCACACAAGGGCACACTCCTGATTAACAATAATTTTTGGCACACCTGGTGGGACACTTACTCCTTGACATAGCTCAAGTTTGAAACTAAGGAGGATCATTTCTAGTAGAGGAGAATATCCATATTCATCATGAGCTAAAGATTATTCAAGTTGTAGAGTTCATAATATCATTCATGTAATTCTTTCATGCCAAAGGTTACCACAAGGTCATCTAGCAAAGTTATTCCTTTTGAATTCATTAAGTTGCTTTCTACATCATATAAAAGATCAAGGTTTAGTAGGACAAATCCATATCATCAAAATCAGAATTTGTCTCCTAGTTATCCTATTATTCTAAGCACTATAATCCCCACTATCCAAATGGCTAGTAGAAACCAGGTGTTTATTCCATTTAATAGAGGTAGCCCACTAAATTTAGCTTAATTTGATGAAATTCTTCTATCTACCCTCAATATTATCCCATTATTCTTAGAAGAAAATAAAACAACTCATATTGAACACATCTAGGATGTAGTTAATCTTTGTTTAGTCCATAACGTTGCTCAGGATAATGTTGCTATTAGATTGCTTGCTACTTCCTTTAAATAAAAAGCATTGTAGTGGTATAGAAACCTAACACTAAACTCCATTTCTACCTAGGATGAATTGGGTTAAACCTTAGTCAAGTAATTTGAGGACAAATCTGATCACCTCTCTTTTGTGGAATAGTTAACTACCATAAATAAAGCTCCTCATGAGTTCATGTCTAATTTTAACCTCAGATTCCAAAAGACATGGACTAGAATACCTATGTTGATTAGGCCATCCCCTAAATATGAATTCTTATACTATTTAAAATCCCTTAATTCTAACATTAGTGTGATGATATATTCAAGTAGTGGTATTACCTTGTCAAATGTTTATGAGGTTGAAATAAGGGTAGAGAATAGTTTGATACAAGTTGGTAAAATTTCTCCAAGGCTTCCAATGCCTATATTCCTAGAATTAAATTCTATAATAACCCCTAAAATTCCTTAAAATCCATCCTTATCTCCTATTCCATCCCTTCAATCCCATATTATAGTCCCTACTAGTCAAGTTAGTGAGATAGGAGTGTTTAAAAGTTTGCTAAAATCCTTTTGGAATGAAATATTACAACTTAAGATGCAAAAATTTTAGGCTAATAGGTCTTAGCAACAAAAAAATGTGACCACATATTATCCCTTAAAAAATCAAAG
The DNA here is from genome assembly GCA_037957365.1 of Torreya grandis. Lineage (NCBI taxonomy): Eukaryota > Viridiplantae > Streptophyta > Pinopsida > Cupressales > Taxaceae > Torreya > Torreya grandis. The sequence continues at coordinate 1,996,872 of JARHVA010003223.1, forward strand.
GCCTCTTTATCAAGGTTTCAAAGATAATATACCACCTTATCAAACACAACGAGCCATAACTCCAGCTAAGCCATATGCTTCCCTTGATCTTAATGCTCCTTCCACTTCAAAGGCCATTATTCCCATCATACCTTACAACAAATTGATTTAGGATCTAGGTTGGAAACACTCTAATCTCAATGATGCACATGATACTTTGAATGATCATGATACTTATAATCTAATTGAAGAAGAGGTATTTGGTTTGTATTTCCTTCATGAGAATGATGCACCAATTCCAACAATGGTTAAGGATGATGAATCTGATGAAGGTTTATGGAAATTTTACTTTGATGGATCAAGGAATAATCATGGTACCAAGGTTGGAATGATGTTGGTTTCTCCAAAAAATAAAATGTATTTATCTTTTATTAAATTTTAGTTTGGTTTTTCAAACAATGTCACAGAGTATGAGGTATTAGTTCACAGTTTGTAGTGGGCTAGGAAGATGAAAGTCAACACCTTACAAGTTTTTAGTGATAGTGAACTTATATTTCACCAAGTAAGAGGTTTTAATGTTTTAAAAAATTTGTTTCTTAAATATTATAAGCATATACTATGTGACTTACCTGATAATTTTCAAGTGTTTAACATTCAATCAATACCAAGAGGTGAGAATAAACATGCAAATAGGTTAGCTAGCATTGGGGCACAATTTCGTATCCTATCTGATATAAAAAGTGAAAAAATTTAGTTTCACATAAAGTTGGTTTTAAGGAATTCTATTCTAGATAATCATGAAAATTGGCAAGTGTTCGAAGATGACAATCAAATTGTGAGATTCTTACAAGAAAAGGCTGAGTTTTCTTCAAGAAACCAATCAAAGTATTTGTAGTAGTATGGTGATCATATTGTGAAACTAAAACAAAATAAGTTTCCCAAGGGATTGGTCACACTTAAAAAAAATTTTAGTGGTGATGATGAGTTAAGGAAGGAGAAGTCATCCTTGTCAACAAAAGAAGAGCACTATGCTAATATAGAGATTGCAACTGGTAAGAATTTGAATTTAGGTAAGTTATGCACTCTTTCACAAAAGTAATCTTTAATTGAGTTATGCACACATTTTTTTGATGTATTTACATGGAAATATAGTGATCTCAAGGGATTTAACCCAATTCTAGCTCAACACACCATTGAGTTAGAGGTTGAAACTAAACTAGTGAGACAAAGACAAAGGCTCATCAATCCTAAACTTGAGCCTTTAATGAGAGCTAAGCTTCACAAGATTATAGATTCAGCTATTATATTACCAATCAAGCACTCAACTTGGGTGTTAAATCTTATTTGGTGAGATTAGATTGTGTTGATTTTCATGATTTAAACAGGGCTTCACTTAAAGATCACTATCCTTTGCTATCAATGGAACAAATATTATAGTTAGTTGTAGGTTTAGAGAGGTTTTCCTTGTTAGATGGATATAGTGGTTAAAATTATATTTTGGTGAAGGAAGAGGACCAATTCAAAACAACCTTCACAACCAAGTGGGGGACATTTTCATACCAAAATATGCCCTTTGGTTTATCCAATATTAGATCAACCTTTTAGAGAGCCATGGATATGGAATTCTAAGGCTTTCTTAACAAGTTTTTACTTGTTTATTTGGATGATATAAAAATGTTTTCAAATAGTGAAAGTGATCACACGGTTCATCTCAAGCAAGTGCTCAAAAGGTGTAGGCAATTTGGGGTATCTCTAAATCCCAAAAAGTGTGTCTTCTCAGTTCATGAAGGTAAGATCCTTCAATATGTGGTTTCAATGTATGGTTTAAGCATAGATTCTAAAAGGGTAGACTCTGTTCTTGTGATTTCCTTGCCTAAACATGAAAAGGCTTTGTAAAGCTTCCTAGGGAGAATAAATTTCATAAGGAGATATATTTTAAATTTTGTCATTTTAACTAAGCCACTTACAACCATGTTAAAGAAGAATTAGAGCTTTAGCTAGTCCAAAGGAGTAGAGAGTTTTGAGGAGATTAATAAGGCCATATCAAGTTCTCCTACACTTATAAATCTAGATTTCATACGGGATTTAATTTTGTACACATATGCTAACAAGGAAACCATATTAGGCATTCTTATATAAGAAAATCATGAGGCTTTGGAATAGATGATAGCCTTCTTTAGCCAAGGCTTGGAAGAGTATGAAACAAGGTACACTTTTTTGAAAAGCATTTACTTTTAGTCATAAGGTCTCTCAAAAAGTTTAGATACTTGTTCTCTAACAATAAGATACACTTAATGGTTTCTCATCCAAGCATCAAGGAGTTCCTTTTGAACAAAGATATAAATGAGAAGAGACTTGGTTGGGTAACCAAATTAATCAAGTATGATGTGTAAATTAAGGTCACAAAGCTAATGATAAGCAAAGGACTTTGTGAGCATATAGTTCAAGACTTGCAAGAGACTAATGAGGTTGTTTTGGTGTCAAATGATGAAGAGGTTGCAGCTGGTTATACCTCACCTTCCAGCTAGTTTCATGACTTGGTAAGCTATATCCAAGATGGAATTTATGCCTCTCATCTAAGTGCTTCAAAATGAAGATATTTTAGGTTGAAATCAATTCCATTTTTCATGTTGATGGTGTTTTATTCAATAAAGATATCAATGACATGTTACTAAGATGTATAGAGCGAAGACAAACTCAGAGATTGCTTGAAGAATTACATGATGGACATGGTGGAAGACAATTTTTTCCAAGAAATACAGTCCTTAAGATAATGAGAGGTGGGTATTATTGGCCTAGTATATTTGGTGATTGCCATGCATGGGTTAGGAAGTGAAAACAATGTGTTATATTTGTAGGAAAAGTGAAATTTTCAGCCTTACCTCTCCAACTAATTATGGTAGATCAGCCCTTTGTCCAATGGGGATTGGACTTTATTGGTCTCATAAATCCTCTTTTAAGTTTAGGACACAAATGGACTCTAACTGCTATATATTACTTCACACATTAGATAGAAGTAGTGACATTGAAAGAAGCAAATAAAACCAATGTTCTAGATTTATATGAATGTTTTCTTACTAGATTTGGAGTTACTTCAACTATTGTTTATGATAATGTAATGGCTTTTATGGGAATTAGGATCAGCCAATGGGCTGTCCAACATGGAATTTATCTTAGCACTTCATCAAACTATTATCCATGAGGCAATGACCTTTTTGAGTCCATTAATAAGAACCTATTGAAAATCATAAGGACTATTGAATAAAATCAGATGTCATGGCATCTCAAGTTGAAGTTAGCTCTATGGGCTAATAGGATCACCTACAAAAGATCAATAACCAACTCTCCATACAAGTTAGTATATGGTAAGGAATCATGGCTACCCATTTATCTTGAGTTTCCTACGTTAGAACTAATTCATCAACTTGAGTTGTTGGAGAATGAGCCTATGGAGATCAGGTATGTTGAGCTTATGGAGTTGGAAGAGATAAGAAATTAGTCCATGTGTTAGCCATTGAAATTCATCAAGCACAAGTGAAAAGAGTTTTTGATAAAGGATCTTCTTCATGAAGTTATAAAGAAGGAGATTTGGTCCTCAAGTGGGATGGAATAGAGCTAAACCAGGAAGGTACACAGTTTTATTCCATTTAGAGTGGCCCATACATAATCTCCAAGCTACAAATCTCACAATGCCTTCCAACTTACAAAGATGGATGGTGAGGAGCTTCCAATCCCAGTCAATGGGATACATCTAAAACATTGCTACTAAAGAGCTAAGTTCTTTGTACATAGTTACTTTGTTTTCCTCTAAGTGTTGTTTAAGCACATTAGTTTGTTTATGTTTTGTCCTAAATAAGTGCTCTATTTGTACATTTACTTTGTTTACTTAGTTTTCCTATTTTTTGTGTTTACCTTCTTGTTTTGGAGCAAGGAATTGTCTTATTTCAAATAAAAAGTTCTATTTTTAGTAATGGATCATATTTTTAATTATTTTGTGAGTCCAAATGTCATGTATATGATCTAGTTTCCAAGCATAGTAGGCATGCTTCCTAGTTGAGTCACCAAAATGTTGACAATTTTTACCTCACAGGTCAAATTGTCACCCCTTACCATTCAAAACTTTTAATACCATGTAATTTGGCCTTGTGAGTCAGTATTTTTTCCTAAAAAATAATTGAGGAATCCATGGTTAATATGTCTTAAGATTGTTTAGGTGATCTGAGGTATTTTCCTTCACTTGTCTTATGCTTTCAAGTCATTTTTTGGCCTTTTCAAGCCATTTCCAATGGTTTTAAGAGTATATAATGTATTTTTGATTTCAATATCATGATTTAAGGTCATTACATTCCTAAAAAATGAATAATAAATTTGATCACATTCTGGACTAATTATATGACTTATTTTTATGCAAAATCTTACCATTTTGTGATATTCAGAGAAGGTTTTTATAGTATATGATCATAATTAAGATTTATTAAATGTTTATTTACCTCATAAGACATTTTATATACTCAATAAAACATTTTACATCATTTCATTATGATTTCCTTGGTGAAAATAGCTTTTTCAGTGCAAAACTAGACTTCTTGAAGCATTATTTTTGGTTTTAGAGGATTTTTTAAAGAAAAGAATAATATAATATTAATTGGGCCCTTAAATTTTAATTTATATGGTTTTAATTAAGTTATAGGTGAATAAGTTACAAAATCCAACTTTGTTCTAATTTTGACCTTTCTTGCACACCTAAAAGCGCAGTTTTCAAATGCTCAGTCGGAGAAGAGGAGAGAAAGTTATGGATTGAAACTTTGTAAATTGTTAGTGGTATGATTAATATTTAAATTATTTTCATTTTATTCATATTTTTTCTCTCATATTTATGAAAAATTATTAAGAGTGATAACAGGTGACTATAGGCTATGCATCTAAGAGGGGTATGTTCTTGGGCTTGTATCTCAATTTCAGTAAACAATGAAGAGAAATGGTTTTGTTTAATGTTTTTAAGGGTAATTAGTCTCATTTTAATATTTTTATAATTTGATAAATCCTTATAATAATGAATTTATAGCATAAAACCTTGTTTCTTTCACTCTCTTTGAGAATGGTCTTTTGGGTCAATTTTGAAGCTGAATATGAGTTGTTTAACATATTTTATCATATTAATAGGTTATATATGGATGATATAATTCATTAAATACATCATTAAACCAGAAAAGGATTCATAGATCTTTGTTCTGAGCATATCTTCTTGAGAGAATTTAAGTTGAGTTTCTTGAGGTTGTAGGAAATTTATGCATTGAAATCAGGTTTCATGTATTTGTCATGGGATATGAGATTTATATGTAAAATTTTTAGGGTTTCTCTTATGGTCTTAATGCTTTATTTCTCTATAGACCCCAAAATAAAAGGACTTATACATAAATAAAGCCCACTGTGACAATAGTGTTTGAATGAAACAATGGCACTTATATAGTTTTATGTGACTCAAAAACATGGATAGGATGCTTTAATTGTGATGAAGGTTAGTAATACCATGGTGAATTAGTTTCTAAATCTCCCTATCAGCCTCAAAGACCTTGAGACCACCTCTTTTGGCTCCCTAAACTCACTATCTTTTTTTTGAAAAATTTAAGGTTTGATCAAAGATATTAAGATATTCTAAAATATCAAGGTTCCCTTTCCAAGTTTTATTTGATGTGTTAAGGATCCAAAACTTCATGAGTGTTGAGGTAGAGGTTTGAAGTTATCAAAAGTAAATTTTTTTGTTATAAATAAAATGTTTTCCCTTTCATTTCATATCCTCCCCATATGACTACCACTTCATTATTTCCTCACTACCATCACTATGTTTTCCACTTTCATACCCCTATTTTCATATTCCCATCATTATTCACTCATCCATTCATCCTCCCTAGGCCTAGACTACAGCAATGAACCATACTTATATCTTTCATACACCATATAACCTTCTAAAATATAAAGTTAAAAGTGATGATCCCATTTGGGCATGGACCTAATCAAGAGGTAGACATAATAACACCTATAGCCAAAATTCTAAGTTTAATTTACTAGAGTATCAAAGTATTTTTTAAAGGCCTTTCAAGGGTAAGTAGGTAAGAGAAGTGAAGAATGGTGATTGTTCCCAAAAAGAGACCTGATAACATAACATGTGATCCCCATGAAGGATCCAAATCAATGCTCACCTTAATGGTCATGTGTCTCATATACACTATCTTAGTCCATATAAAGGACATCAATCACATTTCTACAACTAGGCATGAATAAGGAATTTATGTTTTCAAGGTGATTTTATGATGATATGATATGAATCAAGGAATTGCACTCTTTTTTTGGTATCATGAGTTCTAAATTTTATAGTCACCAAACTATGCTATAGCCAAATCAAACAAGAGAGGAATGAGAAGACACTTACAATTGCCATCTCCTTAAGGAAGATACAATCTAGAAAGGGAGTGATGTTTTAAGTATGCCAAGGGTTGAACTTTTCAAGAAGGATATTGAGTTATATGTCATCATAGAAGGGAAGAAATCCAATATTAGGTTACATTCAGGTCAACAAAATTCCTAAAAATATAGGCAACTATGACAAGACACCTACAGGACTAAGTAAGGCATAACCTACACACCTTCTTGAATCCTATCAGTCATAGGTCTATTCAAGCTTGAAATTTTTTTCATGATTTACAGTTAGCATGGAAAAATTTTAAGTGAACATAACCTAAAATACCTAAGTGACTTAAAGGTTTAAAAGAGTGACCTATAGCATATAATGCCTACAATAGTAACCTATAGGCTTGCTTTGGGTAACCTATAGTAGCTTGGTAAAGGTTAAGTCTCTCTTATTGTCAAGAGAGCTAGACCAAGCATCAAGAAACCATAACATTAAGTTTAAAAACATGGAAATAAAGTAATAAAGTGGTTTCAAGCTAAGTGGTATATTCATCCAAGAAAGGATAGCCAACCTACACAATTAACACATATATCTAGCATAGTAGAGATCTACAGTCAAGCATTCTAACAAAAGAGAGTTAAAACATGTAACCCTAATCCAAAAGGGTAATTTGATCTAAGATTTCATGAAATAAGGAAGAGTTTTTGATTTGGATTATAAATATTTTGAAGGCTTTTAAGTATCAAAACAAGCATATAGATTGTCTAAATTTACAACCTACAACCAACATTGAGATATACCTCAATTCAAGCCTAATCAGTGGTCACCAACAACCATAAAGAAAACATAACACTTACATCTACCTCTCCTCTCACCATGGGTCTGCTAGGTTTGGAAATAACATTTTGATTGAAAATAAGCCTTCAAATACTAATGAATTACTTTGAATTTAGTGTTCATTTATACCTCCAATGTGGACTATAATGGAACACACTTACAGCCTATCAATTAGCCTAAGCATGGCATATGAAAGAGAGTTGAAAGGAAAATTGATTTGATTTGCATTCCTTCAAAGTTGAAAATGTTCATATGGATGTTTTTGAAAGGTCTAGTTTAGATTATAAGTCCATACAAGGATCATAAGCCTATACATCATGATCACTAAACTAAATATTGTAGAAACATAGTCACAATGGACTATCAATGGAGCTTTGAGGTGTTTCATGAAGAGGTTGGAATGATATTAAGACTTACAAGACAATTGTAGAGTTGGGAAGTGTCATAAAATTAATGTTGGAAACCATACATATTTTTAAACACTTATAGCTTCACCATTTCCCTTAAAGAGAGTACCTATAGGGTTTCCTAAAGCTACCTACAATCTTATAAATCAAAGCTCAATGATTAGACATGCCTAACTTGGAAAACATGCATATGGAGTTGATTTTGATATTATACAAGGTTAATAGGGAGGATTAGCACTTGTTTAAAATCATAATGAATATATATAGGGTGATCAAATCATAAGGATCATATACAACAGTATAAAGGAGGCAACCTATAGTTTCATAAGGCTATAAGCCATTTTCAAGCCACAATCAAGTGAAAGATATACAAGTTAAGATCACAATGTTTTTCATACTCAAGGATATATGTATACAAGTGATATGTAATGTTTAAATATAAATAATATGATGAGATAAAAATAAATAAGGTCATTTGGAACACATCCATACTTACCTAGAACATTTCTTGAGCTGATAACTTGGTCATAAATTGACCGTGTTTTCATGATTATACCAAGAGAAAGGTGAGTGTTTAAGGTTTTGATGAATGAAAAATTCATGATCATGATTTGAGTGTATTAAAATATAATCATGTAAATATAATAATGATCACATGGAAATTTAAATATATAATTAATGGTTTTCAAAGGATAAATTGTAATCAAGTATAAAGACCCTACACGTAGTTAACACTTAAAAGGTCTGCCTTGGCATTTTTGAGGTTTGGAGGTACTAGAGAGGTCACTTTGACCTAAAATTTTGTAAAAATGGTAATAATGAAACAAGGAACACACCCATAAATTTTTTTTCATGTTAAAATAGGTCACATATCCACTATTTTTCTCATAATTATGCCATTTTTAGGCATGCACGGAGGTGAAGAAAGAAGGAAATGTGACCAAAATGAGTGTTCAAGCCTACAAAGGATGTTTGATGAGCTGTGTTATACATGTAAAATAATTAAGGTATTTACATATGGGATATATATAATACCAAATGGTCATAAAAACTCATAAAATTACAAATTACATCCATGATTGTGAAACCCTGCACATAGTCATTCTTGAAAAGTTTGCTTTCAAAATTTTGGAGTTTTGGGGAGCTAGTGGCATCAATTTGACTTAAAATTTTATAAAAATGGTCATTGTGACCTAATATTAACTCTGATATATTTTTTTTCAAGTAAAATATGGTAAATATTCATTATTTTGTCTCATAAGTAGGCCACTTTTAGGCATGGACAGAGACAAAGAATGGATGAAGAGTGACCAAAAGGAATGTTATTTGTCTTGAGAACACTTTGGGAAACTTGGAGATGTTTTTTTAATATGTATTTATTGTGAAATAACATTAAATAATCTCAATAATGATATGAAAAAACTTATAAGTGTTGGTGGGCATGCATATGTAGTCAAACCCCACTAGCCTAGACTAGGCCTTTTGCCCCATAGAGGGTCATTTATAATTCCAAGGTATAATGAAAATTAATAAGAAATGAATTTTTTTATTTGGATATATTATATGTTTTAAATACTTTTTTTTTAATAATAATTCACAAAGAAACCATTTTTGGGTTCAAAAGCAAGACAGGGTGGACAAAATGAAGGAATTCACTTGAGAGGCCAAGTTTGAATGCTCACCCCATCAAGGAGGTTTATAATGGGACATAAAAGAGTTATTAGATGATTTATTGGGTATTATTCTTAAAATTTTTGTAATTTTTTATCAGGTTGGATGTCACATTTTTATGAACAAAGGTTAAGAGTGAAAAGTATCAAAAACCCTCCAAAACCCCTGTTTTGAACCAATTTGCAATTTTCGAGTTGGAAACACCATATATTTTATTCATTAAACCTACCATATGTTTTATTTAACTATTATAGGGTCCTTAAAATGGTTTTTTAATATACCTTTACTTGTACAAATTTGGTCAAAATTAGTATTTTTTGAGCTTTTTGAGCTAAAATGAATGTTCCAAGGATCACCAAAAGATGACAATCAATTTTAAGGAAATAATTAGACTTTTTTTCCTTATAAAAATAAAAAATATATAAATATATATCCAAAATTTCCCAAACTATTTCTTTCTTTTGGGCCAATCAGAAAATGCCTTCAAAGGACAAGCCTTCCAAAGGCCATTTCAAGGTTTTGGTACTTCCATGTGATTCCAAACCAAAAAAATTGACATGGATATTTTTTGGGGAATGATAAAAGTCAATAAAATATATTTTTTAGTTTTCACACCTATATGAGCTCCCACCATCAAAATTTCTCTTTTAGGGCTTAAAGTGATAATTAAACCTAATTTGGCAAGCTAAATGGGATAGAAAGCATATAAAATATTGGATTTTGGCCATGAAATTTTGTATGAATATGTGGGAGTATAATGGGTACCTTTAAATATTTATTTTTTTGAATTATCGCTTCTAGTTTCTCTTAGACACGCAACTTTTCAAGAAAATAGGGTTATAAGGAGTACATGGAAAATGCGTGTTTTTGGTGTTGTTCCATATCTTATAGAGTGTTTTATGCATAAAATTTAATTTAAATAGGTATTTTATGCCATTTATAATAATTACATATATGATATATTATGGATTGAAGTAAACTTGAGGAAAAACCCACTTTCTAACTTTTATGCCTTGGTGAAAAATGAGTCTTTTGAAGAGTTTAAAGGCTAAATAGGTGCATGAAACTTATTGAAACGAATTTTAAAGTTTAATTATGATATTTAATGAAATATTAAAGGTATTATGAATTAAATTAATATTTATAATGAAATGAGTATTTGTGAAAGGTCTCCAACAAGTGCAAATAGGACTTTTCCTCTTCCAAATACACATGTGCAAGACAAAGTTAATTTGATTAAGGAGTCTTGTAACCAAATATTTAGAAGTTTTTTAGAATAATTAATAATCCTATATAATATTTAAATTCAAATATTTTAAATTAATTTAAGTCCTACTTCCATGGAAGAGATGTTTTCATCAAGGGAGACAAGAAGGCTAAAATCTAGAGGTTGGTACAAGAATATAGGCACTCTCCAAGTGCTCTAAGCTTGAGAAGAAATAATTATCAGTGTATAAATACCCATAAACATTATATAAATTATTTTACATAAAAAATTGTAAAGGTAAAATATTTTATAATCTAAAAATGTTATCACTTTTGGAGGAGCCATTTGACCAGGCTTGAGGTCCCCTACTTTGGGGCTGCTTTGTCTTCAAGAATTTATTTTATATATTTATTATTATTTCCATAATTTAATATTAATATTTTATATTTTTATTTTTCCTAAAGGATTCCAAAATTTAATTCACCTTTTGAGAGCAATAAGAAGAAAAATTCCTCCATTTTCAAGTCTTTTTTAGTGAAGTGTATGCGCTTGTCATTGATATAAGTTAGTGAAATACTTATTTTCATTTGTTATAGTTTGTTATTTTACCTTAATGAGATATTTTTTATGTTATAAAGGTCATTATAATTTTATAAACCAAGCTTATGTTCATGTATTAGATGTGAGTTCAGTCCTTATTTACATAAGTTAAGTTCGTAAGGTCCTTATTGTGTAATATAGATGTAGAAATCTTACTTAGGTATAGTGAATGTGTGTGTAATATTTTTTATCTTTCCTATAAGTGTCATTTAAATCATTTTAGTTCACAAAAAAATTGGTTCATTACCTTCCATTTCAAATTTCATTCATTTTCATCCATTTTCATTATCTTTTACACCCTTTTCCTTGCCAGAATAAGTGATAGCTTCAAAGTAAGTTTTAGTGAGAGCACCAAGGGAGCTAGCCATATATTTATATTAGCTCCCTTATTAATTCACCCAAAATTTTGAGATATTCAATGTTTCAATAAGAGTGAGGAAATTCACACTTTCTTACAAGGGCACAGTCCTGATTGATAATAGTAACCATACCCAATGATTTACAAACCTTCCAATATTATAAATTATTAGAAGGAAATTATCAAAAATAAAATTATATACATTTTATATAAGACATAAATTCACCTATTAATTAATCACCAAAGCTTTTAAATAACATTTATCCTAACATATTACTTAAAACATCCCTCCTTGGTGGTTGTTTGGGTATGTCATCCACATCCACTAATACTAAATATTCAATTTTAGCATCAAATAAACCTTACACTTCAAAAATAACATCATGCCTTCCATCCCAATTTACCATTTTAGATAAATTCATGGGATAATATGAAATTCATGACACTCATTACTTAGGTAAAATCCATATGTCTCTAAATAATTATGGTAGGCCCCATTATATAAAGGATACTCAAGTGTTTCATAACTTCAAAAAAATTACTTCATCAAAGTTGGTCTCATTTTTTATGAATAAATTGAAAATTATAACTCCTCATGGATTTATTCTAATGAACAAGCTACATGTCTGCAAAACAAGAAATACCTTTTTGTGAAATCCATAATGTGTAACATCATGAATGACAAAGATAAGGTCCCTGGTATCTATGAAAAAGGTCCATTAGAACCCATATGTATTAAATTTCATGAAGTCCTACATGGTATTGGATGTAAACCATTTATTATGATCACTACATTTCATTTTATTCATACTTCCAAAGCCTCTTTAGACATTAAAATAAGTTTTGTCTACAACTAATTCAATGATGTTTCCATCATAAACATATTCAATGATAATTTAATTATAATTATTGAACATATAAATGTAAATATTATCTAATGAAACCAAAAACCATAACCTACACTTGATCATGTTTAGAATGATGAAGTAATATCTAAGTTTTTTAGAATCAGAGATCAATCCCAATAGGGACCACAAAAAGGATTTTTTCTTTTAGTTGGATGATTCTACACACTTTAAGGATATTTTAAAGCCACATCAACAACATAAAATAAATAAATAAAACAACCTATATATATCGTTAATAACTAGGAATTCAATCTCACTCCACCTCTTGTAAAGTACCAAGAGGAATCAACCATAATTGAAAGCATTGAGTTTAACATTGGGATAGATGAAAATCCAAAATTTGTGAAAATTTTTAAATAATTTGATCAATAATAACAAACCAATTTCACACTCTTGATTAAGGAATTTTTAGACATGTTTTCATGGTTTTATTCTAATATTTTAGGATTAGATCCATCACTAGTTGTGCACAATCTTTTTGTCCATAAGGATGCCAAACTAGTCAATTAAAACCTCATAAAAAATCATCCTTAAATTATATTCATTGTGAAATAATATCTAATAAATCAATTTGAAGTTGGATTTATATGTATTATTGACTAAATTGAATGGATATGTAACATCATACTAATATCAAATAAACCAAAAATAATTTGGGTCTGTACATATTTTAGGGACATCAATAAAGTTAGTTTAAAATATGATTTTCCATTTGCAAACATAGACATTATCATATAATATATTACATGGCATGAGATGTTGTCCTTAATGTATGGATTTTTAGGTTACAATAAAATTAAAATCTCTCCCAAATTACAACACAAGACAACATTTACAATGCCTTGGGGCACTTTTGTTAACAAGTAATTCCTTTTGGCCTTAAGAATGTTGGAGATACATACCAAATAAAAACTATAGTTATCTTTCATGACATGCTTCATTAAATCATGGAATACTATTTATATGATATCCTATTTAAATATAAGACAAGAGTAGAACACTTTGAGGTCCTCTACAAAATATTTGAAAGAATGAAAGAGTACAAGATCTATTTGTATCCAAAGTGTGTCTTTAGGGTTACATTAGGTAAGTTATTGGGATTCATAGTTTCACACCATGGTATAGATGTTAATCCTTAAATTTTTTTAGATATCATTAATATTCATGCACGTAAAAACCTCAAACAACTTTGTAGTCTACAAGGTAAAATCAAGGCAATTCAAAGTTTCATATCATAACTTGCAAACATTTTTCATCCATTCACATTATTTGTTAAGAAAGATAATCCATTCACTTGGAGTGAAGACTATAATAGGTAATTTAAGAATATTTAAATGCATATTTCCAATCCACTAGTCTTGATGCCATCTACTATATTAAAATTTCTCATTTTGTATATATTTGTTACATAGTATGCATTGGGGGAATTTGTTGCTCAACATGATGAACATGGATCCAAAATGGAAGTTTATTACCTAAGTATAAATTTGGTGTTATATGATATCAATTATTATTCCATGTAAAATTCATCTTTCACAATTTTTTTTCTTCCCAAAACGCACATCACTTCTTGCTCAACACTTTGATGAAAATCATTACCAAAATTGACCCTATTAAATATCTATTATTTAAAATGAATCTAATAGGGAGAATGGATAAGTGGTTCATGTGTCTTATTGAGTTTTATTTTGAGTGTTTAAATCATAAGGAAATCAAGGGATAGGTACTAATAGATACATTAGCAAAACCCTCTTTATAAGATCACACAACTCTCATCACATATTTCCCAACTGAGGCAATCATATCAATCAATGAATCTCTAGTTTGGCAGTTATATTTTTATGGATCCTTTACTAATCATGGCATTTATATTATTGTTTAATCATAATATTGAATTAATTCCAAAAGTATTATGAGTTTAATTTCCTTTTATACACATCATAAAAAAATATGAAGCCCTTATAGATGGTCTTAAACTTATAATACAATGGGATATCCAAAATATTCTTATCTTTAGTTATTCAATACTTATCCCAAATCAAGTAACTAATTAATTATAAGATAAATAGGATGGTGGATAGCCTTAATTTTTACTTGAAATTTATACAATTTGAACAAGTGTCAAGGGATAGCAATAGAGTAGTTAATGGAATGAAAATAATTGGTCCATTACTTATTCTTTAAATTAAGCACAATCAATTGCTTGTAGAATATTTGATGATACCACCATATGATACACTATATTATGAAATTGTTTGCGAGGTGGTTGATCCCACTTCCCCATGGTACCATGACATCTATGAATACCTACATAAAAACACAACTCAACTCATAACCAAATAAAATTATTTATACAACACACATCATGAAACACTATCCTTGGTAATAACCTATATCAAAATAGCTATCATGGAAGTTTATTAAGGTTTTTAAATACCAAATAAGAAAACTTAAAAATTATAGATTTGTGGTGCTCACATAAGTGGAATAGCCCTTTCCAAAAATCTTTTATGCAGTGGATAATATTGGAATAAAATAAAATATGATTCTTTTAAATATGTTAATTAGTGTTTACCTTATCAAAATCATGATGACCTTATCCATATCCCATCAAAATATTTACATCTCATTACTACACCTTAGCCATTTTCTACATGGGGGTTATATCTCATTGGTAAAATAAATTCTAATTATCTGGATGGTCATAAGAATATCATTATCACTACCAAATACTTTACTAAATTCATTGAAGACATGACATTAACTTATGTCATTGTCAATCAAAATTACTAATTCATCATGAACCACATCATCTACCACTTTAGAATTCCACATGATATTATATATGATAATGGAAAATCCTTCAAAAATAAGGATTTCAAGGCCCATTACCATACCTACCATATTAAAAACAAATGTTTTAATAACTAATACCTATATACAAAAGGAAATACAACTGATTTATTAGTAAATCCTAACTCAAAGAAAATAAATCCTAATTATAATTTTGATTGTGACTACATTAGATATTCGGGGTCATGACCAAGATGGATCCACTAGACCTAACCAAGAGATCTCTTGCCATAATAAAATCACTAGGGAGGGTTATAAAGTCTCCAGTAAAGAAAAACTATGAAATAATCCTATATAGGTCCTATGTTTTCATATTCATTAAGTATATCCAAAGCAAAAGACAAATTTAATCTAGTACTCACCAAAGCTTGTGGCATAAAGTGGGGGTTAGTAAACATAAAATTAAACATACATAATATAGTCCTAATTAAGCTATGTAGATGTAAAATACTATTGCATGAATAGAGAAATATATTCAAAAGTCATTACATATGCCACTTCTATCTACTAAAATAAATGAGTAAAGTTAGTGATACTTACCTTTAATATGAACCTTTTGAGACTCAATCTCTCACTTTTTCAAATAAATTACTAAAGGGGAAATAACTACAAAATTAATGTATGTGTACCTTGACTTACCTTTATCACTAAATAGTTGTCTTATAATTTTTTACTTATGATCATGGAGGGTGTAAAAAATTCTTTAGACAAACCCAAGGATATAAAACTAAAGAGGAAAAACAAATAAAATTAGGAAAACCAAGATAACTAATTTAGTGTAGCCAAGACATACTTGGAAAGTTGGCAAGCTTAGGCGACAAATTCTAAGTTAGTAATAAATGACCAAGCCAAATTATTTGAGAAAATTGAGCAACCAAAAATCTAAGACTACTAAAAACTAGAAAAATAAAATAAGTAAACCTTATGTAAGAAAGGTAAAATCACCAAGCCAAACCAAAGATACATGTCAAAAATGGTAATCAAACATCAATGTGAAAGTAGTAACAATCCTTAATTAAATAAGTATGGATAAGAAAATGGTGAAATAACATTTATGAGTCATAAGTAACAATAATTAATCAACAATCAATGGAAAAAGTGAATGAAAGAGGAAACAACATTGGTGAGTGATATGTAAGAATCCAACCTCACTCAATAATGGAAAAAGTACTGAAAAATAGAAATAGATGTAGTTGTCTAAAAAAAGAGGTAAAAAAATGTAAAATGGTAAAGTAAATGAAGGAAATTCTAGAAATGTAAATCCATGGTGTAAATAATTTAATCCATAGTCACTCAAACATGCTATTTTATTCTAAGGATAGATAAGACTAACATAAAGTAGTGCTAGCATGTTTTTAAAATGTGAAGAAGAGGAAGTATAAAATAAATGGAAAAAAAAAAGAATTACACTTATCTATCATTTGGTGAAGTGAAATGAATGGAGGGTAAAATTATTTAAATATTAAGGTAGAGAAACTCTTTATCGAAGTAAAGACACTTAAATTAGGTTTGTCAAAACAAGAGGACTTTCAAAATTAAGGACTCTAAATAACCTCTAGCCACTCAAATATTAGGTCATCAAATGAAGTGTGAATATCATACCTTGAAGGCTATATGGATGAAAATTAAAATTTACCTATATTACCACAACATGCTCCCCATTTCTTAGGACCCCTTATAGAGTCATCAGTCTTCTATGAGTGTTGGTTACTTGTGTGAGAAATTAGGAAACACTATAGAGTTTTTTTAATTATTGTATTCTAATCTACTGGCCTACCATACCCCAATGGACCTTAACTATATTATGAGGCTACCTATGGAGTATAATATTTGATTATAAATAGGATATGTGTTATTAATCATGTCTTTTAGTGTGAATTTGAATTTTAACTTTGTATGTTGCCTTTTATATCATTGCCTTTTATTTCAAATGATTTGGATTTTAACTTTTTTGATGGATTTTTCTATTCCTCCTCCATATAGATTCAAAAAACCAAACATTGGTGATAAAGGTGACTATCATATGAAACATTGAGACTTGGTTTCTAAAAAAGATAACTTAGAGAGCTTGGTATCTAAGAGTCTTGTTAATTTAGGTGAAATAAAAGTGTTATATTGACTTCAACCTTGGTTTATCTAGAGTGGAATGAAAGGAAAGGAAATAAAGGGTACAACCTACCCCAGTTCTTTGAAGTATTTTGGCACTATCAAAATAAAGGGTCTAAGTATCTTTGTGTAATCATCATTAATTTTAGGAAGTTCTTCAATGACTACTTTAGATTTAGTAGTATCAATAATGATAGAGGACTCTTACAGATTAATTGATTCAAGATTAATAGTGAAACTATGGAAGTTATATTTTAGAGATATATCTTGATTAAGACCTTCAATATAGAGGATATTATCTTCAAGAAAATTATCTTGAAGGTGATCGGTAGTAGGTATGGGAGCTGATGTAAGTTGGTCAATAATGACTTGTCCTTTGACATATTTTTATGTAATAATGCAAAGATCAAATTCCATTAGAACGATCATACACATGTCAGTTCTATCTCTAGGGAGAAATGCTTTAGAGAAGAAGTGATGGAGTGGATCAAAATGAATGATAATGTAAGTTTTTTGATAAATTATATAATGATGGAGATTTTTAACTATAAAATATATAGAGAGGGAATCATGCTCTAGTTTTCTATAAAAAATTTCATAATGAATGAGACCTTAACTGATATAATAAATGGCATATTGTCTTTCAGTATCATCTTATTGGGAAAGCATTGACCCAACTGATATGGATTTGGAAGAAGTATATAAGATTAAAGGGAGGTCATTAGAAGGTGGACAAAGGGTAGGTAGATGGATTAAGCATTATTTCATATTTTAAATGTTTTTTTATAAGGATCCATCTATTTGAGAGCATTACCTTTCTTGAGAAGAGAATTAATAGAATATATGCAATAAGCCATTTTAAGAACAAATAGTCTTATTAACCCAAGCTTTCTAAGGTAAGTGTAAATACCAAGAATGGAATAACGAATAGGCATGTTGTAAATATTATTTATCTTAGTGTTATTGGAATCAATAGCATGAAGATAGACTAAGAATCATAACAATTTTCTATATCTGATGCCAAAGACACATTTGTAGGGATTTAGTCTGGTTTTATATTTGATGAGATGGTCAAAGATGATAGGAATATTAGAAAGATGAGTTTTTTGGATTTTAGACTTGAAAATAAGGTTTTCCACATAGGTTTACCCAATATTATGGATAAGGTCATGCAAAATGTGGATCACAACCCACTGGTAGGTAGCTTTATCATTTTTGATGTTGAAGGGAATTTTAATGTAACAATAGGTGACCTATTATGTGGTAAAAGTTGTCTTATGTTGATCTTCAGGGGCAATGTGAATTTCATTATAATCTAAAAAATCATCCATAAGGGTCAACATTTCAGAGCTAGTAGTGGAATAAATGATGGCATCTATGGAAGGTAAAGGGAAGATTTCCTTTGGATAAACAATTGAGGTTATGAAAATTAGTGCAAATGCCAATGACCATGGTAACTTTAATACCCATTATAAATAGTCCATAGGCTTGATAAATTTAGCATAAATAAATTTAATGATTTCTTTATGACATAAATTGGATACTTTGGGGGGTAGATTTTTGGTATTTTAATGGCATGGGTTTGGCATTAGGATAGGTGATGATATTGTACACCACGATGCTAGGATCTATGTGAAGCATTTCCTCATAGGACCAAGCAAAAGTTTCATGGTATTTATGAAATAATAAACTAAAGTTATCATGTTTGGTTGGTGTAAGTTTTCAAGATACTATGATTGGTCGAGGGCATGATGGGTTACCATATTCAATTCTTATAGTTAATTTGATAAACATAACATTTACATCTTGGAAATAATATGGTGAGTTAGATATAAAATAAATGGGATGTGTTTTAGGATCAATGATATCAATGAAGTTGTTGACAAAGGGGTTTTTTATTGAAATTCCCAATTTTGTGATGTTTCCAAGGAAATTGAGGTTCTTATGCATGAATCAATTTAATAATAGTTTCATTACTAATAAAAGTGGGAAAACGGCCATAATACTCCACATATACTTCAATATCAATAATTTTATTACCATGACAGTCATATTCATAATGTATTTGATGTACATCTATAGCCTTGGAATCTAGTGAAATCTTAGAAGTAGGTGGAATTGGATAAGAATGTTGATACAATTCCATTGGTGTATCATTAGAATTATTGACAAGGAGAGGATCAAAGAGAATGAATGGTTACACAGGAGCAATGGAAGATGCAAGAAGATTAGAAGGTGTGAGGGGTAATATTTGTTCTATCACCCAAGGAGTATCAATAAGTGGAAAATTAGTAGGAGTTACATGATGTTGAGTATTATCATTAATTGTTGAGTTTTGGTATTAATATTATAATTAATGTCAAAGGTTCTTATGAAGGTGCTTAGTCAAGTAAGATTTGAGATTTGTGTATGATGAGATATTTTTCTATCATAGTGACTGAGTGTTGTTTCTATATGAGAGTAGTGATGTGAGAGTAATGTTAGCCAATTTTGACCCACATATAAGCTTTTACTTGGATAGATCACCTAAGATGAGTAAATGATCAAATAACTTCAAAACAAGTCTATAATTACAAGAAAAAGGATTAAATGGGTTTCTATGGTGATTCATGAAATCCAAGGAGCATAGAATAGATTGGCATAAAGTCTCAAAGGTAATTCAAATATTTGGTAGATCAAAAGATAACAAGGATAAGTCTAAATGAACCAAATTGTCATGGAACATCATGCAAGAATTATATATCAGCCAAGTTGTATATTTGATAAATGCACTTAGGAGTTTAACTAGAGGATAAGGAATACATGGAAATGATGTTTTTATCCTCACAAACATCCATTGAATTTTTTTTATCTTGATGAGTTTTCTATCTCAAGATATATTCATTCAAAGTTGAACTTGAAAAATTAAACATGCATGGGGACATCATTTTTTAGCCACATCAAGTAACCATTTGGATTCAAATGATCTAAAGATGAACACAAAGTTGATAAGTGGAAATATCTCAGATTCTTGAATGAATATCTAATGGCATGTAGAGATCAACTAGGTCAGTGGTTCCAACTAGATCAATGGAGCACATTCAATCATACACATTGAGAATGATGGATATTGAGGGGTCAACAAGTTATCAAATCCTAAAAACAAATAAGGAAATACGGAGTGTCATGATCATGGTAAATTCCAAGTGAATAAATGGTATGCATTAAAACCATGTAAAAGAGGATAGATTGTGTTCATAAGTTCAAAGAGTTAATGTTTTTGAGGATGAACATGAGGCCAACACATGGCACAAGTGTATAAAATGGATGAAACTAATTGAAAGGCCCATAGAAATAATGTGGGGATGAAAAGTGTCATGATCAAGGAACAAAAATCAAGATCAATGGTTGATATTAACATTCAAAGCTAGGATACTTCAAATGATGATTGAATGTGACTAAGGTTGAACTAGGGTAAGTATTTCAAAAGGCATTTGTCACCATTAAATCTCTATCTAGCATAACTATAGTAGACATAGTCATATAGTCAGGATTGTCAACAATAAAATGTTACCATTAAAACTTAGTTAGGACCTCTAGTTGAAAATTAAAAACCTATCAACCCCATTTTACAAAGTTGAATAATTATTTCATGGCCATGTTCATTGCTCTTTTAGAATGGATATCCTCATATGCAGGGAATTCTAGGTTTCCATAAGGTTCAGAGGTAGAATAAGTTTATTTAAACATATTTTAGTTCATCCTATAATCTATTCATTAACATGATAACTATAGGAAAACCAATAAATGAGATTGGTTTTCAATCTACAGTAAGACCTATGCTTAGATAATGAACTAAGGGAAGATATGTGATTAATGAAAAAGTTGTCTTCTCTTTCAAAATGGTCATTTCCTCAATAACCAAGTACCTATAGCTACTTAAGGTAGGTATAATAATGGCTCTATCAATCTCAAGATATGAGGATTTTGGACTTATAATGAAGCCAAGTGGAATAAGGAATAAATTTACAAAATAAGGTTTTTGGGATTGGAGATTTAAGTTGGAGCATTTAGTAGATTTTAAGGGTTTGGAATATTTTATTCATAGTAAGATCATGACTCATCATCTTCAGTTAACTCTTGTCTTTTAGTATGTTTCTCAACCAATGAGAAGATTTAGGAGCCATTGGGACAAATGAAATTTATTTTATATTAAATGGATTAGTCTTGATTGGATAAAATGTTGTTGATCATTCATTAAAACATGGTGGTAGATCATTTAATGATTTTTGATGGTGTGCTCCCTCTCTCTCCCCTTTTCTCTTATATCTCCTATTTTCATCCACATGGTAATGTTCTCTCTCATTTGAGATTTTAAGGACTCTCTAATTTTGAAGATTAAGAGAATCTCATTTAATAAGGCCAGACCCTATTAAATTTTGTAAGAACTATCCTTGATCTAATAATAAGACTTTATTTACCTATCTCTTATTTTGAATTGGTGTCTAGTAAGCTTGTGCATGATGACCTTGTGAAGGAAATTCTTCTATATCCATTGTCTTTATTACATACCTCTTTTAAGGTGTTTTTACGCTATTATAAGTATGGACTCGTGTTCTTTCTAATAGTAATGTTAGCTTGATGTGAGTCTTATAAATCCTCTTTTTCCATTCATTGCTTCCTAAACCTAGTTTATGAAATACTTATGCAATTAGCTAGATTATGAGATTGTGTGAGTTAGTATTGTATTATGTTGATCTAGTGTGGGTTCAAGCATATGTGAGTCTCATTTGAATATAGTGCATCACCTTGTCAGCTTTAGTAGGATCCCTATTTCCCCCTTTCTAACCATTTTTTATAAGTAGTATTATTTTAGGTGATCCATGAAAAGGAAGTTATCCTTCTCTAGAGGTTCAACCCTATTATAGGACACCCATAGCCTTGGGTTATTCCCATGTTTTGATTATAAGTGGAGGATCCTAAAGAACTCTTCAATCAATCTATAATTCCACATCATAATAGTTTTTAGCACACCTAATGGGACACTTTTATTTTTTACTGAGTGAATAGTTTTGATGTTCTCTTCATCTCATCAGTGTTTGGAAGCATGTGTGTAAACATCAATAAAGATTCCAAGTTTTCATTAACTAGTATAAGTAACCCAAGTGACTAATCTCCAGTATCTAGTGACTCCAAATTAATCTAGTAAGTAGAGAAATAACTTTCTTTCATGCCAAAGGTGACTACAACTTCTAGAGATATTCCTTTTGAATTTATTGAATTAACTTTAAATTCAATCAAAAGGTTAAGATTTTTTAATACACATCCATATAAAGGAAACTTTCTTCCTAAGTCATTTTCAAGGCCCACCTCTGCAAGAATATCTTTGTTAAATCCTTTCATTACCATGGTAGCCCATAGATCTTTTCTTTATGTATATTTTAATGGTTAAAGTCCTTTAGACCTCTAATAGTATGATCCTATTATAGTAGAATTTTTTAAAAGTGTCCCATATTTCATAGGATACCAATATATAACCCCTTTTGAGCACCTCATGGATGTAGATAATTTTTGCAATATTTATAATGTTAATGAAGACAATGTAGCTATTAGGTTATTGGCCATCTTTTTCAAAGGTAAAGCCTTGGATTGGTATAGAATCTTGACTTCTAACTCCATCACATCATGGGATCAATTATGGGATGAATTATGCAAGATATTTGAAGATAAAAGTGACCATTTGTCACTTTCCAAATAATTAACCGCAATCAAGAGGGCTCCTCATGAAGCTATGTAGGATTTCAACACAATATTCTAAAAAACATGGGATAGGAACCATAGTATTTTTTAGGCCTACTCCTAACTTTAATTTAATTTACTAATTTAAATCTATAAATAGTGACATTGTATTCATGATTCAATCAATGGGGGGAAACACACTACTAAATGCTTATGAGGTATCTATCAGAGTAGAAAATTATCTAATACAAGCTGACAAGCTTACACCTAAACCACCAATGCCTTTGTTCCCTGAGATCAAAACACCTCCTATCTCTATTCCTCCCCTTGTTATCATTCCCCTTATGCTAACACTTGTTTGCATACCAATGGTAAAGCAAGAAAAGGCTTCCACTAGTCAATTTAGTGACTACCAAGAATACAAGAACTTTCAATAGCTTAAGAGCATGTTTTAATCCTTATGAAATTAATTTGTGAATGTAAAGAGGTATAAATTTCAATTCAATAAGATTTATCAAGATTAATATCAGCCTCAAATACAATCTTATAAAGCAAATAAGCTGTAATACAAAGGAAATTTCCAAGGTTAAGGTCAAAGCCAAGGACAAGGACAAGGATAACTTAACTATGTTAGGCAAAACAATTATAACCCAAATGCTAAAAGCACCTCTACTACTTTGGTCCCCATATAAAATAATGTTGATTAAGAAGCTAAAGGGATTATGCCTTGGAATTAGTCTTTTGATCAATACATTTTCCCAAACACTAACTTCAAGAAATTTTTTAATGATCAATGGTAGTAATCTACTAACTATAGGTATAATCAATCTCTCATGGATAAAAATGTAGAGGTACCCATGATGACAAAACTAGAGAAACATCAAAAAATCCAAGGTCCTGATTAAGGAAAAATATAGTTGGATTCTACAATAGTAAATTATGAGAAAGAATAATGTTATGCATCTAATTAATAGCCTAGTTATAGCCATTCATATGTTTTATTATCATATAATACAAGCTATAAAAGAAGGAACATGGATGTAGGAAGTTGTCAAAGAAATTCCTACCATCACTCCTTTAATACCAAAGCTAAAGGAATGTGATGCTTCCCCAAAGGTTCTAATAACTCAAAAAAATTAGAATCAAGGGACTAGTTTGGTTCTCCAAGACTCACAAGTCCAAAGTACAGTTGTGGCTCCCAAAGCACAAGTAAAAGTTGGTGGTGCACCCATAAACATTATGGAATAATTGAAAAAAAAATATGAGTGTGCCAATGTGGGACATGCTCTCATACATAGATAGATGGATATCCTTCAGGAAGGATTTTTAAATATCAATGTTTCTAAAAAGCCACCAAGAAAAGAGGATGTAGTTTCACCAATACAACTAAAGGGACTAGTGAAGGGTAATCAAGTAAGATGATCAAAAATCCTCCCTGCTATATTTGTGTGATAATTAGTGACTCTATAGTGCATAATTTCTTGGTATACAATGGGGATAGTACCTCAAATATACTAAATTACATAGCTAATTATCTTAGTCTAAAATATGAGCCCCAATCCAAGGGAGTTTTACAAATTGATGGATCTTTCACCAAACCATCTAGTATCATTAGAGACCTAAAATTGACCCTACATTCTTGTCATAATATTTTAGTGGCTTAAGATGTATTGATTATGGATGTGCCTCCTCATTTTACACTATGCTTATCTATATAATATAGAGTAAATATTAGAAGGTATCTAGTAGTAGATCAGTTATATGTGGATTTGAAAATAAGGTATGGAAATAGCGTATCTATCAAATCTTATCCCATTACATAATTCCATATTCAATATTATGAGCCTAATAGTCTGAACATAAATTATACCATTCTTGATGAGGATGAATTCAAGGTTGGTCAAGAACTAAACACTCATCTTGAGGAGGTACCTGATATGTTTTTAGATGAATTATGGATTGATAATCAATTGGTTGACCCTTTGGAAGGTGTTGAAGATAAGTATATGGGTGTATGCTACTTTCATGAGTAAATTGAATCAATGCCATCCCTCACTAGGCCTCAAGAGGATCCTGGTGGTTTATGGAATTTGTTCTTTGATGGTTCAAGGAGCAAACATGGAGTAGGTGTAGGTATATTGCTAGTGTCCCATTCTAATGATAGATATTTGTCTTCTTATATTTTTCAATTTAGTTTCTCTTCCACTATAGATGACTATGAGGGCCTTATCCATGGCCTTTAGTGGGCTAGTAAGATAGGAGTCAATAAATTATAAGTGTTTAGATACAATGAGTTGATAGTGAATTATGTTAGAGTCATGAATATCACAAAGAACCCTTTGATGAAATCCTAAAAACATAGAGTGTGGGAATTAATTGAGGACATTAAGGCATTAAACATCCACATAGTTATAAGGAACCAAAACCAACATGTTGTCAGATTTGTAGCTATGGGAGCTCAATTTGATCTCCCTAATGAATTGAAAAAATCCAAAGCGTAGCCACATGTTAGAGTAGTAGTAAAACCATCAATGTTAGATAATTTGTTAGGTATTTAATAATGATAATTAGATTACTTATATCTTGAAATAGGAAGCAAAATTTTCCTCAGTGGACCAAGATAGATTTCAAAATCAATATGAGGATAAAAATATTCAATTGAAATCTAACAAGATTTCTATAGGGTTGGTCACCCTTGAAGGTCTTCTCCATGAATGATATCATATGAGAAAGAACAAGGTAGTAATTTCAATAAATGAAGAGAACTATGAAAGAGTATTTATCCTTAAAGACAAGATTTTAAAGCTTGAAGACATAAATAATAAGGCTGAAAAGAACAATTTCATTGAGCTTTGTAGAGAATATGTAAACATTTTTGCTTGGGAATATAGTGACCTGAAAGGTTTTGATCCCAAGTTAGCCCAAAATACTATATAATTAGAGGCTAATGCCAAGATTTTTAGGCAAAATAAAAGGCCTATAAACCCCAAAATTATAGAGCTTATGAGGAAAGAATTGACCAAATTGATTGAATCCAATATCATCTTCCCTATCAAGCACTCATCATGGGTAGACAACATAGTGCCTGTAAGAAAGAAAAATGGGGAGATTAGATTATGTGTGGAATTTAGGGATCTAAAAAATGTATAATTGAAAGATCATTACCCCTTACCATCCATCATGGAGTAACTCCTTTAGATATTTTTTAGTTTAGAATGCTTTTCTCTTATGGATGGATAATTAGGATACATCTAAGTGCTAGTAAGAGAAGCATACCAATATAATACTTCCTTAACCACAAAGTGGGGCACATATGCCTACTAAAATATTCTTTTTGGATTTTCAAACATTGGGGAAATTTTTAAAAGAGTAATGGACATGGATTTCCTAGGGTTGCTAATCAAATGGTATTGATCTACTTTGATGACATCATAGTTTTCTCCAAGAAAGCTAGTGAGCACTTGGATAATCTAATGTTGATCTTCTAAAGATGTAGAGAATATGGGATTTATTTAAATCCCATGAAATGTGTGTTTTATATTCATAAAGGTAAAATTATAGGTCACATTGTATCAAAGTCGGGATTATCTATTAAACCTAATAGAATAGGTTTCATCTTAGTCTTGTCTTTACCAAAACATAGTAAAAGAATCTAGGGTTTCCTTGGGAAAATAAAATTTGTGAGAAGGTTTATACAAATATTAAAAAACTTTGTCAAAACTATCAAAAACATGTTAAAGAATAACTGAGCATTCACTTGGTCAAATGAAGGTAAAATAACATTTGAGGCTATAAAATAGGCCTTTGCCCAAACACCCTCTCTCATATAACTTTACCGATGTTGATAAAATATCAACTATGTTGATGTATAAGAATGGTAAATAACATGAGAAACCAATTAATTTTTTTAGTTAAGGGCTAGAAGAGTATGAGGTAAGGTACACTTTCATATAAAATTAGGTTCTTATAGCCTTGAGAAGCCTCAAAAAGTTTAATCCAATGCTTTCCAATGGTGTCTCATCCTAGAGTTAGGGATTTTTTCCTTAATAAGGATTTGAATGAAAAGAGAGTAGGCTAGATTACCAAAGTCATGAAACATGATGTGGAGATTAAGGTCACTAAGATTGTGAGAGGCAAAGGCTTATGTGATAATATGGTTGAGGACCTCCATGAAGATAAGTGAGTGGTCTTGGTCACACATGACAACTCACAAATAGGTATACCTCCACCTCACACTAGTTGGTTCCCAAATATGACACATTTATTGATGAAATGTGAATTCCCTCAAGGTATAGATAGAGAAAAGAGAACATATTTTATACTTTAGTTCATACCTTATGTATCGGTAGATGGTGTTTTATTTAGAAGGGATCTCAATAGAGTGATTCTTATGTGCATAGATGAGAATCAAGTGATAAATCTTTTATAGTATTTCAATGATGGGTTTGTAGGAGGCCATTTTTTTCAAGAACAACAATAGCCAAGGTGATGAGATCTAGTTATTACTGGCCCATTCTTTTCAAATATGCTTATGCATGGGTCAGAAAATGTTAGAAGTGTTCTCTATTTGGAGGCAAACAAAGATTAAGATCCCTTCGCCTCAAAACAATTTAGGTGGAGCAAGCCTTCATGAAGTAAGAATTTGACTTCATAGGAATGATTAATTCACCTTCTAGTGTAGGACATAAATTGGTTCTTACAACTACTGACTACTTTACCAAGTGGGTGGAAGTAATTATCCTTAAAGAGACCAATGATACAATACTATTAGATTTTTATGATAGCATAGTGACCAAGTTTGGTGTACTAGCTACTATAATTTTAGATAATGCCTTAGCATTCATTAGTATAAATACAAGTGAATAGGTAATTTAATTGGGTATATACCATATCACATCCTCCAATTAATATCCCCAACGCAATGGAGTTACAAAATCCTTAAATAAGAACTTGATAAGGATTATCAAGAGAATAATGGAGGATAATCAAAGAATGGCATAAAAATATAAATAAAACCTTATGGCATATTAGAGTGACTCCCAAGGTTACCATTATCAATTCTCCATATGTCTCTTTATTATATAAAACAAATTATTATATGACGAAAAGTGAGCATATGAGCATAAGGATGGTAGAGTTCATGGATCTTGAACATACCAATTACCTTGTAATGAATACATTAGAGTCAAATAAAGTTAATGTTAATAAAGCCTTTGAAAAGAGATCCATAAAAATAAACATTAGAGAAGGGGACTTAGTCCTCAGCTAGGATTCAAATATGGTCCATACTAGAAAACCACACCAAGTTCAATAACTTATGGAGTGGCCCTTATTTGATCCATGAATGAAAACATCATAATGATTTTTATCTTTCCCAACTAGATAGAGAGGTATTACCCATATAAGTTAATGGAGTTCATTTAAATCCTTGTTATTAAAAGAGTTTGAAATCATTATACACTATTAGAGTTTATTAGAGTATATTTCCATGCTTTATTCTAGGTGTATTATCAACATTTATTATTGGTTGTGTGTTTCCATTTAAATAATTAACTTGGGAACAATTATTGTTTTGTTTCCTATTGGTCTTTGTTGATTCAAAAGGAGGTTTTCTAGAGAGGGTCAGACTTGTTTTCAGTCTCCTATTAGCTAGAAAGGAAGGACTTGACTCCGTATGACAAATAGATCAGACAAGGATACTAGTATTTTTTATATTAGGCATGGAATCCTAGGATGTTACCAAAAATGTCAGCCAAATTTAGCCCACATTCAAGATTTTACCTAGATAAATCAACTAAGTAGAGTTCTTGATTGAGTAAGTGATCAAATAACATGGAAATAAGTCTAGAATTGAAAGAGAAAGGTTAAGTAGATTTCCATGGTGATTCATGACATTTATGGTACATGGATTATATTAGAATAAAATCCTAAAGGTCATTCAAATATTTGGTAAATCAAAATTTAACAAGGAAAAGTATAAAATAACCAAACCATCATGGCATGTCATGCAGGACTGAATAGATCAGTCTAGTTGCACATTTCATAAATTCATTTATGAGGTCAACTAGAGATAAAGGAATTCATGGACATGATTTTTTTGACATCAAAAACATCCTCTATAAATTTTGTAACTTGATGATTTTTCTATCTCAAGATATAACCATTCAAAGTTGAATTTGTGGAATCAAACATGCATAAGGACATCATTTTTAAGCCACATAAAGTAACCATTTGGGTTTAAATGTTCAAAATATTAACATAAAGTTCACAAGCAGTGAGATCTTGGATACCCAAATGAAGATCTAACGAAGAACAATGATCATCTAGGTCAGTGGGTCCAACAAAATCAATAGAGTGTGTTCAATCATACAAATCAAAATTGATGGTGAGTGAGGGGTCAAAATTTAGTGAATCTTGATTATGAAAAAATATATACCAAGTGGCATGACCATGGAAACTACCATACAAATCAATGGTATTTATTTGAACCATAAAAAAGAAGATCAATGGTGTGGATAAGGTTAAAGAGTTAGTGTTCCTAAGGATGAACATGAGGCCACCATATGGCACAAGAATAAAAACTAGATGAAATTGACAGTGGAACCTATAGAAATAATATGGGGATGACAAGTGTCATGATCAAGGGATTGAGATCAAAATCAATGATTGATATTAAAATTCAAATCTAGGAGACTTCAAAAGGAGATCAAATGTGACTTAGGTCAAATCAAGATAAGAATTTCAATTGGAATATGTTTCAATTAAATCTCTATCAAAAACCATTAAATAAGATATAGTAATACAATCAATATTATGAATAATAAAAGGTTTCCATTAAAACTCAATTAGGACCTCTAGGCAAAATTTTAGAACCTATCAACCCCATTTTACAAAGTTGTAGGATTATTTCATGGCTATGTTTATTTCTCTTTTTAAGGGGTATACTCATATTTAGGGACTTCTTAGTTTCCATAAGGTTCAAAGGTAGAATATGTTTGTTTAAACCGAATGTAGTTCAAAATTAGCTATGTAGTCTGTAGTCTATTCATTGACATGATAACTATAGGAAAACCAATAAATGTGACTGGTTCTTGATCTATAGTAAGACCTATGCTCAAATAATGAAGTAAGAGGAAGATATGTGATTAATGAAAAACTATATTATCTTCTAAAATGGTCATTTCCTTGACAATCAGGTACCTATAACCATTCAAGGTAGATACAATCATATTTCTATTAGGTTCAAGATATGAAGATTTTATCCTTATAAGTAAGCCAAGTAGAAGATGTCATAAATTTAAAAAATAAGGGTTTGGGGATTGGATATTTTAATTGGATAATTTAGTATATTTTCATGGTTTTGAAACTTTACTCATAACAATATCATGACTCATCATCTTTGAAAAACTCTTATCTTTTAGTATGTTTCTCAACCAAGGAGAAGATTTGGGAGCCATTAGGACAAATGAAAGTTAATTTGTCTATAATGGATTAGTTTTGATTAGATAAAATGTGTTTAATCATTCATTGAAAGTTCTTGGAATATATTTTAATGATCTTAGATGGTGTGCTCCCTCTCTCTCTCACTTTTCTCTTATATCTCTTATTTTATTCCACATGATAATGCTCCCTCTAATTTGAGAATCTAAAAAGGACTCTTTGATTTTGAAGAGAAAGAGACCCTAATTTTATAAGGATAAACTATATAAATTTTTTAATAACTACCTCTTGATTAAATAAAAACACTTTCTTTACCTATCTCTTTCTTTGAATTGGTGTCTAGTAAGCTTGTGCATGATGTCTTTGTGAAGGAGATTCTCCCATATCCATTATCCTTCTTGCATACCTCTTTTAAGTTTAAAGTTATTTTAGGTGTATAATCATGTTATTTATACCATTAATATGAGATATATTTGAGTCTTATAACTCCTCTTCATTTCCATTCATTACTTCATGAACCTTGTTCATGAAATACTTATGCAATTAGTTAGATTGTGAGGTTGTGTGAACTAGTATTATATTATGTTAATCTAGTGTGGGTTCAAGCATATGTGAGTCTCATTTAAATTTAGTGAATCACCTTTTTATATATCTTAGGATACTTATTTACCCATTTCTAACCCTTTTCCTAGTAGTCACATTAGTTTAGGTGATTTATCAAAAGTAAGCTAGCCTTCTCCAGAGGTTTAACCCTATTATAAGATACCCATATCCTAGGGTTGTTCCCATATTATGAATGAAAGTGGAGGAGCCTGAATAAATCTTCTATAAGGGTGAAATTACATGTCATAAAAAATAATATTTAAAGAATGAACTTATGTCATCTTGAGAAATATCATTGAGATCAGCATGAGTAAGTACATATTAGTATGTCTAATGTCAATAATCTTGTAAATCAATGTATATATATATATATATATATATATATATATATATATATATATTATGAGAAGGTATGTGTAGGTATAATGATGAAATGAGTGAGATATAAAGAGAAATATTTATACTCTAAATATTTGTGTAAGCATTTCTAAAGATATTATGAATGAGCTTTAAACATCTTTAGTGAACCTCTAAAGAATACTTTATAGTCTTTGAGCATGAGATAGGATGTTTGAGTTTATACATGAGGTGTTGAGGTCATATATGAATATCATTATTAAAAATTCATCTCTGAATATCTAAATATGTAGCTTTGAATATGATCCAAGTGAGCTATGAATATTCTTAGTCAAGCTTTAAAGATCTATAAGCAGCTATGAATATGGTCCATTAAAGCTATGAAGATGTGTTATTGAAGCTCTAAAAAAGATTAATTATATAAAGTTTATTGAGATACA
This sequence comes from Torreya grandis, assembly GCA_037957365.1. NCBI lineage: Eukaryota > Viridiplantae > Streptophyta > Pinopsida > Cupressales > Taxaceae > Torreya > Torreya grandis. The sequence goes on from JARHVA010003223.1 coordinate 2,028,765, forward strand.
TAAGAGGTATTGTATCACTCAAGATAGTTTCAATGTGAAGTTTACATGGGTAAGTACTTCATTCCAGGTCTATAGCTAGACTAGTTCTAGATCTTTCTTAGACTAATAAGGCATCATGAGCTATTGAAAAGACATATGAAGATTGTTTGATAGTAGTTAATCATGATAGGAGATTTCATGGAATATATATGATGTGCTAATATATTAGACATTGATTATAAGTTCAACTTCAAGACCTATTGTGACTTGTAGGTCAAAGGCCTAATAATTAAAAACATAGATGGTGGCTAGGTGGGGTATCAGGATCAATTTCCATGACATGGGTGAGTAGGTGATAATTGACATAGGTGAGTCCAATTGTTTTAAGCATGTGAATGAATTTTAAAGTCATGGTTTGCAATAAAATTCTTGAAAAAGTGTTTCAAGGTTTCTAAAGTGTACATAATAAAGAAATGTCTACCTGAGAAGGTTTTTCAAATGCTCATTAGTACATAAAAAATATACATGAGGATATAATCTATTCATGGTATATGAAGAAGTTTTATAGATAAAATTTATAAGCACTAGTTTATTTAAATAGGAACTAAGATTTGAGTGATCATTAAGACTAGAAGTAGGTCTAAACCCTCAAAGAACCCTAACAATGACCCGATGTTAAAGATGTTATTCTAAGTGATTAGAGGTTGTATTCAACTCTCCCAGTCATGTGCAAGTGTAATTTATTTCTTAGGTTTTTAGATAGGTTCTAGATCTCAAGTGTGCAATGTTGGAGATCTAAGTTGGCCAGTCATTAACAAACCTAATGGTATAGATAGTAATAAAATTAAACAAAAGTGAGAAAATGATTCTTGATGTGTTTTCATGTAATAATTATGGATTTAAGTGTTTGATGATGTTGTTTATGATTTGTTATTTTTAGAAATAATGGATTTTTATTCTTATTTAATAAATAGGTCTAAGTAGGATAAATTAGTAAATAATATTCCTTATTAAATCACTGATTTGTGAAATTAAATTACAATTAGACCTTTAATAAAAATAGTAATGAGAGAGAGAAAATTAAAAATAGTTTATTATGGACTATTTTAACTAAGATAGGGTCTATAAATTTGTGTGAAATATTAGGACACTATCATAAAAAGGATATTATACTTCATTTTTTGATTATACAAGAGCATTGGAAATGGACACCCTAGGTTCTAGTACTATAGTTCTTCTCTGGCATTTTTATCTTGAGGATTTAAGCTTTCTGAGTTTTGTTTGCCTGGTCTATGTGAGCTTGTGTACCCAATTTTATGTCCTCACTATCAATAAATCTCCAGGTATATTTGATTATTCTTATACTTGTATCTTCTATGAAAATGAAATAAAATTTAGAAAATGGGGAAGAGTGGTTAGTGTGTATAAGATGCACTAGACATACTTCATACCTTGTGTTTGGGTATGCTACCTACATACCAATACTTTGAGGAGGGAACAGGAAATATGTAGTTCTACCTTTAAGAGTGCTTGATGAAATAGTGAATGAAATGCTAAAACTAGGTATGCTTTAGGTTAGTAGGGACTAGTGCAAGGACTTTAATTGGCTTGAAAGTGTATATGATGACTATATGAAAATAATAGGTAAGATTACTTAAGAGGTCTTTCTTGTATTCTTGCTTGCTTGAATGATATTTTCAAGACCTTTAAAAATTATATTTGAATGGGATTTTATAGGGATCTATTGGTCATGGATTAGATGAAACCAAACTAGGATGACATAATGAACAAGAGGAATCAAGGAAAAATGGTAATCTAAGCTCGAATTATGATTGGATATGAGTGTTAAAAAAGGGACACCTTAGGGTATATAGCTATAGTATAAATTTGGTGCTATTGTATTGAGTATACAAGACCTATGGGGATGGATTAGTCTTGAAGAGAGGGTCCTAGCTCAGATGGGGTCAAGTTTGGAAGGCCATACATGACTAGGAATCAGTGAAAGTAAGCCTAAGAGGGTCATGAAAGAAAGAAAGAGGGACCTAAGGGTTGGGTGTCATTAGTCATGCTCAAGTTACCACTTTTTGAATTTTATATGATTAAATTTTGGTAATTTAATAATATATCCATGTTTTTAAAAATATTGGAAGTTAGTATAAGAGGCTGAAACATTAAAGCCAAAATGGCTAGTCTGACTGAATAGAGTTTGTGAAATAGAAATTTAATAAACTAGTCTACAAGACTAATAGTTGACATTAGTAAATGGAATAATTTTTATTTATATCTATATGAGGATTTTATAAGATATTTTTAATTCATTAAAATACCTTGAATCCATTTAATTAGGTATCAGAATTTCATGTTTCATTGACTATGTTTTAAAGTCAGTTGATAGTTCTAAGTGAGCATCTTGTAGAGAAGAGATTGAGCTTGTATACCCTAAGTTGAAGAATTTTATGAAGTTTGTGATGAAATTAAGGTCATGATTTTTTTGAGTATTTAATTATTTTTCCATGGTTTATAAAATTGAGTTTATGCCTTAGCTGTTCAAGATATATTTTTTTGTATATGCACAGACCTTTTATGAACAATGTTTTAAGAAAGGGTTCAAATGGTGGTTAGAAATAAAATGTGTTATGGACCTAAAGTGAATTTATCCAAGGTATATTGGAGTGGAATATTATTTTACCTTCTTATTGATGTGCTATAATATGCTTCAATAAATATCAAAGGGTAACATGTTGCTAAGAAGGCCTATTAGGTATCCATAAAACCTAAAAGAGGAGTAAGGGATAATTGAGTTATGGCCTACCTAATGTATTAGTTAAATCATGATTGTAACATGTTATTTTAATATTATAAGATATATTACATGGCTGATATAATAAGATAAGAATGTGTGGCTGACTAGAAGGATAAGATAAAGTGACTTGTATAAAAGTAAGGCTAATTAGGCCTATTTGTGTGTGCTTAGAGAGTACAAAGAAGTGAATGATATAGAACATTGGTGATTATAAGTATTTAATGAATACCATAAGATAATTTTCATGAATATCTACATGGGTTTTACATATGAGGATCAAGGTTAGAAGACCTAATCAAGTTGTGAAGAGAGCTAGTTAAGCGAAGAAGGCTAGAAGCTAGTTTGAGAGGGATAGAAGTGTGAGAAGAGTCGAGGAATAATATCATCATATATTGTATGATAAAAAATTGTTTTTTGAATTTGATCAAGTATTTTAAGTGGATGAGTTGGTGTTTAGTCATCTAGGGGGTTAATTCATCCTTGAAAGTGGGTGCTTGTTAAAGCCTAGCCAAGTTGGTGTCAAGTTAGTTGGGGTTAGTGCTGCACTAAATATTATTATTTGTCTTATACGTATATAGTAAATTTGTAACATTAGTGGATTATATTAACTTTAAGGGTTTCCCATGTATATGTTATGTTGTATAATAAAAATTTGTTATTTGAATTTGATCAAGTGTTTGAAGTGGCTGAGTTGGTGTTGAGTCATTTAGGGGGTTAGTGCCTCCTTAAAAGTGGGTGCTTGTTAAAGCCTAACCGAGTTGGTGTCAAGTTAGTTGGGGTTGGTGCTTCACTAAATATTATTATTTGTCTATATATGAATATATTAAATTTATAACATTAGTGGATTTTATTACCTTTAAGGGTTTCCCATGTCTATGTTATGTTCATGTGTTTCATGCTCTTATGATTTGGTGTTTATGCTTTTTAAGATGTACATACTTATTAGAATGGTACATGTATGTTTAAGTTTAATTGAATGAATTTTTTTGAAGAATAATTCACCCCCCATCAATAATTTAGCTTCAAATAATTGGTATCAGAGCATGGTCTTTTTAATTAGGTCTAAAATCCTAAAGAGGATCCTAAGAAGCAAGGATGACTAGTCAACAAGCTCAAGGTGGTTTCTCTACTAGTAAGGATTCATTGTTTAAGGAATCTAACTATGCATTTTTGAATGATGGAATGAAGATATACTTTATTTCATAAGGACATGATATTTGGAAGTCAATTGTGGATGGTTATATTGTACCTCCTTTTCCACCAATAGATGCAACAGGTAAGAAGGCTAGTGAAAATAAATCTAGGGCAATGAATGCCATTCTTTGTGGCCTATCAGAGGCAAAGCTTCTAAAGGTAATGAATTGTGTATCAGCCAAAGAACTATGGGACGAATTTAAAACTATCTATGAAGGAGACACGAAGGTGAAGATGGCCAAGTTATAGACCCACCAAAGATAGTTTAAAATACTAAAAATGAATGAAGATTAAACCATTGTATCTTAACTATTGAGGGTTGATGAAATTTTCAATATCATTAGAGGATTGGGAGAAGAAGTGAAAGAATTTATTATTGTCCAAAAGTTTTTGAGATCAGTAACTCCTAATTTTGAATCTAAGGTGTCTGTAATAGAAGAGATTCAAGATTTGGACAAGCTAGAGAAGGATGGGCTTCATGTCATCTTGGCTGCGTATGAGATGAGAATAAATGAAGACCTCCCAAGAAGAAAACAAATTTCAAAGCTGAAAATAATTCAAAAGAGAAGAAGACACAAGGTAAGATGACCAAGGATGATGTTGATTTAGATATTAATGATGATGAATTAGTTTCCATGTTTTCTAAGAAGTTAAAGATAGGTTTAGGTAAGTGTAAAGTTAAGTTACCATTTAAGTGTTTCAACTATAGATAAATTAGACATTTTAAAAACAAGTGTCCTAATAAGAATAAGGCTGAGGACGATGAAGAACATGATGAACCTCATGATATAGACAAGAAATCATATAGGTTTGATAAGAGTAAGAAGAGTTTAAGAAAGTATGAAGGTGAGAAATTCATTCATGAATAAGAGACACTTGCACACCAAAGAAGAAAATAGTGACTCGAATGAGAGTAAGAGTGATACTAAAAGTAATGATGAGTTTGTTGATCAAGTTGGCAATGAAGTCCTATTTATGACCAAAGAATCAGGTTGTTCCCAAGAAGAAGAATTCATGATTTTTGAAGATATGTATGACAATGAATAAGGAGAAGCTACAGTGGATCTTGAAGTTGATCTCATGAGTACCTTAAAATATTTGAAGCATGTGAAGAATAAGAAAAAGAAACTAAAGTCATTATTCTTTTACTATAAGGAGTAGATTTGCTTATTTGAGAAAAGTTTGTGTAACACTTCCAAGGAGTATTATGAGATCATAAATTAAATTAAGGCATAAATGGAGGTAATCAATGCAATACTAAAGTCTAAAGAGGAAGAATGCATCAACTATGAAACTAAAATAGAATATAAGAAAGCTAAGTTAGATCAAACATATATAAAGGTGAAGATCTTTGTGAAATTTCAAAAGACCATTAAGGCTCTAGATGATATCTTGAGTATTCAAAAAATTTCAATTGGATAGGTATTTGTTTCAAATTAGACTAAAAAATGCATCTCAAGTCAAGAATAAGACTCTTGAAGACAATAAGGTCAACATGAAAATACCTATTAGATAGCCCAATGCTATAAGGTATACTAGTTATTTCAATGGTTACTATTTTGTGTGCAGTTAATTTGGTCATAGAGTAAGAGAATGTAAAAAACCCTCTAAAAATGAGTACTAATGGAACTATGGAAGGAGTCATAATTCGCATCAGTCAAATGGTATGTATAAGGTGGTTTGTTACAACTATCATAATATAGGACACATTAAAATATTCTATCTAATAGAGTTAGAGAGTCATCAAGTCAAAACAAGAACTTTGGAGGTCTTAGAGTGCAAAAAAGAAGGTAAATGAATGTATAGAAACCAAAGATAGTAAAGATAAGTCACGATGAGTCTACAAGATCTAGTGGATTAATTGATAAGATAGAGCATGTCTCAAATGTAAAATCAAGTCAAGACTCTCTTTTGTCATCCAAAATTGATGATCAAATGGTTGATAATGAGATCAAGCCTATAGTTCCAATCAAGACTAAAAGGATTTTAAATAATGTTAAGCCTTGTGAAAGTATGGAGATATAGGAATCTCCTAATTTCATGTTTTTAGTCCCTATAAAAGGGGTGGCTCTATTAAGCTTCATGGAGAAATTCTTGTATCAACATAAGCATGAGGTTATATTAAAATAAGGTTTCTTTTTTAGAAGATTCTAGGTTATCTGTGTTACAAACAAGGAGATGATGATGGATATTATCAATTCTTGTGTTGTTAGCTCTATGATTTGAATTTTAGCAGGCAACATGATGAGATATCTAAGGCTATTATCAAGTATCTAAATTCAAAATTTATATAATTGGTATATAAGAGGTAATATTTTGATACCTATTTGTATGAGTAGTTGACCTTAATCTATGAAGACAAAGGGGGAGTATTTATTTTTATAGTTGATGTCAAGAGTATGGTATCCTAGTGTGTGATCAAGATTTTGATAATATTAAATCATGACAAGAAAGGTAAGTGATCTAAGTTTATATTTCTTTTAAAGAAGATATGCTTGGTCTAAGGGGGAGCTTGGTCATTCTAAGATCTTTATCAAGAAAGTGATTATGTTTGTTATGCATGGAATTAAGGAGAGATTGTGTACGAGATTCTACATATAATCTATTTTTTGAGATATTAATGGATCAGTTGGGAAAGTGATCTAATTTAGATAAGTTTCTTATAATATTTGTCATAGGAGGTTGCTATAGTTTTTAAAAACTATGTGCCATTTAGTGTATTTAGAGATAGTATCAGTTCAAAGGGAGAAAGTTTGATTTTAGTAGTTATAGGTGATACAAAATGTCTAATTTTAACATAATCATGGTGGATGTTTGGTTTGAGGGGGATTTATCTAGGTTGTTAACTAATCTTGATTTGTGTTGAAGTGGTTCTATAATCTGAGTTCATTCTAAAAGAGATAGTAATTGTGGAAGACCTTTGTCATTAATTTCAAAGGGGGAGAAAGCTAAGAAAGGATGAAAAAGGGAAAGATAAAAAAGGATAATATAAATTAAGATTAAAAAGGGTTATTAAATTTAATCACCATGTCTTAGGGATAATTGACATCAAGAGTGGTTAACATAGTTTTTTGAGTGTGTTTGCCATCAATGACAATGGGGGAGATTGTTGAGCATATATCATTAATTGTTGAGTTTTGGTATTAATGTTTTCATTGATGTCAAAGGTTCTTGTAAAGGTAATTAGTCAAGTAAGATTTGAGGTGTGTGTATGATGATATCTTTTTATAGCATAGTGAGTTAGTGTTGTTGTTGTTGTATGAGATTAGTGATGTGAGAGTAATTTTTGAAAAATGATCTTATGTCAACTTGAGAAATATCATTGAGATCAACATGAGTAAGTATAGGTTAGTATGTCAAGTGTCAAGTATATTTTAAATATTTATATATATCTTGTGAAGTATATGAAGGTAGCATGATGAAATAAGTGAGCTTTGAAGATAAATTTATATGCTCTAAAGATCTATGTAAATAGTTTTGAAGATGCTCTAAATGATCTATGAAGATCCTTAGTGAAGCTATGAAGAATAATTGATAGTGTTTGAGTAAGAGAGAGGTAGTTTGAGTTTATACATGACGTTTTGAGGTCCTTGAAAATTATTAAAAGGTCAGATCCAAATTTTTGGATATTCAACTCTGAAGATTCTCCAATTGAACGATGAAGATCCTTAGTCGAGCTCCAAAGATCTATAAGTATCTACGAAGATGATCCATTGAATATACAAAGATGTGTTGTTTAAAATATAAATAAGAGTATTTTTATAAAGTTTATTGAGTATACATAAGATTTATTGGAGCAATTAAGAGATTTTTAAGGTGAATTCTATATGTGTAAGTACTTAAGTTCAAGTTTGCATCTAGACTAGTTCTAGATCCTGCTTGGCCTAATGAGGCATCATGAGCTATGGAAAAGACATATGAAGAATGTTTGATAGTAATTAATCATGATAAGATATTTTGTGACATATATATGAGGTGATAAGAGCTTGGATAGTGTTTAAAACGTTAGCTTCAAGACCTATTATGACTTGTACGGCAAAGGCCTAGAAATAAAAAAAAGACATGGTGGTTAGGTGGGGTATCAAGATTAGCTTCCATGATATGGGTAAGTAGGTGAGAATTAAAAGATGTGATTAAAGTTATTTTATTCATGTTAATGAAGTTTTATGTCATGTTTTTCAATAAAAGGATTGAAAATGTGTTTCAAGGTTTGTCAAGTGCACAAAATGAAGAGTTATCTACCTGAGAAGATTTTTCAAGCACCCACTGGCACATGCAACATCTTCATGAGGATATAAGTAATTCATGGTAGAGGAGGAAGTTCTATATCTCAAATTTAAAAACATTGGTTTATAAAAATAATATCTAATATTTATGAATGATTTTTAAGACTAGAAGTAGGTCTAAACCCTTAAAGAACCCTAACAATGATCAATGTCAAAGATCTTGTTCTAAAGAGCTCAAAATGGGTTTATATGTATAATTGAGTGATTGAAGGTTGTAGTAAACTCTCCTTGGCATTTCAAAGTGTAATTTATTTCTCATGTTTTTGGATAGGTTTCATATCTTAGGTGTGCAAAGTAAGTGATCCAAGTTGTCCAATGCTAACAAACCTAATGGTATAGATAGTAAGAAAATTAGGTAGAAGTGAGAATATGATTCCTAATGTGTTTCATGTAAGAATGATTAATTAAATTGTTTGATAATGTTGTTTGGGACTTGCCTAATCTATCCATGTTTTTTAGAAGCTTGTAATTTAGTATAAGAGTTAGTAAAATTGAAGCCAAAATATGTTAGAGGTAACATCACTAAGAGGGGGGTTGGGTGAATCAGTGAGCCTAAAAAATCCAAATTGAATCCTAATCTTTAAAAAATACATAACTAGTTACCAAAATCATTCATAAATCATACATATCATTCATATCAACAAGCAAAAGAGACAATGCAAGATCAATCACATAACACATGACATACATGGGAAACCCTCTAGGGAATAAAACCCACTAGAAAAAATAATTGGAATACTATCCTATAATAACTAGATAAAATTTAGACCATTTACAAATGATCAAGGAACTATGATCCCTATTTAGTGAGAATCTAATCCCACATGGTGCTACTACACATGTATAATGGTGCTACAATAATAACCAAACCTTTTAGCAAGTATTACCTTGTAAGGTGGATACAACCACCTTAAATGTTGAGATACCACAAAAACACATATGAAAACACTTCCACCTTTGAAATAATGTCAACAACACCTAATTATGGACCTCAACTTATCTCTCTTCTCTTTCACTCACACTCAATCTACAAGAGCACTATTCTATCAATAGAATTATGACCAACATGTCATATAGATAGTCTTCACTCTATTCTAATATTTAACACATCCTTAAGGAACTCTACCCATCTTATTTTCCATAAAACACACACACCAAGCCTCTCTCGAATAGCTCCTTAGTCTCTCATATAAGTCTAAAACCCATCATCTTTGGTTCTACTATTTATAGAGCAATCTTGGTCAGCCATTAGGCATGTTTTAACCTGTAAAACATATATCATATGAAGATAAGGATCAATGAAATCTAAATAGGTCAGTCATAGAATCTATGGGTTATACTTAATAAACTACACATTTTAAACAAGGCACTTATATATTTTATAGGTTTCATGGAGACCTATTCACCCATTAACACTTTATTCAGCAAAATAGGAACATAGGACCACTTTCAAATACATGGGTCCATACCTTATGTCCCCTTAGACATTATCAAATGATCTTAGTAAACTTAAATTTACTCTATGTATTCTCAGACAAATCAAATACTAACCTAGTGCACATAATCACCATGCCCACAATCACCATGAATGAACACACAATCAACTTCTTAAGCATTGTTCATACTCAAGATAGATTGATCACACCTCCAAATATACATAGAGCATCCTCATGGATTCAAAAGTATGTTATAATATCTAATTCATTGTGATACATTCAAACATCATCAATTCAAGCTCGAATATCCTTCTAGGGTCACTTGGAGAACAAACATGAACACATAGTCAACTTGTAAGCTCAATATCTTTGACTTCACTCACTTTTAGATCTTCAAATTAGGTTCATTAGATGGACCACAAAGTCCTTTACCACTTTGATTTTTAATACATGAGTAAATTAATCTTATATCAATAAATATTATCAAAATACATATCTCTATTTTTTCCTATGTTAAATTCAAATATTTGAATAATAACAATCACATTTAACCTTCGAACACAATGCTCGAATCTCATGGACTCTCAGCTCAGGATCAATATCATACTATCAATCTTGTTCAAGATTTGACACATAGATCACAAAATCCAAATGTTAAACATCTATCATGTTGACCTCATCTCATGCAATCTGAGAACTTTGACTCAATGCACTCCATCAATCTTTGTGGATCAGTCAGGTCAATAACAATTAAAACCCACCATTAATCAATCTGTATGAACACCTACTCGCCATTGGATCCTTATCATATACCTTCACTTAGATGATAAAAATAATTCACCTATACTTATATCTCTACCTCATAAATTCTTATATCCATGTGCACTATTGATTTTTATCAAGCCTTAACACTTCCAAAAATGACTATGGGAACCCTGTCAAAAATCTTGAGTAGCTATTTTTCATCATTAATAACTTCTACTGCACTTTGATGTAGGATCTTAAATTTGGACTCTATGATCTCCTTCCATAGGAGAATCCAACCATGTAACACACTATTCCTAAAACCCTTATTTTTATGAGATATAACACCATAAATTTGCATTCTCAAAATCTTTTGTCACAGAGCCAATCACGTCCAAATCTGTCAGAGAATCCATCTTTGAGATTCCATAACTTTTGTTGTACTTCAGCAAATGAACTCAAATTTAGCAAAAATGATATATTATAAAAACATTAAAAACTAATATGATAATTTTTTATTGACAACTTCACATGTGTAATATATAAAACCATAAAAATGCTCACTCAACTCTTTCTACCACACTATAAAATTGGCTATGGGAAAACATAGTCAACCTACCTGGGAGCCCAACTTTGCATATGCATATGTTTAGATGGACTACAATGCATGATATTAAAATTATAACAAATAAAATAGGTAAAAAAATAAACAAACACATGTGGTCACCTTCTCCTGAAACATTCACATGTGAGAATTTTGACCTCATCAACATGCTTACTCAAATCTTTTTGGCCACTTTGCAAATTTGGCTATGTATGGGAAAATAGTGAAAATTATCTTAGAATACAACTTTATACCATCATATCTTTGATTGAAATTAAATGCATGAATTCAGATCTATAAAATAAAATATATATACTACTATGATCACAACCATATGACCCACTCCAATTGACTCCTTGTCACATGGTAACTATGACATCATTAAACTACCAACTCAAATTTTTTGCCATTGGATCCAAAGTGTCTAGATGAAAACTATGATCAACTAGATAAATTCCACTTATGTACACAAGATATTCAAGCATAGATAAAATAATAAGGATGTATTTGTCATGATAAAATAAACATACTCATCCCTGAACACCTCTGATCAGTCAAACTCTAAAGATCAATTAAGCCACCTTTAAGCATACAAGAACATGCACATTGCACACTGTGTCATTATCACATAGAATATCAAATAGATTCATCCATTAAAAATGGAAACTCCATGACACCAATATTACATCTTCATGAAAAATCTCAAATAATATCCCCCTTTATCATTGATGTCAACACCCATCAATATAGTAATATATAGCTCACCTTTTCTCTTTTTAAGTGCTCCCACAATAGGAACTTTCTCCCCATTTGACACAATGACAAAGTGGGAAAAAACCAATATTAAGGAATTAAAAATACTATAAAAATATGAAAGTACCATCTTATAGATATGATACAAACTCCCCCTTACTTTGATTCTACTTTTACTTGTCTTAACAACCTCGTCTTGTTCCATGCCAACACTCTATTCAATCAAGCATTGCAACCAATGAATAAAGAACACACAAAATCATATAAATATGATTAACTAAAAAATAAAAATATGATAGAGATTCCACCTAATATATTTGATAAATTTCACCTTCTGAGCATCTTTAGATATCCACACATCATGAAGAACCATCATGCAAGCTTACTAGCCTTCTTTCTCAAAACACTTACATGACCACCAACTCTACATATGTACTATAAAAACTAGAAAAAAATCACTAAAACAACATAATAACATAAATTTAGATGCTCATACCTTCCTCTTTTGGATAAAATAAGCAAAAATCACTCTTTTTCAAACTAGACCTGTCTAGCCTCCTTGGAGCCCTACCTAAAACTTGCAAAGCCCACAATTTTCAATAGACACATATTCAAAACCTAAAACTCCATAATTTGAGAAATATAATATTCCAACTCAATCACATAAATTTCCATCACCAATATCATCTTATAAAACATACTTACTTCACAAATCAACTATTTAATTAGGCCTCCAACTTGACAAAAACTTGAATAATTTGAGAACCACAAACCTTAAAATCTTTGTGAAACTTGATTTGACCACCCATTTGGAAAATTAAACATATTAATAAGCCTTATAACTCAATAGAACCTAAATCATACTACAAATAAATGCATATACCTTTTTTATCACCAAACACTTCTTGACAATGCATCAAACTCATTAAGCCACCTAGAACCACGTAATCTAAATTTGTACTATAGCTCCTCAAACCTATGAAACATGTTAATGAAATTGGTACTCCACATTAACCAAAGACCTTATTTTATTAGCATTATCATCTTCAACACTCAAAAAATCTTCTCCACTAAAAGGAGTCTCTTAAGAAGCATATATAGAGACACCTTCTACACTTTAATGCTATAAAAAAAAACAAATCTTCATCTTCTATCTCCTTATTACTCATCTAATATTTGTATTTCTTCTTATTATTCTTATTTTGATTAAGAGAAACAACTTCCTTATCCTCTATAGAATTATCCTTTTCTTTTATGATTGAAATGACAATATATAGAGATAACATAGCTTTATTACATACATTTTCATCTAAATAATTTTTCTTGTAGCTTGGAACCTCATCATTAGGCATATATAATTGATGTTATTTACATGACACATTCTCAACAATATCAATATGATCACTTGGATCCATACATACCTTAAGACTAGCTTCAATCATCACCTTGGTCTTCTCTTTGAGCTTAATCTCTTATTCTCAACATGAGCAGATAATGAGACTTCTTGGTACTCTTCAAATTCATAAGCATTCTCCACCATAGCAAAAAAAATTACTTGGACCTACAATGTCAACATGAATCACACTTTTCACATTTATCTTTTATGTGATAGCTTGACTTATTTATTGAAATCTAAGAGCTTGACTAAATATACTCTATCTTGTAGTCCTTTGCTTGCATAACCTATCAATGTGACCTCTCTATAACAATTGTAACACATAATACATTTTTTAAAAAATATATATTTCCTTACCATATTTGGACAAAAATTTGTAGTGTGTCTTATGTCATAATAAATAAAATAACCTGCCTTTTTTGAAGAGGACTCACCTTGTCTAATCTTATGTGGACAATGGTTTACAAAGTATCCCACATCAAGACAATTAAAGAAATTGATTCTATTAACACCATTTAACTGATGAAACCTATCATAGTCCCATGCAAGTTCATTTATATTAGGTCTCTTGCACTCTTTAGACCTATGACCAAATTGATTACATGTATAATGGTAACCATTGATCTTACATACCTCATGGCATTTTATTGTTTGATCTGATTTGCCTTTACTTTGCCAGCACCTTCACTCCTTGTCTAATGATTTTTCTTCCAAATATGATTGTCCTAGTTTACATTAGTCTTCATCTTGCCTTGATTTATAGTCTTTTGTTTTTCTTTATATCTAAGACCAGTTTTATGACTAGCATGTTTTTGACCACTTAGAATATTGTCTGGATCACGTGATCTCTTTTCAAATATCAAAAACATATTCACCTTACTAGTTATCTTTTCTAGATAAGATTTCAAACATTCATTTTTAGAAACATACCTTTAACATTCATCTTCTTTAGCTTTTAGGCTTGTAGATAGAATTTCCAATCGATAGCTAATATGCTTGATCATATCTTCATGATCCTTGGCAGCTTTACTCAATATTGACTCATACACACTAAATTGATCTTCATAATTATTTATCTTAGATTTCATCTTATTATTGATCTTATTCTCAATCTTCAGCTTTTCAATATCATTAATCAAAACAATCTCATAGTCCACCTCAACTTCATCATCATCTAAATCACTCCAAGTAGACTCCTGTTGGGGATCAACCAACAATCTTGATTACACTATGAAAGCAATAAATGTGGAATTAAACCAGATAGATAAGTAACTAGAATCAGAAATATAGCAAGAAGAAGAGATACAAGAAACCACCCTAAAAACTTGTACTAAACTCTTTACAGAAGGAATACAATTGAAGAAACTTCTTCTCTTCCACACCTCTCTCAGATGTACAGATCTCTCTCTAGATCTCTTTCCCTCAAGAGCTCTCTCTCTCAATTACAATCACAATTCACACCTTGAATTGTCTATCTTATAATATCTTGTACTGTTCAACACTACTCATACAATAATCTAAGAAGATCTATCCTATTATATAATAATTAGGAAACATGAGCATACAACTACAGCCATTAGATGCACCTCCTAATCAAGGGCTCTAAACAATCTTACTAATAATAGAGATGCAGACTTCAGACTATCACTTAATCCTAACATGCAAACATTCTATTCTATCCACGAAAATAGCATTCTGGACACACAGGTAACCTACATCGGTTCTTTCCTATTTGCCTGTGACCGACGTCGGCCAATCCATGATCGACATTGGCATCTCTTGTACTACTCCTGACAGACGTCAGTCGCTCCTAACCAATGTCAGTGACTGTGTAAACCTACAACTTTGCAAAATGCTCCTTTGGTGAAGCTTTTAGCTCCACACCTTAACAATCTCCCACTTGGAGATAAATAGCTACACCAGTACCTGTACAACAACATCTTCTAGCTCCTCCATCTTCAACTCAATCATGAAAACCAACAGAAGTTGAATGAAGATTCAACTTCCCCTTTGTAACTAACTTGGTTAACATATCTACAGTGTTCTTATTTGTATGGATCTTCTCCAGCTTCAACTCACCATCCTCCAATACCTATCTTATGAAGTGGTACCTAAGCTATATATGCTTCGTTATTGAATGAAAGGCTGAATTCTTAGCCAAATGAATTGCACTCTGACTATCACTATATAATTTGAAACTCTCTTGCTCCTTTCCAAGCTCTTCCATGAACCGCGTCATCCATATCATCTCTTTGCTAGCCTCCGTGACTGCAATATACTATACCTCTGTAGTAGACAAAGCAATAACCTTCTGCAACTTTGATATCTAGCTAACCACCATTCCACCAATAGTGAAAACATATCCTGTGGTGCTTCTTCTGCCATCCAAATCACTTGCCATATCTGAATCTACATAACCATGTAGAGAAGTATCTGAACCTCCATAGCATAAATGCCTACTGCTAGTTCCTCTTAGATATCTAAGGATCCGCTAAACTGCTTTCCAGTGTTCCTTCCCTTGATTGGGCATATACTTACTTACAACTCCCACTACTTGGGCAATATCTGATCTAGTACAAACCATTGCATACATTAAACTCCCTACTACGGAAGCATATGGAACTCTACTCATGTACTCTACCTCATCATGTGAATCAGGACATTGTTCTTTACTCAACTTAAAATGTCTAGCCAAAGGTGTGTTTACCGGCTTTGCATCTTACATATTGAACCGTTTCAACACCTTGTTCACATAATCCTCTTGAGACAAAATCAACCTATGATTTTTCCTGTCTCTCTTAATGCTCATGCCAAGGATTTTCTTCGCTACTCCCAAATCCTTCATGGCAAATGTGTGAGCTAATTTCACCTTAAGCTCAGAGATATCCTACATGTGTGATCCTACAACCAGCATATCATCTACATACAACAACAAGATAATATATCTACCATTATCCAATCTCTTAAAATACACACAATGGTCAGATTGACACCTAATGTAGCCATGCTCAGTCATAAACCTGTCAAATCTCAAATACCACTGTCTAGGAGCTTGCTTGAGGCCATACAAGCTTTTCTTCAATCTGCACACTAACTTCTCCTTACCTTTGACCTCAAATCCTTCCAGTTGATCCATATATATTTCTTCATCCAAATCTCCATGAATAAACGTTGTCTTAACATCAAGCTACTCAAGATGCAAATCCTTAATAGAAACTAAAGACAATACAGTCCATATAGAAGTCATTTTAACAACAAGAGAAAAAATCTCACCAAAATCAATACCTGGCTTTTGTGTAAATCCTTTCACTACCAACCTGGACTTATATCTCATCTGTCCATTCTCACCTTCTTTCAACCTGTAGATCCATCTATTCTTCAGTGTCTTCTTTCCTGTTGGCAACTCAACCAAATCCCATGTTTGGTTCTCCCTCAAGGAATCAATCTCCTCATTCATGCTTAGCTCCCACTGATTCTTGGATTCCACCTGTATTACTTCATCAAAACTCTCTAGTTCTCCACCATTGTTAGCAATAAATAGAATAATGAAGGGGAATATCAAATTGGAGGTTTACTTACCCTTTCTGACCTCTTGATGGGCATCTGAGACTCATTTACAACATGTTGTCCACCCAAATTCTTTGACAGTGACCGACCTCAGTCACTTCCAGGCCTGTTACTGGCCGACATCAGTTCTCCCTGACTAACATTGGTTCCTGACCTGTCGACATTGATCACTGTATGATCGACATCGATTCTTGTATTGCTGATGTCGGTTCTTGCCTGACTGAAGTCGATCTCTGTGTTTTCCTGTCTGTGATTAATTTTTCCCATGAGCTCATTTTAGACTATCACCTCATCCAATTCTCCATTACTCTACCCAGATTGATTCAGCTTCCTGAGCTGATCACTATACATCACTTTTTCATTGAAAACAACATCATGGCTCCTAATTATCTTGTTAGTTCCTAGATTCCAAAACTTGAATCCAAAATCATCAGAGCCATAGCCAATAAATGTGCACCTCATAGACTTAGCATCCATCTTCTTTCTATTTTCCTTATCAACGTGCATAAAGGCTTCACAACCAAAAACTTTGAGAAATGAGAGATCTACCTTTTTACCTGTCCATGCCTCTTCTGGAATTCCACCATCTAGAGCTATAGAGGGTCCTCTATTAATCAGGTACATTATAGTATCCACAGCTTCTGCCTAAAACTCTAAGGGCAAACCAACATGCAATCTCATACACCTTGCATGCTCCATGATTGTTCTATTCATCCTTTCAGCAATTCCATTTTGCTGAGGTGTCCTTGGAACCATCCTTTGCCTATGGATTCCATGCATATAACAATACCAGTTGAACTTATAGCTATAGAACTCACCACCATTGTCAGATTTTAGGCACTTCAATCTCCTACCTATTTCATTCTCAACCATAGCTTTCCAAATCTTAAACGTGTCAAAAACATCAGATTTCTTCTTAATACAATAAACCCATACCTTTCTTGTAGCATCGTCTATGAAAGAAACATAGTACCGTGATCCTACAATAGAAGCAACTTGAGATGGCCCCCACACATCTGTGTGAACAAGCTCCAATTTATGCTTCTTCTTTGTTGACCCAGTCTTGAGAAAACTCACCCTCTTTTATTTTTCAAACACACAATGCTCACAAAAATCCAGATCTATGCTTTTCAAATCTGAAAGCTTACCTTTTGACTTAAGAATTGACATTCCCTTCTCACTCATGTGGCCAAGCCTTGAGTGCCACAATTTTGCATCCACATTTGAAGTAGATAATATAGAAGGAGAATTATTAGTAACACAATTACATAAATACAGAGTACCTACTCTCTTACCTCTGGCCATTACAAGTGCACCCTTGGTTACCTTCCAAGATTCAACTGTGAGAGTTATTGTACAACCCTCATCCCCTAACTTTCCTATAGAAATCAAATTCCTCTTCAAGATGGGAACATGCATAACATCTCTCAACACCCATGTGTTGCCATTCTACATTTTTAGTTACACTTTTCCTTTGCCAACAATTTTACAAGGCTCATCATCCCCTAAGTAAACTATTCCAAAATCTCCATGGACATAGTCACTAAAATATTATCTATTAGAGGTAGCATGAAAAGAGGCACCAGAATATAACACCCAAGATTCTATATTATTATGCAAAGAGAATATTAAAGCATATTGTGCAATACCTGAAACCTTTGCTTCTTTTTTACCTTCGTGCTGATTGTCCTCCTTAGGCTTTGACCAGCAATCTCTGCTTATGTGCCCAATCTTTCCACAATTCCAGCATTGTGGCTTCCTGCCATTTCTGGATTCGGATCTACCTCTCACCTTTGACTTAGACCTTGATCTCTTCTTGCTCTTCTATTTTTGCCTTCCCCTGCTCTCAAAACTTAAAGCATTCCCTGATGTTTCCTCTATGCTTTTCCTATGAATTTCTTCATTCAAGATTACACTAACAACATCCTCTACTTTTAAAATATTAGAAGCAGATGCAGTATTACTAACTGCCATTACCAAGCTATGACAGCTTTTAGGCAAAGAACATAATATTAAAAGAGCCTTAATTTCATCATCAAACACTATATTGACTAAAGTTAACTGATTTACAATTCCATGGAAATGGTTTAGATGACTAGATACATATCCACCTTCCTGCATATGCAAATTAAATAACTGCTTCATAAGATATACCTTATTAGAAGCTGAGGGTTTTTTATACAAATTTGCTAAATTAGTCATCAACTCTACCATTGTCTTTGCCTGTGATAAATTAGATATCACAGTAGATGCCAGACTCAGTCTTATAGACCCCAGAGCCTTTCTATCAAGAACTTCCCATTCTTCATCATCCATGTCTTTGGGCTTCTTTGCAATCCCACCTAATGGTAAGTATATATCTTTCTGATATAGATAATCCTCTATCTACATTCTCCAATGTTGATAATTCTTGCCATTAAACTTCTCCATTCTCAGTTTTACCTTCTTCTGCCATTGCTTCTCCCACTCAAATAGAAATCCCTGCAGAAACCCCTGTGAGTACCCTATAATCAATACACACTAACCAAATTTGAAACACCTGTTAGTCAACCTGAGCTTTGATACCACTTGTTGGGGATCAATCAACAATTTTGATTACACTATGAAAGTAATAAATGTGGAATTAAACCAGAAAGATAAGTAACTAGAATCATAAATATAGCAAGAAGAAGAGATACAAGAAACCATCCTGAAAACTTGTATTAAAATCTTTACAGAAGGAATACAATTGAAGAAACTTCTTTTCTTCCACACCTCTCTTAAATGTACAGATCTCTCTCTAGATCTCTTTCCCTCAAGAGCTCTCTCTCTCAATTACAATCACAATTCAGACCTTGAATTGTCTATCTTACAATATCTTGTACTGTTCAACACTACTCATACAATAAGCTAAGAAGATCTATCTTATTATATAATAATTAGGAAAAATGAGCATACAAATATAGCCATTAGATACACCTCCTAATCAAGGGCTCTAAACAGTCTTACTAATAATAGAGATGTGGACTTAAGACTATCACTTAATCCTAACATGCAAACATTCTATTCTGTCCATGGAAATAGCATTCTGGACGCACAAGTAACCGACATCAATTCCTTCCTATTTGCCTATGACCAACATCAGTTGATCCACGATCGACGCTAGCATCTCCTGTACTACTCCTGACCGACGTCGGTTGCTCCTGACCGACGCTGGTGACTGTGTAAACCTGTAACTTTGCAAAACACTCCTTTGGTGAAGCTTTTAGCTCCACACCTTAACAACTCCTAATGTGAGAAAATTCCTTCGTTAGACATGAATAGGGATTTATCTTTAGTAGTACTATTATCTTCATGATCATACTTTGAATCACTGTCATCACTCTCATCTAATGAGCTATAATCTTCTTTGGTGTAAAGACTCTTCTTGTTCTTGAAGGACTTCTTCTTATTGTTATACTTTATGAACCCTTTCTTTCTTATATGTCTTCTTGTATTCATCATGTCCTTCATTGTGCTCTTCATACTCTTTATTCTCATGCTTATTAGGTCACCTATGAGCAAAATGTCCTATCTCTCCATAGTTGAAACATTTGAAGGGTAGTTTACCCTTATACTTCCCTAAGCCAGTGTTAAATTTCCTAGTAAATAAAGTAATTAATTCATCATCATCAATCTTAGATATGTCATCCTCTTTTGAATTATTACCTTCAAACTTATTCTTAGGATTCATCTCTATCTTAAATGTTATTTCATTCTTTGGTGGTATATCATCATTATTCCTCATCTCATAGGTAGTAAAAGTGCCATGCAATTGATCCATCTTCAATTGAGTAAGGTCATGACTCTCTTTTATGATAGATAATTTCATATCAAACTTGGGGGAAAGATACCTTAAAAGAATTTATCAATATTAGTCTCTTCAATATTTTATCTAACACCTTTGATGATATTCATAATCTCATCAAACCTATACATAAAGGATGCCATAGTATCATCTGCATTCATCTTGAAACTTTCATATTGCCTTCTACAATTATTTAACTTAGCAAGCTTAACCTTTGAATCTCCTCCAAAAATAGTCTTAAAGTTATCCCATCTTTCTTTGGTAGTAGTGTAATGAATTACTTTGGTTAAATTAGTTTCTATAAGACCACAAGTGATGGCATTCATTGCCTTAGAGTTGTTCTCAAACATCTTCTTGTCTACAAACTAGATGGAGGAGTAATAAGAGCAGCATAAGCATCTAAAATAGATTACCATACATCAAACCCTAGGGATATAATGTAGGTCTTCATCCTAGCACTCTAAAATGCAAAGTTGGATCCATTGAACATTGGTGCTTGCTTAGTAGAGAAACCACCTTGGATATTCTGACTAGCCATTGTACCTTAGATCACCTTTAACCTGTCAAACTTATACAAAAAGACCTCACTATGATACCAATTTTTAGAAGTATAATCAATAAAAGAGGGGCATTAATTAGTGATCCCAAATAATCCAACTTCAATTCTGACCTTTATAAAATACTTAACTAGTTACCATAAACATTCATGAAGCATACATATAATTCATAGTAATAAGCAAGAGAGATAATGCAAGATCAATCACATAACACATGACATACATGGGAGACCCTCTAGGGAAATAAAAACCATTGGAACTAGTAATTGTAATATTATCCTATAATAAATAGATCCAACTTATCCTATCTACAAATTATTAAAGAACTATAATCCCTATTTAGTGAGACTCCAATCCCACAAGGTGCTACAACACCTGTCTAGCTAAGCTACAACAATAACCATATTTTTTAGAAAGTATTAACTTGAAAGGAGGATAAACCACCTTAGATGATGAGATACCGTAACACTATGAAAACACTTCCACTTCTAAACTAATATCAACAACACCTAATGATGGACCTCATCTTATCTCTCTTTTCCTTTACTCACACTCAATCTATAAGAACACTATTCTATCAACAAAATTATAAATAATAGGTCATACAGATAGTCCTCACTCTATTATTATCTTCAACACTTACTTATAGAACTCTACCCCTCCTTTGATCCGTAAAATACACATACCAAGCCTCTCTCAAATCACTCCTTATTCTCTCATACAAGTCTAGAACCCATCATCTTTGGTTCTACTATTTATAGAGTAATCTTAATCAACACCATCTTGGTTAGCCATTAGGCATGTATTAACCCTTAATACATATATCATATGGATGTAAGGATTAATAAAATATACATAGGTCATCCATATCATCTATGGGTCACCCTTAAGTAGCTACACCTTTTAAATAACGCACTTGTAGATCTTATAGGTCTCATGGAGACTATTCACCCATTAACACTCAATAAAAAAAAGAACATAATACAACTTTAAAATACATGGGAAAAATACTTATGTCCCCTTGGACATCCTCAAATTATCTTATTCAACTTATCTCACCTTTTTTTATGCTCACCAACTCAAATACTGACTTGGTGCACAAAGTCACCATGAATGAACACACAGTCAACTTCTTAAGCATTGTTCATACCCAAGATAGATTGATCACTCCTCCAAAATCCACATATTTTATCTTAATGGAGTCTAAAATATGTTCCAATATATAATTCATTATTAAAAATATAAAAATAATCAATATAAGCTAAAATATCATTCTTAGGTCACTTGCAGAATAAGCATGAACAGATAGTCAATTTCTAGCCTCAATATCTTTGACTGTACTCACTTCCAAATCTTCAAATCAAGTTCATTATATGTGACATATATTCATCTACCACTTTTATTTTTAATTAATGAGAAAATTTGTCTTCTATCAAAAGATATGATCAAAATACAAAGTTTTAGTTTTTTCTATGTTAAATTCAAATATTTGAATAACAACTATCACAGTTAACCTTCAAACATAATGCTCAAATCTCATCAACTCTCAACTCAATATCAATCTCACACCATCAATATTGTTTGATATTTAATACATAGAACATCAAATCCAAAAATTAAACATTTTCACATTGACCTCATCTCATGTAATCTGGGAGGTTTGATTCAACATGCTCCATCGATCTCTATGGATCAGTCAAGTTAATAATGAACAATGCTCACCATTGATCAATCTATACAAATTCCCAATCATTATTAGATACTTATCTTATACCATTGATCATATATTAAACATCATTTACCTATCCTCTTTTCACTAATTCTTGACTTCTTGGAGCCACATGTATCGTTGATCTTGATCAAGCCTTAACACTTCCAAAAATGACTAAGTATGGAAACCTTGTCAAAAAACTTAAGTAGTAATTTTTTATCCTCAATAATTTATACTACGTTTTGATGTAGGATCTCAAATTTGGACCATATGATATAATTCTATAGGATAATCCAACCATGTAACACACTATTCCTAAAACCCTTACACATGTGAGATATAATTCCATAAAAGTGACTTCTCAAAATCTTTTACCCTAGAGCCAACCATGTCCAAATTTGCTTGAGAGGCCATCTTTGAACATCCATAACATTTGATGCACTTTAGCACATGAAATAAAATTTATTTAAAATAATCTATCCTCAAAATTAAATAAACCATATGATCAGCTTTTGTTTACACCTTCACATGTGCAAGATATAATACCAATAAAATGCTCACTCGGCTCTTTCTACCACACTACAAAATTGGCTAAGTATGGGAAAATGTAGTCAATCTACCTGGGAGCACAAATTTGCATATGCATATCTTTTAATATGATATACTACATGATATAAATATTAGTGAAAAGAAACTAGGTCAAAAATTGAATAAACCCATATGATCACCTTCTCCTAAAACATCCATGCGTGTAAATGCTAACCTCATCAACATGCTTACTCAGCTCTTTCTGACCACTTTGCAAATTTGGCTAAGTATGGGAAAATAGTGAAAAATATCTTAGAATACAACTTTACACATTCATATCTTTGAATAAACTTTGATGCATGAATTGACATTTGGCATAAAAAAACTAAGGACTATTGTGATCGCAACCATATGACCCATTCCCCTTGACTCATTACCACATGGCAATGGTGAAGTCCTCAAACTATCAACTTAAATTTTTTACCACTGAATCCAAAGTATCTCAATGAATACTATGATAAACCAAATGAATTCCACTTGTGTATGCAATATTTTTAATCATACATAACATCATAGGGATCTCTTGCTCATGCTCAAATCAACATATTCATCCCTAAACACTTTTGATCAATCAAACTCTAAATATTAACTAAGCCAACTTCAAGAACACAAGAATATATAGACTATAAAATCACTTCATCCACTCACTAGGGAACCTCCATGACACCACTATGACATCATCATGATAACTCTGCAATAAAATGGCTTGTCTGACTAAGTAGAGTCTGTGAGAGAGAAAGTCAATAGATTGGTCTGCAAGACCAATAGTTGCCATTAGTACTTATAATATCTTTTTGATGCATTTAAATCCCTTTATTCCATTCAATCAGGTGTCATAATTTCATGTTTTATTGACTGTGTTTTGAAGTCGCTTGGAAGTTTGAGTGAACATCTTGTAGAGAATAGTTTGAGCATGTATACCCTGAGTCAAAAAATTTGATAAATTTTTTGATGACCCTAAGGTCATTAGGTTTATAATTATTCAATTTTTTTACATGATTTTTTTCCAAAATTGAGTTTATGCCTCAGTTGTTCAAGACAATTTTTTTGTGTATGCATAGGCATTTTATGAATAGAGTTTTGGGAAAGGGTTAAAATGGTGGTTGGACATAAAAGGTGTTTTGTACCTAAATTTAATTTATATAAGGTATATTTTAGTGGTATATTATTTTTTAATTTCATGTGATGTGTTTTAATATGCTTCAATAAATATCAAAGGGTAACATGTTGCTAAGAAGGCCTATTAGGTCTCCATAAAGCCTAAAAGAGGAGCAAAGTATAATTGAGCTATGGAGGACCTAATGATTTATATTATTCATGATTTAATAATGTTATTTTAATATTCTAAGATCTATTTCATGGCTGACCTAAGAATAAAATAATGTGTGGACGACTAGAAACATGATCAAGTGACTTATATAAAAACAAGGCTAATTAGGCCTATTTATTTGTGCTTAGAGAGTGTAGAGAATAAGAAAATGATATAGAACATTAGTGAGTATAAATAGGTCATGAATAAAATAAAAAGTGTCATGAATATCTAAATAGGTTTTGCATATGATAATCAAGGATAAAATACATAATCAACCCATGAAGAGGTTTAGTTGAGTGAAGAATGCTAGAATCAAATTTGAGAGGGATAGAAGTGTGCAAAGAGATAAGGAAGAAGATCATCATCTGTTGTATAAAAAACAAGGATATTTTTAAGGTTATCAATTTTTTTAGGTGGTTTAGTTGGTTTTGATTCATCTAAGGGGTTGGTTCCTCCTTACAAGTGGGTTCTTGCTAAATCCTAGATGATTTTGTTCTAAGCTAGTTGGGGTTGGTGCTCTATGTGAATTTGGTTCTTAAATAAAGATTGGTGTTTGTCTTATTAGATTTTATTCCTTTTTCATAATCAATATATTTTTTTCCCTTTAAGGTTTTCACATTTATATGTTATGTTCATGAGTTTCATGCTCTTATGATTTGGTGCTTATGCTTACTAATATACACATGCTTATTGGAATGGTACATGTGTGTTTAAGTTGAATTGAATAATTTTTTTTGAAGACTAATTCACCACCCCTCTCATTCATTTAGCTTCCAACACATTACCTTCAGGTGATAACTTTAAATCTATTGAAATGGTATAAACATCATGATTGAAAGCATATATTTAGGATAGAGTTTTTTTATAATGTTGAACATCCATGACTCATGATTGATCTTGATATATGATGTTGTTATCATCACAAGTTGGAAAAATTATACATGATTGTGATTTGAGAGGAAGTTTAGAAGGTAAGATTCCTAAATCATGGAATTTATGTGGAGACATGATTAAAAGATCTTGAAAAATTTTAGTCACTCTATAATCATTGCACATGAAGTCATATTCTATGTAAGATGATTCCTGAGCATTGTATGGAGGGGAAATTTGTGACCTCGTCAATGAGAGGGATGGTGAGATCATGAGGTAATAAAGAATAAGTTATCCACTTTGATATGTAAGAAGGTAGATTGGTAGTGTTACATGTATTTTTAAGTCATTGGGCTCATCATCATTATAATCAATAAGAGTGACACATAAATCTAGATTGATGTTGATAAATTCAAGTAAAGGATAACTATTAATATTTGTAATAATGGGAATCTAATATTGAGATTTAGGATTTGGAAGTTGAATAATCCATGGGTTAGGATCAACCTTATATTTATACCTTTTTCCATTGTGAAGGAACTTCAGACAATGGCTATCAGAAGAGGTGATAGCCCTCATTATATGATTCCATGGTCATCTTAGGAGTGTGTTATAAGATAAAGTTAAATTAAGTACCATGATCTTAGTGCATATAGACTTAGGTCTAATAGTAAGATCAGCCAAATACAACCAAGTGTCTTTTGATTAGTTCTGTCAAATCCTCAAAATGTCAAGTGATTTGGTTTGAGATGATCTTTGTTATATCCAAATTGTTGGATGACCCACAAAGATATCACATTAATACTAGAACCTTCATGTACTAATACTTTAAGAATGATGGTGGTATTAATGTCTATTTTAATAAATAAGGGTGGATCATCATATCAAAAGAAGATATCATCATTGATCATATCTTCTTCAAGGAACTCTATAGAGGGTTTTGAAGAAGGATAAATGGATTGAATGGTCTTTATTTTGGTTGGTTGAGGCTAACGAGAAGATGGTTCCTCTTCTAAAGGATATGGATCTTAAATTTCCTAATGTTTTTACATGATGAACTTATGATGATAAGGAGAGTTACAGACTCACTCCATAAGAGGGATTTTGTAAGGCATGGAGTTAAGTTCTTTAAATAAGTTCTAATGGGTTTTGGAAGAACTAATACGAGGCTTAGAAGATAAGATATATTTATGAAGTAGATAAGTGGTTAGCAGTTCAGAAGGAGGAAATGGTTCCTCATTAGTTTCCAAAGTTAAGTGAGTAGTTATAGTATCTTTGAGAATTTTCTCTTCCAAATACGGTTTTTAGGTTTGGTGATAGGATCTTTATAGGATGTTTTACATTAATAATTAACCTTAGCCATATTGAAATATTGAGAATTGGTGTAATATTAGTCATAGTCGACATCAATCACACAAATATCCTTGTTGGATTGTGGAACATTATATTGGGTAAATATTATTGGTTGGTAGAAGAATAATCTTTGGCATTTTTTCATTTTTTAGAAGCATTAATTTAATCTTGATGTTAGAGTTTAATCATTCCTTCGTGATTAAAAAAATTGCCAAACATAAAGGAGAAAACAAATTTTGTAATACCTATACATGTTTCATCATAATGACCATTTTTATGTGGAACTAATTTTTTTTATTAGGTTCATACCATTTTGGAGGATTTTTTGGATAAGTTAATGGTTTACAGGGCAATAAAAATTATTTCATTTACTACACCATTAATGTCATATGAGAAGGTTGGGGATTATTGGATTTATAAACACCTCATTTAGGTTGACGAGGATTATTGGTTATCTCATTATTTAAATGTTGAAAATATAATTTAATTATTTTAGTATTAGGTTCAAATTGTTTCATTATTAAGTCTTGACTCTTATCTTGGTCAAGAACTTCATTGAGCATTTGAGGAGAAAAACTTTGAACCTTATATTAAAGTAAATTAGTTAATGTTGGTAGAATGAATTTAAATAAGTTGTCATTAATCATGTTATGATTAGCCTTGTAATATAGAGATTTCAATAATTTGATAAAATCATAATCTTATTTGGTGGGAGATTTCTTAGAATTAATGAAATGCCTAAGGCAATTCTCAAGAAGATCATTGTATTAAAACTCTTTAACTAGAGGATTGACTAAATCCTCTAGTTTCCATATAGAATGTTGGGGAAGTTTACTGTACCATTATAATACATCACTGATGAGTATTTTAACTAAAATTATAGATTTTTTATAATTATTAGTTTGGATTTAATCCTTATAAATATTTCCAAATGATTTAAGAAAACATGCAAGGTCTTTAGTCCCATCATATTTAATAGTTGGAGATATGTTACCAATATAAATATAAATAATGAAATGGGCTTAAGGATCATTTTAGATTTGTTGAATCATCTTATTTTTCATGATATTTTGTGTGATGGCATTCCAAATGTCATCTTTAAGATATAAATGATTGAAACTTTAATTGTTTTGAGGGAGAACAATGGGAGGTTGACTAGCCATGTTGATCAAATGATGTTGTAGTTGCATCATTTGCAAGGTGTTATACATTTGCATTATGTTCAATTGTTTCACTATCTATTAAAGAATATAAGTAGTATAAATTATTTTATTTGTGTTTATAGGAATATTCCCTAAATTGGTATTATGGGGAGGATTTTTAGGTGGTAGATTCCCTATGGGGTTATTGGATAGACTTGTGTCAATTGGCCCCACATTATGGTGAAATGTTTGAAGATGGGAATTGTCTTAATAGGTAAAAAAAGGATATGATCAATAAATATCATGATGTGGAGTGATTTAAACCATGTTACAATCTAAAATTGAGGGGGAGAAGAAGTATTCTAAGAGTGAGGATCCTCTTGGGAAGTAAAGAAAGGAATAAAAGAGCACCCCATATAGTGTCTAAATGGATTCAAGTTGTATGAAATTAACTAAGAATAATAAATAAGAATGAAAAATAGGGATAGATTTGTCCAGATAGATACAAATCCAAAAAATAAGTATAGAATCAAATAGGTCAACATATTTCTATAAAGAAAATTCACAAAATAGAAAGATAAGAGAACACAATCAATCTAGTCAACTATGTGTAGGAAGGGATGAAATTGAAAATGGGTTAAAAATAATACATATTCATATGGGTAGAGAGTGTATTAATGAACATGGAATAAAACAAGAAATAAGAAGACACAATCAGATAGGTTAATTGTGTACTACTTATAAAAGGGTAAAGCAAGAATAAAAGGATACATAGTTGGATAGGTAGTTTGTGTACTACATAAAAAAAGGCTAAATAGTCTTCACAATACTATATCAACAAAAAAAGTATATTTTTTGAAACAAAGAAACATTTTTCAAGATAATTTTGAAGAAAAATGAAATTAATCACATAAGTAATTGGATCAATGTGACTGATCTAATCATAACACATCACAAACCTTGCACCAACACTGGCCAATATAAATTTTACAATACAACATACAATGATCAAAGATAAATTGAAAACTAAAAATTAAATGCTAACTAGATGGTCATCATAAGTGTTATTAAGATATAATAAAGTTTCAATTTTAATGTGATCAGAAAGTTGGCTAAAATGAGGAACTAGAAGCCAATCTGAGGTTAGTTTAATGAAATTTAGGTTAAAAAGGAGTTTGTATTGGTGATGGTACTTACTTGGTATTGGGGCCTACCCCCTCACCTCACAATCCTATAATTATAAGGGTGTCAGGTGTTTTTCCAATATATACCATCAACCACGTATTTATACTTGGCCAAAAAACTAAGTTAGATTCCCCATTGGTGATGTTATCCAAGTAGATAGGCCTTGGGAAGACAAATGTTTAACATTTTTTGAGTGAAAAGTGATTTGGTAGTGTGTGCAAAAGAGAAAAATAATATGACTAAAATGGTAATATGAAAAACCACATATTTAATCTATGTGAGTTACTCTAAGCATGTAAGTAACTTAAAAGGAAAGGTGAATTACCTACTAGAAAATATATGTTAATTCCTTGATTGATAAGAGTATAGAGTCAGTTTAGGCAACACTATATGTAAATAGTGTAGAACAAAGTTGACTAGGTTACTACTATTCTTTAGAAGATATATCTATAAGAACTACTGATAATTTGGCCTCCCAAGCCAAATTTCAACCCCTATAATCAAAAAATTATTCATGATACCCCTCCAAGTTATAAATGGTGGTAATATACCTTTTTATGTTCTCTTTTGGTCTCATTTTAAGCATGTTATCACTATTTATGGTGACATAGTATGTGTTAGACACAGCTTGAGAGATCCTCATGTCATAGCTTGTGTTGAGTCTTTGGATAATCTACAAAGTTATCATGGTGGTTCTTGGGTGAGTGTAAGGGTGTTAAATGCCTTTTAAATCCTATGAAATGGTCTTTTCCTTATTTTATAATGTTAATATTTCTTATAAAAATTTAAGGTATCTGGAAGGATTAAAGTTTTCGGTTCCCATAGTATTTGTACCTATTTTAGCCATTTATTCTGAGAGAGACCTTGATAGAAATATGTGTAATGGTTTCAAATCCTTGTTTAAGTATTAAAAAAATCATTAATGATGTATCTAAGGTTATTTTCAATGGTTTAATTGGTTAAGGTTGTTTTGATCCCTAAATAACCCTTCAAGCCATCATGTACCCTTCAAATATGTCATATGAAGAAACCTTGTAGTTATAAAGACATTTGGAGAAGGTGTCACATTGAAATTAGGGGTATTAAAAGGTTTCATAAACATTAAAAGTAATGAAAAAGTATTTTTGTGTGCAAAAGGTCTCCTTTTAGAAGCCAAATAAATATTTCATTCACAAAAGTGCTCCACATGTTTAAAATGACTCTCTAACTTCCCTCCATTCATAAAACCTATTTGAAACTAATATTTAGCTCCTCTTTTTCCTCCCTCTACCCTCCAATGGCTTCTTAAATATTTAGATCTTAAAAATGTATGAAATAAGGTGTTTTATATGTATTTGTAGCCTTATATAGATATGTATGGTTAGTTCCATATATAAGGAGCTCAGACACTTCATAATGGTTCATGACAAGTGTCTCAAATAAGTTTCATATCCTAAATGTGCAAGGAAAGGTAGGAAAGGTAATTGAATTCCCATCAATCTCTTGGAAACCTCACCAAAAAAAAATTAAGTTACATAGTATAGTCTATATAGGGGGTTTAGATTGCAAGATCTTATCCATATGTGGGTCCCCTAGTGGGATTGTAATTAGTGGCATTAGATATCAGATCTAGCCCTTGAGATTTGGGAACAATTGCTAAGACCCCTATGTGGTATTAATCCCTTTGCAAACCCCACAATCCCAACTATAAGAGGATTCATGAAATTTTTGATCTCATTTTGTGGTTTAATAATGGAAGAAGGTATAAAATGGTATTTTGAGTGTTTTAGACTCTTTTGAGCATGTCTTTATGGTAATTGCAAGGGCAAATCAACCCACATACCCCTTTAGTTGGAAGAGTTATAGGTCATGTGAGAGAGTTTTTGTGTTTCATGAAGAAATAGAGCATAACATAAGATAAATAAATATTTATATTATTCTTCCATGTTTATCACACACTCCATTAGATTTCCATTAGTCATATTAGACCTCCTTTAAACTCTCTCAATGCCCATCATGTGAATGAGGGAGGAAAAGGTTTAATTTTATCCTTCTAAGTAGTCCATATCTAGTTTGTAAGTAGATGATTTATGTCTTGTTTATATGGTAAGAGTGATTCAAGTATGTGTAGGATTTCCTCTCTCAAATAAATGAACTTACTTATAACCCTCAAGAACAAAACACATAAACTAGTTCCAAATTGCATTCACAAGCTTCTTAGTTGAATAAAAACTAATAAAATGATGAGGTTAAGAAGGTTTAAGGGGTAATAATAATAATGGATGTAATAAAAATTATGATATCACCCAAAGGAAATAATGGAACATAAAATCACCTCCCAAATGGACTCATATAGTACAAAATACACAACTGTATCTTACAGGCCTGACTGTAGATGAGAAAAAATTGAACATGAGTCCTATTTAGGGTGTCATCAAGGTGATAAGAGTGTATTTATATTAATAAAAACTGTATAAAATATGATCAATGTTTATTAATGGATATAATATTGTCATGAATGGAAAATCCCACTCTCTCACACAATAAACGATGCATAATTGTTACCTATAGACAGATTCATGAGTAAAAGAGTGAAAGTGTGATGGACAATGCTATTTGAATAAGAATGAATGATAGATAATAAGTTATATTGAATTTTATTTCAATTTTCTTAGTCTCTATTTAGTTTTTTCTTTCTTTGAATACAAAGGAGTGTCTTGATAGGTTATCAAGCCTAAATAGGTAGTCACATGCCTCTATATATGGAAATTAGAAACAAATGGCACCTCTTGGAGCATGATGATGATTTAAAGTCTTATAAGAACTAGGTGATGATGTTTATTGATGGTAAATGAGGTCCAAACTCATTAATTTAAAATAAATCCCAGTAATTAGTCATGTAGGGTTTGACTATCAGGATTGATCATAAACCTTAGGCATGGATTAGACCAAGTCTCAAGACATTTAAAAGGGAAAATGTATCAAATAATAATATAAAGTCATGTTAAGAGGTATTTCACACCCCATGTAATCATTTATAATGGTAAAATGGCTGTTAGGTGGTCTATTTGGACAAAATCCATCTCTACCTGCATATACAGTCTTGAGGAATTTGAGAAGCTATTTTCTCACACTCAAAACATCAATGAGGATTTGCATGGGATCCCAAGGAGTTTTAATAATATGGAGAGGATTTTCAAATTCCTATTCTCATCATTTTTTCTCACATTTACCCCCTACCTCTATGAATCATTGTTAAGAGCTTAACAACCTTAGAAAAATTGTTTTAAATTATTTTAGATCTTATATGAGATATAGTTTTTCTTGGTACTATATAGAGAAGTTGTGTGGGAATGAGTATAATTTGGATATGGTGGAGGGGGTTATCTACTAAGTGTTATTAACAGTGTTTTATTTACTAGGCCTCCTAACTCTATGAATCATCGTTAAGACTAAAGGAGCTTTTAAACCCTACAAAAACCCTAATAAACACATGATGGAAGAAAAATTAAAGAATTGACACTCAATTTCCATATATTGTCATGGGAAACACTTGGATCTAATTTTTCACTCTAAGTAGGTCATTTTCATGGAATTGGCATGTACGAACAATTGTATGGATCCACTAGAAACATTATTTTTATAGGGTTAATAGATGAATTTAGGGAACATAACTTGATCAAAGGTTACATATCATTGGGGAAGGTAGTATGAAGGTTATTACAAACTTTTAGGTCATAATATAATCTTAATTATAATTTTAAATTACCTTATAGGTTTGCCCCAAAGATCCAATCTATTTGTGCTAGTGAGAGGTGACCTAGTCACCTAAATGAGCTACGATTACAAGTGTGCATTATTTGGGAGACACAAGTCATAGTGTAACATGTTTTATTGTATCTAACTCATAATAACCTATTATAAAGGGTTTTTTTAGGTCTCATGATCATTCAATCATCTAACACTAAGTTACTAAGCATAGTTACCTAGTAGGCCTATTTGGTCAACAAGGAAAGATGACTATTGGAATAAAGGGCTGCCAAGGGAGTAATTCTAACACTATTATATAAATTTTTGAGTTAAAGGTGATTCTAATTATTTATTCCATGCATCATTTCAATTAACTTAGTGACCTAGGATTTTAATTTGGTGAGGTCTTACTCCATGAGTTTTATGCATGCATGGGTGACTACCATAGCTAGTGCTAATTTTGTTTTGGAAAGGGATAGAAAAACAATTTTTAAGACATGGTAAGTAAGGATTTTTTTTAGTTTTGACTAAGGATTTTTTTTAGTTTTGACTCAATCAGAATGGGTAAATGCACTTTTACTAGTTTTTGGGCACTTCGTTAAGATTAACAAAGGAAAAGTGAAATTTTGGAACTGTAATGGAAAAATTGGAAAAAATATCCAACAGGAACAAAGGAGTAGAAAAGGTAAAGGAACAATATGGGAAAATTTTGAAGCAATAGGATAAAAATTAAAAAAGTTATGGAAAAACCCAAAAAATAAAAAAAATGAGAGTTTTGGCTAATAGAAGTGGAATTTGGATATGGACCCTTAAGGAATAAAATATAGATAATGAAATTTCAAGTGTTTCAAGGAATTTTAAGAGTTAAAATAACCATATAGGGAGGGATATGGTTTAAAATGGTTTTTTTTGTTTATAAACTAATTTTTTATTGGTTGCTCTGACCAAATGTCTATCAGCAAATGTGCATTTACCAACTGTTCTCAACTATAATCACTATGTTGATGTTTTCTAAAACTGTAATGTTAGATATGGGCCCCAAATCTATTCAGTAGCCTAGGGGTTTTAAGGAGTCTCTATGGACACCAATGTTTTCTTAATGAGTACCACTTCATTAAAATTTTAGCCATGAATTTACCCCTAAATGATAGCTCTTGGTTCACCTCACATGTGGAAACTAGTCAATTAGGATGGGGTCATTTCCCTTGTCACTGAAAGGTCCTCTCAATGGGTTAGCTACTTCAGGGTTCCTAAGGTACTCATAATGATTTTTGGGGCTTATGCCCAAGTAATTCACATAATTATTTTGAGGGGTATTTACCCTTATGTGAACCTATAATAAATATGTAAAAATAGAGGAAAATAATAATATTTTCATAAATGACACAATTCTTGGAAAGCCACTGCTGAAAAAAATTCTCCAAAATCTACTCGTAAGTTGAGAAAGTGATCTTATACTAGATTTGAGGAACCTATTGCATATATTTATGAACTAAAAAAATAATTTAAATATATAATAAACTTTAGAGAATAACTCAAAATAAACTTTAGATCATAGTCCACTTCGAGGGGAAAACATCCTTTGAGCAAGCTCAATACAATAATATTGGGCCTCAACACTTAAATACTAAATCTATTCTAACAAATAAAACATCCCATGTATGTGGGATAATTAAAATGTGTTAAAGGGATGACTTATAAAGCATATGCATCTATAGAGACTAATACACTAATTAATGCAATGGAAGGGTAAGACATAGGTTCCTAACATATTTAGACTTCCCAAAGCATCTTAGGGTTGGCCTAGACTCATGTAATGTATCAAATAACATCATAACACTATATAAAGACCACTCTCATTAATTTATCCCTTAGATGACAATCCTAATCAACAAGCTTAGAAATAGTTGTGCAAATCAAGGTTATTAATACCTATTTACCCCTATATATAAATACATCCATATATAATATCCCAAAGCTTAGTTTTACTTAGATTTCTAGTTTTAATTCACATGAAAAACATAAAAATTTGCAATCATACTTAGGCATACTAGCATCACTCTCACTTGTACCAATACTTAGATTGGGAGAACTACATCAGGCTTGATCTACTTTTGAGGTATTGGTATGTAGGTAATTCTTAACACATGGGTTGTTGAGATCATATCCAACCTATGATACTAATTACACTCTTCTTACACTTGTGTTCATAAAAACCCTAACAAGCATTGAGGCTTAGGGTTATGTAGTGAAATCAATAAAAAAATCATAGAAAATGATCCAAGTCTTAATCATGTAGGTACATGCTTCTTAAAATAGAATTAATGTTTGCCCAATTTTCACTAATTAATCTACATATGGTCAATAATGCTACACAAAAGGCCACCAATGTAGTGTACTATTGGCAAAGAGGGTTTTACTAATGTCTAAAGAGGGTTCTGACACTTATTTTCAACTGACAAAACTCTACACTACTTATTCATCACTTTCCATCCTTCCCCTTGTATGTTTCTATCATATTTTCTAGCTAAGTACACCCTTTTCAATTCATTTCTATTTATAGGCTAAGTAAATAAATCAATCATTGTAAAAATTAGTGGTTTTTGATACTGTAGTATTTTATTCCCTGATTTATATACTCATCTCTTTTATCTCCTTAAGGTTTTATATTAATTTCCAAAATAATTAAATCATTTGGTGAATTTCATATACATTGAATAGTTCCCAAACCCTAACCTTAGATGCTTCTAGGGTTTGTATCCTTCTTTTTCCTATTTCCATTTCTATGTTAGGATTTTTAAATTTCACATATTCTATTTTAGTGTCACTCTTTCATTTTGTTGCTATATTCCATCTAAAAAAGTTATATCTCTTCCTTTAATGAGAAGTACTAGGCTTAGTGGTAATCCTATTGAGAATAATAATATTCCTTATGTTGAAACTTATACCATGGATAAATGACCAATTACTACTCCACTAATTGATCCTTCACATCATGATTATGTGGAATTTAATGATAATACATTGGAACATGAGAAATCTAATAAAGATAATAATGATGCATAAGAAGGGAATCAATACACACTCCCCCCTCCATGATGACAATATTATAATCAATAAGGATGAGATCTTAAAATTTTTCATAGATAGACTTCAAGAAAAGCCCATGATCATGAACATAGTTTTTGAGCTATATTAGAAATAAATAACATGTCACTTTACCAATCCTCTAACCCCATATATTTTAATATTATTACACCTAATATGGGGGCAACTCAAGCTCTAAAGAAACTTGTTATAACAAACCAACCTTCACAAGCATAAAAACATCCTATGATTAGTACACATCCCTAAAATCCATATGTATAATACATTAGGAAAGATATCTATTATTTGTAGGCCCAAGATTACACTGTATGATGGTAAGGGTCAACCAACGTATCATCTACACACTTTTTTCATAGCATGTTTGGATTGTGTCTAATGATTGGATACTGACTAGGTTTTTCCCTCAAATTTTTAAGGACAATGCATTATAATGGTTCTATTATCTCCTTAATCAGTCCATTACAACATTTAGTCCACTCACAAATATACTTTTGGCACACTTTTCAATCAACATTAATGATAATTTTTCCTATGCTCAATTTGCTTAATTGAAGAAAAAATATAATAAGCTAATAGTTGAATATGTCTTGCACTATAAAACCTTATTATAAATATGACTATCCCCATGGCAAATAAATAACTCTAGGACATATTTAAGAAAATAATATTACCAACATTACTTGAATCTATATTATTCAAAAGGTTTCCATGATTTATATATTTATTCCATATAGTGAAGTAATACGAAGTCAAACTTCTCTCCATGGGAAAGTTAAAGCACACAGTCATATTATATTCCACTAATAAGAGTTCAAAAAATCTCACATATAAGGTGAGACCTATTGAAAACAATAATGATCAAAAGTGGACAATTAATGTAGCCTTAGACTAGCTTCTTGTCTAGTTTTATTAGCTCCTCTAAGGAGGCCTTTTACAAATCTTCCTGAACTACTAAATTGCATTTTCTAGTGACTTTTGGAATGCAATGTCATATCTCTCCCTCCCATCAAAGATATTAATACAACTAGGAATCTTTAAAATAATTATGATTCCAATGTATTTGTGACTATCACAAGGCTCTCAGCCATACTATGAAAGATACATCAGCTTACAACATAGGATCAAAAAATTGATAGAGGATAATATCATTGATGTGAGAAATCCTATAAAAATACCCAAAGCAAAACCAATTCAATCAAAATTAATGAAAATATATTTTGATCCATTTCTAAAGCATACAACTAATGAGACAATAGATACTTCAAGTGCTCATTATAATTTTTAGGCACATCCTTTTGGATTATTTATCCAAAGATTTTTTTTATGTTTTTAGTTTTTTTTGTGTTTGAGATATTGGTTAGTTTTATAACCAAATTATAACTCCCAAAATATTCTTTTTAACTCTTACTTCCTATGTATAAAATCAACATATCATTGAATATATTTTCATGATTATTTTTTTGTATCCCAGGTCTGAATAGAGGTATCATAGCTGATTGAATGAGAAAATAATGTAAGAGGAAGCCTCACAACAAAGGGAAGACCAAATTTTGTTTTAAATATCAAGCTACTATTTGTATGGCACTACAAGATAGATGCTCATATAAGTTTGTTATTGTTTATGAGATCCATTGTTTAAAAATATTTTGTAGCATACGATCACTTCTTTATGACAAGTATTTGTCATTTCCCCAAATATATGCAATAATTAAAATTAAAGAATAATTTAGAACCTAATTAAAATAAAGGATAGCTTATTTTGGTTTAAACCTGAGCATTTGAAATTTTTTTACCCATCTTAGAGAGATAAGAATATGTGTGGCCTAATTTGTACTGGGAATGTAATGCCACATTTTGGAGTACATTGGTGAAACCAGGCATCTAAGTGGTTTAAAGAGAAGTAGAATATTAGTAAAAATAGAAGACAAAGGTAAATATCTATTCTAAATGGTAATTAGAACCAAATATGTAGAGTTGGGCATGAAGATAGAGAGAATAATTAACATAGACAATGTCATGAAATGGAAATCTCCACTCACATCGGATTAAACAACATTTAGAACTTATGTGTTTCAATCAACATCAAAGAATTGAAATACCCAAGGTTGAAGAGAGATATGGAATTTGACTATTAAATCCTAAGATGGAATAATATGATTAACTAGGAGAAATGTTTAACATTTTGAAAATCCTAATTTTTCCCTCTCAATGTTAAATTGGGTCCCATGAAATAAGGAAGGTGAAAATTTGATGAAAGTTTTTATAGTGATGTAGAATTGGTAAAAGTATTTTTAGCATAGTAAAATAGTTTGTTGAAATATTTTAGCATATATTTTTATATTTCATTTGAAAAATTAAGGCTATCTAGAATTTAATGCTTTTTGATACCTAGATTATTCAAAATCAAGTTGGTTAAATACTTTTTTTTAGTTATTTGAACAAGTGGAGGTATAGGGTTCAAAACTCATTAATGTGTTTTTTTAATCAAAATTTCCATTATTAAGGAGATATAAGGGTATAAAATGGTGCAATAAGGGTTTAGTTTATAGTTTTATAGTTATTTAAATATTTTTTATGGAAGTTATTTAGTGGGTCAAGGCCAAACCTAGATAACATTCCCTCCCTCATTTTTTTGACTTGATTATCTTTTTTAGCATCATGCTGAAAATTGTAAGTTTAATCTCTAAA
Source organism: Torreya grandis (assembly GCA_037957365.1). Taxonomy (NCBI): domain Eukaryota; kingdom Viridiplantae; phylum Streptophyta; class Pinopsida; order Cupressales; family Taxaceae; genus Torreya; species Torreya grandis. The sequence continues at coordinate 2,067,596 of JARHVA010003223.1, forward strand.
AATAGACACTTAAATACTAAAAAATACAAATAATGGAGTAAAAACATGGAAAACACCCTATTTTTTAATTATTTATGGGAAATCATGGAGAATGAAACCACACCACCAACTGAAGCCATGAAGTTAGTTGAGTACCAAAAAAGTTATAAATGTGCACTAGTACTTTTGAAATCATATTGCATTGAATAGGTTATCATTCGTATTGAGGTATTTAAAAATTTTGCATGGAAAACATGAAAAACATTAAATTATTTTTATGATAAGAAACATACATACAATAAGTTTGACCTTCTTATGTAATTTTTGAATAATAAACTAGTAGATAATGAAGATGTCTCTAAACATATTTCCTTTATGAAAACCCTAAAATAGGAGTATTATACTTGACTGGATAAAATTTATGATGACATGTTTATTTAAATCAATTTTCATGGCCTTTGTTATAATTATACCAATTTTTTTGAAATGTTACAACTCAGTGATAAGCTTAGTAGTGCCACATTTGACTCTATTTGTGAGTTTTTAACTCAACATGAGTGATAATTTGCAAAGAAGAAGAGAATGTCCACTGTAGAGGCTCACCATAAAAAGAATATATCCCATCATAGATATCATTAGAATTTATAATTATAGTTTTATAATCATTCTATAAATCCCTCTTAACACCACTCTATGAGTCATTATTTGAGACACTTTTCACATTGTTATATATAGTCTCCTTAGTATTTCCATCAGCACTCTCCAGGATCTTCAAAATTAAAACATCACCATCATTATTATTCTCTCCTATGGTTATTCAATTTATTTGTATTCTTATGGATCTCTTTAGCACATGAAAGAGACAAATTTTTTCAAATGTGTTCGTATTGGACATCTTGTAGATGTATGTCCTTCGTAACAACCCCATTCTCCACAGAAAAAGATATTTGAGGTAAATTATGTGGATCATTCTATCAGTAGATATTATAGTTACTCTAGTTTTTATGGTTATTTTGACACATCCTATAATTATGAGGCATCTTATTTGGCTGAGGTCTATGGTTTTGATGGACCTGACAACTTGTTATAATCGATTACTGATTCACCTATCTTGTGGCTACTAGGCTTAAGAATGAAATATATTGTAGTAGCATTTTTTGGATTGTGTTATTTATTTTATTTCCATTTTTGGCTTACTTTGATATTCATTACATGGAGTAGATAGTGTTAATTTGATTTTATTTCTCTTATTGGACCAATTTTAAACTCTCACCTAGGTGATAAGGGGAAAATATTTAGCATGGGTTGGAAATCAAGCAGTCATTGATAAAAATACAAGCTGATAGGGGTTGATTGAACCTTCAATGTTAAACATAGGTCATCATAATTTGTTAGAAATTAGGTAGATATGCCATACACAGTATGATTTTTCACCTTGATAGGATTATGAATGGAGCCTTGTGTATACTGATATAGTTGAATAGGATTTGATTGTGTCCTACTACAATACATTACAATGATCATTGGGAATGAGTAACTTTTGATTATGTTCATCAGCCATTATTCTTCAAACTCAAAGGGGTGGGATTATTTATGGAGTGTCATCAAATTTTTATCAGTGCTAGAGGTACATTACACCACTTGTAGTTATGACAGAGATCCTTTGATGACTTCAAAGTAATTTCTCTAGTTCATTCATATGATATAACCATTTAGATCAAGGGGGAGTTTGTTAGATTATTTATCAAAATATTTTTTTATGTTTTTAATTTTAATTTTATTTTAATTATTGGTTAGTTTTGGAAGTGACTTATAACTCCCATAAGCTTCTTTTTAAATATTCAAAGGTGAGTTTGTTGTATTATTTATCTAAAGTTTTTTGTTATGTTTTTAATTGTGTTTGTGTTTGAGTTGTTGATTGTTTTTGTAACAAACTTATAACTCCCATAAGATTATTTTTAAATCTTTCTTCCTATGTGAAAAAATAACATATCATTGAATATATTTTCATGATTATTTCTCTCCATCTCAGGTCTAAACACATCCACCACCAACATCCTATAAAAATCATATAATGGACACACACCTTATACATAAAATTGTTAGTGTGTATCATAGTAAAGTGTAAACTAAGCCTCTTATCACTTTTTTAGAATAAGAGATCATTAATGATGACTCATATTTATATGCACTCTTTATATGAGCTTACTCTGATCATCATCCTATTCAGAGTGTCATGGTTTAAATAGGTCAATCATCAATATGTGTACTATTCCACTTCTACATCAATTGGGTTATTCAAATCAAGATATTTATCTGATAGATATAATTACTAATGGCTTCAATGGCCATGTTTAGAGCTCCATTTGGGAGATAATACTTCAAATATAGGTTGGGCCCATAGATGTGGCCACCAAATTCATATTCATACATAGTGCCTAAAAATTTGATATGTTATTAGGTAGGCCTTGGATATAGTAGCTTTCATCCATTCCCTCCACTATACATAGATGTCTTAAGTATATACATGTTAACCATATTTTTATTATTAAGAGACTTCCATATGAGTATCCCTTACCTAATATATAGGAAACTATACAACAACCAATATTAATAGTTCCATCCATTACCATACCTCAAATATAAATTTAGCCAATAGTGTAGGTGAGGTCTACATCTATAGTATTACCATGTATACACACTCTCCCACAGAGACCTTTTATAGAAGGAAACCTATGTCAAAGACATGGTATGGATTATATGAGCCTCTCTCTACATCACTCACATGTATATCAATGTTATTTAGTCCACATAATATTATACAAAAATCAACATTACCATTTATAGCTTATTCCACCAAATAGGTCCCCAAGAGCCCCACAATTTACATGTTAGTTTAGTCAGCTCCATAGATTCATAGCCACACTTAATAACTAGCTTTAATTATATATTATTTCTTACATATAGTTCCTATATATAATATACTTCCTCACACACCACATTTAGTCACTCTTTTTTCCCTTCATATAAGTCACCTTGATAATGAGTCTCTTACAAGACCCATCAGTTAGTATGTTGTCCTGTTAGTTGTGCATAGTTTATATTGTCATGGTCCTTGTCTTTAGTATCATTTTAATGTTTCTTGTACATATATTATATTTATAAAATTAAAAAACAATATAATGTGTTCAAAAATACATAAAACATTCAAATATTGCTCAAAAATATATATATTTTAGATTATATGCATTTCCATGTTCACATTCATTATATTTACTAGGTACTACATATGTTATCTATGTTAGTTTAGTAGATATTATAGTATATACATGTTTCAATTGATCCATTTGAGTTTTCATATATTAATAAAAGACTCAGGTCCTCCACCTAGATTGATATTTACTACTTTTTACCCACTGGGGACACATGGACAGATACACAAATTCAACATTAACATATTATCCCATTAGGGTAATCATATAAACATTCCAATTTACCAAGTTATATATTTATATACTTGATATCATATATTTATCACTAATTATATCTTGATATTGATCATCATATACTACACTAATGTTTTCTAAATACTACTACTATAGACTCATCTTATGTACATATTTGCTTTTATACGGATTCATACCACATGATTATGAATACTTTCATTTCTAGCTTTAATAATTTATATTTGATTGTGTCCCTTTACTTATAAATCTACTCAAGGGAGTTTGGAAATGTCATTTTTCATGGCTCTAATCCAATTCCTTTCATATTGTGTATGCTTTGGACATGTGCCCATGTCCTTCCGTGTCTTTATTGATTATGTATGAAAACATTTAAAATTGTTCTTCTATGTGGTTATAAGCCAACCTTACTAGTTATTTAAAAATGTGGACATTTAGACATGCCCTTATTTGTATTTTATTTCTCAAACTTAGTGACATTCACCCATGTCCTTTGTACTATAGCCCCTTATCCTAATTTGCATGCCTCATGTATTTGTATGTATGATTTCATGTATGCATCATTAACAGGATGCTTGTCCCTTGCTTGTTGCTTTCACATCAAATTTTTGATGCCATGAGGGACCTCATGCATCTCCCATTCCTCCTTGTGTTCCTTGATGGACATCATACCCCACTCCCACAAATAGTTTACTTAGATTCTTTTTGGGATTTTCTACTCATATACATGCTTACATTATTATATCTATCTTAAAAACCTTGTGAATTATATATTTAAAATGCATTATATATTTCCAACTTATGCCTAATATCTTTTACATTCTGATGTCATGTGTACATATTATATTAGTTTATCATGTAGATATCATATATTTTTAGTATAACACACATGATTCATAGCTTTTGTTTTGAGGACAATCATTATAGAGGTTAAATAACTCCCCTCAAAAGAGGGGGAATTCACAAGTGTTTGTCATAGAGTTTACACCATCCTAGTGCATTTAAACATAGCTTTTAGCATGTAGACATAAATTATAGAGCTCAGACTTAATAAAATATAGTCACACATAGATCAGTCTTAATTTCTCCTAAAAATAATAGTTTTGGACAATAGCATAATATACTAATAGATTTTTTTTGAACTATAGTCAACCCACTATTCTATTTACCAATATCCTCAAAAAAATTATTTAGAATTATCTAAAAGGTACATCAGTTATAGTTTAGATTTACATAGTCTTAGTCATAGATTATCAAACATACTCACTACATACTTAGTTTTTATATAGAATTAGATAGGTTTATTTAGATTGGGGGTATCATGCATGACATGATCACTTCAATTTTATTTTTAGATATGCATAGACATAGATTACTATGACTCAATCCATAATCCATATGCATAGGTATTAGAATTAGGGGTATGCTCATGGAATATTGTTTCCATAAACTCAGTTTTACAATCATTATCTTATATGGAACACAACCCCATGTAATTATATATGTTGTATATTCTAGAGACCATATTCACTAATTTTTCACTAGGATTACACAAAATTGATGCCTCATTATATCTATAGTGGTTGTAATTCCCAAGTGTTTGAGATCCATTTTATATTCCCAAGTGGCCTAGAGTCATTTTACATTACTAAGTAGTCTAAATTCATTTTACATTTTAGATTTTACATGTGGCCTAGAGCCATCTTACATAGTTTTAGGTACATCACAAAATTTCATTTTCAAATGCATCTAATACACATGGGTAAGAAATGATGGAGGCATAGGCTAATTTAGTTATAGAGTGATATACATAAGAGGGTTAGATAACTCATCAATTCAATCCAAGTTATTCATATATTATGATCTATAGAATATGGGTGAGTAACAATGGATTCAAGTCTAGAATTGATTTATTGAGCCACCCACACATGAGGATTGGGCAAGCCATAAACCTAGTCCAAGCTATTATCTATTTAATCACCATTTACACACAATATGTCATCAGGTTTTTCATTCATTTATGTACCCATTGATGTGTATTCATTTATTTCCTCTCACATGCATCTCTTTACTCAATTTTGTCTTTGATTTTGGTATTTATTAATTAAGTACCGATAATATATGTTTCATTTTCAAAACACATAATGGAGCATAGTTTAAATATTCTCACCCATGTTCAAGAGCTTCACCTCTTAAGTCCATGTACATTTCTCTTTCCTTTAACCTAGCCACTTCACTTATTTGCATATCTAGAATAAAGGGGGGGAGGTATATGTGGCCATATAAAATGTCATTTAATGAAATAAGTGTCACTTGAGATCACCCTATCCTTAACTTAGCCCTAAATCTATATTAGGGCCTATTTTAATCCTTTTCCAACATTTATTCATGTCTATCCCATGCCCAAATATACCAATAATTGCATTAATCTATCACCTAGGAATCTTTGATCCTCTTCGACATGTTCTAGACACCTAGACAATAGTGCATCCACTTTGGACTATAACATAGTGTGCTATTGGAAAATGGGGTAGCATTATTTAACTTTATCTTAATATCCAATAATAAATATATTTTCACTCCCTAAAGCATTTTAAGGTTGGGACAGACTCATTTCATGTCTTTACTAACATTAGAACACTATATAAATATCACTCTCATTCAGTTATCCCTTAGATGAAAATTATCATGAACAAAATCAGAAACAATTGTGTAAATCAAGGTTATTATTCCCTATTTACCCATATTTATACATACATTCATATACATCAACACTGAGCTTAGTTTTACTCAAATTTATAGTTTCAAGTCACACTCAAAGAATTCAAATTGGCATTCATCCTCAGACATAATAGCATAAATCTCACATGCACCAACACTTAGATTGGGACAAATACATCAAGATTGATTCCTTTTTGAGTTATTGGTATATAGGAAATACTCATCACAAGGGGTGATGAGGTCACATTTAGCCTACATTACTAATGCCACTCTTCTTACACTTTTATTCTTAAAAACCTTAACAATCATGGAGTTTTAGGATTTTGTAGTGAAATCAATAAAAATGAGGCACACACGATGATCTAGATCTTTGTAGTGTAGGTATATGTTTCTTAGAATAGAGTGAAGTTATACCCTAAATTTCATTTCTTCATTTGCATAAAGTTGATAACACTACATAGAAGGTTAATAACATAGTGTGTTATTGGAAAAGAGGCTCATGATACCTATTTTTGACTAATAACTATGATCTAAGAATTTGACTCAAGAGATGATGGTTAGTATGGTGTTAGTTCAAAAATGAAAACAAGATGAAAGAAATACACTGACTAGCATAACATCTCTAGGCCTAGACACTAGGGAGAGCTTAGTTAATAAACATAAATGAAACACACAACTAAAATGTAAAAAAAACTTTCTTTTACTTTCCTTTGATGTTTCAAAATTCTTGTTGTAATGTCTTGCTTAGTTTGTGCTCATGAAGTCCTCATCAATGGAAGCTTGGCTACCTCCATCTCTCATTGGCATCTTTGGCTTGTGTCTTGGCTTGGCTTGGAATCAATTTGGCATGGTAAAACTAGTTGTAATAGCTTCTTGAAGATATTTGTGCATTATAAATTTTTACCAAAATAGCTTTGTAATCAATTATATATTATAACTTTGCATTCTTTCTTCTTATAAATGACGTTCATGGCCTCTCTATTTATAGATTTTTGTAAATGTATAGAATCAACTTGAACCATCTATCTCAAGATTGAGATGTATGGTTGATGATGAATTCAATTTTTAGAATAAATTTTTTAATTATCCTCATCATGACATTGGAAGAAGGGGAAATTAAGAGGCATGGAGGGCATCATATAAGGCATTAATGAGGCATAGAGAGCATAAATGCTAATATTTGTGGTATTTATGGCCTACGGATGTCTTCCAAAGAAATGAGGTTACTTGATGATGTGTATATTCAATATTCATTTCCAAAAATAAGTATTCAACAAGTTTATATAGAGTTCTTGATAAGTCTCTAATTTGGTTCAATTAGCTCTTAAGCATGATTAAGCACTTTATGCATAAATTACTCAAATTGATTAGAATGCCTTGTTATTGGTCCAAAATTTGACTGGGTTAGAATTGAAAGTTACTATCAGATGCATAGGAACCATATTCCCATTTAGGATGTTACAAAAACAAATAACAAAGGTGCATGTCTTGTGAAAAATATTTGATAAGAAAGAGCAATTTAGAGTACCTAGGTGCAAATTTGGCATTTTGACTCAGAATGATCTGATCAAAGTTAGCTAGCCCATAAATTACATTTCCCCATTTAGGGATACCCTGGCCAAAATTAGCACTTGAATATGTCATTTTTACATCATTTAGCATGTTTTAGTATTTTTAGGCTAAATTGTGCATTTTGGGTGGAAATTGATCAAAAGCTTAGTTGGAGTTTATTGGTGGCCAGTTTTAGGTGTCTATAGTTTGCCCCTATTTGGGAAGATGTTGCAAGATATAATCATAGTAATATCATCTCAAAGAATGAAAAGGTCCTGCATGCCTACAACTGTAATAATGATAAACTAACTGTATGATGCCCCCTCAAAGGAATGGTTAACATAATTAAGTTGGTAAATGGCCCCTCAAAAAGAAAATAGTGAAATGAGGGGACCAAAGAAAGGAAATATGATGGGGTGAATATACAATGATATTGAAAAAATAGTCAAAATCATTGAGAATGTAAGTGGGACGGTGCACAATGGTTTTTCTAAAGGTGGTTCTAAGCATTATACCCTAATAGTGGCAACATGGTATGATAACATAATGATTTTCCAAAAGGAAGTTATAACAATTGAGAATATGGATTTGCCTTAGGATAAAAAAAAAGATAATAATATGCCCCTGTATAGGTAGAAAAAGTAAAGTGGTGATAACACAATGATTTGCCTAAAGGTTGTTATAATCATTGCTAAATGCAGGTGGGATAATATGTAATTATTTTCCCATAGGAAATTATAACCATTGGAATTTTATTATGACAAACATGATAAACTTGGCCAAAGAAGATGATGACTTAACATAGAGGGTAATGATGAATTGGAAAAACCTACTGGTAGGGAGATGCACGTCTAGACTAATAAAGATTGAAATTCTTTCATGGTTAATTAATATATTTGGGATAAGATTGAGATTGATTTGGGATGTTAGTGCTAAAGAGATGCCACCATCACTGAATAGACTTCTTGAATCTTAGGTTTGTTGTAGTACATATCAGTAGGCATCATGGTATAACATCATGAGGACTTGGATGAAATATGCATAAGGACTAACATATGTAATCTAATACTCAATAGAAACCATGATGATAATGTAAGCATATGAATATAGATTAATTCAAGCATAAGTGTGGGAAAGGAAGCACCTAATGAACACACATAAAATTAATCAAGGCAATAGTGCTAAAATTAAATAAACAGGTAGACACACAAACAAAACAAGTATAAACAAATAAACAAACTACACCATAGAAACCCTACAAACATTGCCCCTAGAAAATAGGCAATAACTTAACAAATGAGCAAAATGAGGGATTAAAATAAAAGGAAAGGGGTGGCTAAGATATCTCAATATGCACTAGGAAAGTGGATTCTACCTACATAGTTCCATGGATGTAATATCCAATAAAAAAATTTAGGTCAAATGTAGTTCTCCCAAAGAATGGAAAGAATGTGATAACTGAGGAAAAAAATAGAATGGAGGTGATAGAATATTATGAATGGTCTTGTAAAATGGCAAGTGCATGAGAGAAAAATGCCAAAAGTATGGGGGAACTAAATGACAAGTTATTTGCTTGTAACTTAGTAAGGGTTCTCAGAACCTTAAGGCAAAGAAGTGGTTAATGTTTTTGTTCTTTTCTAACAATTTTACAAATGTTTTTGAAAGTTTGGAAGTATCTCAACTTGATCAAGAATGACGAGACACCAAATGGTTCAAGCTCACAAAATAGTCAGATAATTTAAATTAGGGTTACTCATAAAATGGTGAGTGTGGCTTAGGTTGCTTGAAAAATGGTGAGAGCATGGCTTATGTTTCTCACAAAATGGTGAGAATGTGGCTTAGGTTTCTCACAAAATGGTGAGAGTTTTGTTTAAGTTTCTCACAAAAATGGTGAGAGCATGGCTTAGAAGGTTGATTGAGCCAACCTCAACAAGTATTAAACATTGCCTACATAGTCCTAGAGTAGGACTTCAAGTCACTATAGTTATACCCTTACAGTGGAAGAATTTGACTAGTGTAGCAATCAATTCAAATAAAATAGGCACATTTGGTAAAAAAATTCATAATATGACATAGGAAGTGGTGATTTGGTACGTCAAGGCTTAATGTTACTTCTAGATTTTTCATAGGTGGTCATAACTAGAACACAATGCCATAGATCAATGGCACTAATTTTCCCAAAGGTAGTTATAGTTAGTAGAAAGATCAGTGGTAAGAAAGGAACAAAAAAAGAAGGATGCAACTACCAAAATTTTTGTCACATTTTCCCAAAATACAATCTCTATCTAAAGTAATTGAACCAAATGATGAAACTAATTAGATACCTCGATGTTAAAACTACGTAATGAATGGAAAAGACCAAGGTTAAATGGGGTAGGCTTTAGAACACACTGGGTCGATAGAACAAAAGTAGAAAGTGGATATGATGAAGAAGATGGATAAGGATGGTATTTATACAAAGAATAATAGTGATAAAATGACATAATTGAAATGGTCCTTATAGAAAATACACCTTATCATTCAAGCATAGTACCACTTGAGATGAATAATATTCATTAGCTTAAGAAATTCATCACTATTTGGTGTAGCAAGCCTATATGCTCTTGATCCATAATCTACAGTAATGAGGAAAGGCTCTATCCAATTGGTTTGAATTCACCTTTATGCTTCTTCTCAGTCATGGTATTCTTTTGGTTCTCTTTAAGAATAAGATCACCAAGTTCAAATTTTATATACTTAACATATCGATTATAGTGTCCTTTGAGTTTATTTTGATATGATTGAATATTTTTGAGCATAACTATACATTTTTAATCAATTAGGTCTAGCTGTTGCAGGCAAGCTACTTGATAGTCATGATCATCTAGGGCATGCCTAAAAGAGATGTGTAGTGAAGGCAATTTGAAAATTTGACTTCAATGGGAAGGATGGCTTCAGTACCATAAACAAATGAGTAAGAAGTGGCTCCTATGGGGGTAAAATTATTGATATGATATGCCCAAAGGGTAGGGAATATCTATAAGTAAAAATCACAACTAACATCATTGACAATATTTTTAAGAATATTGACAATAGTTTTGTTTGATTTCTTGGCATAGCCATTACCTTGTGGGTAATATGTTATAGAAAAATGTTGTGTGATGTTTTATTTAGTAAAAATCTAGTCTACATCCTTATTCTTGAATGATCTTATATTATTAGATATAATGTCAGAGGGGATACTATAGCGGAAAATGAGATGGTTGAAAATGAATTTGGAAATTTTCTTTCTAGTCACATAAGTGAGGGGTATAGCTTCAACCCACTTAGTAAAATATTTAGTGGTGGTAAGGATATGTTTATGGTTATCAGATGAATTTGGTTTAATATTCTTAATGAGGTCAAGTCCCCGTGTAGAAAACGGCCATAGTGTCAACATTAGTTTTAGAATTTTTGTTGAAGCATGAATCAGATTAGCATGTTGTTGACATTTGTCACATTTTTTTACATATACAATAGCATCTATTTCCATTAGAGGACAATAATAAAAAGTACATAAGAGATTTTTGGATAGGATTTCCCCACTAGAATGAGTTCCACATACTCCTTCATGAACTTCTCTTAACACTAGTGTAGACTCTACCAAAGTTAAACAATGAAATAGAGTTCTATCAAAATTGTGATGGTAAAGGGTAGATCCAAGTATATTATAATTAGTGGAATGATGAATAAAGGATTTGGTTTGTTTTTGAGATAGGTTATGTGGTAGAAATTTTTCATGAAGGTAGTTGTAAAGGTCTAATTACTAGATAGAATTAGGACCAACAATATCATAAATCATGGCAATGGTTGAAGGTTCATGAGTTGGTGTTGATAAATTCTTGACAAGGAACTGATACTCTCTAGATTTATATATTTATCAAATTAGAGAGACAATAGTAGCCATGGCATCTACAATTCTATTACTATCCCTTGGTATGTGCTGAAACTAAATATTGGCAATTTGTTGCTTAAGAGTGTTGACCATGGCTTTATATGGAACCAACTTGTCATCTTTGGTCTGAAAATGATCTATGACCTAATTTATGATTAACTAAGAATCACTATAAGCTTGGATATGATATTTATTCCAATGCATTACTTTTCAAAGTCATATAACAAGTGATTTATACTTTTCCATGTTATTTGTACAAGGAAAGCTAATTCTAAATGATTTATGAATTAGATTGCCCTACAGTGTAATAAATAATAGGCCTACCCCTAATCTATGGATAGTAAATGAAAAATAAAAATATAGTTTCTAGGGATGATCCCCAAGGGGTGTGTCAATGATGATCATTATGGATTCATCAGGAAATTGCAATATGAGTGGTTGTGTGTCTATGAGAGGTGCTTCAACAAGTTAATCTATAAGAACATGTCCCTTGATTTCCTTCTGATTGACATAATCTATGTCAAACTCACTAAGAAGCATGATCCATTTATCTATTCTAACTTTCAAATCTATTTTAGATAGTAGATACTTAAATGGATCTACTTTTGAAATGACCATGGTCTTATTATTCAACATGTAATGGCATAGTTTCTAAACTACAAAGACCATGGCTAGACAAGCCTTTTCAACATGTTTATATATATGTTTATATTTAACCAAGGTAAAACTTAGGTAGTATAAAACATGATCTTTTCCATTGTCATCATGTTGAGCTAAGAGTGTCCCTAAAGCATGGTCAGTATTTGATAGGTATAACAAGAATGGCTTTCTTGGCATAGGAGGTAATAAAATAGGTGGATTAACAAGATAATATTTGAGTTGTTAAAAATATATTTGAAAATGATCATCCCAATGAAATATAACTCTCTTCTTCAAAATGTGTGTAAATGGATGGTACTTATCTACTAACTAAGAGATGAAGCATCAGATTGACTAGATCTTACCCTACAAACTACAGAGTTGCTTTTAATTGGTTGGTGGTGGCATCTCAATTATAACATGGAATTTAGATGGATCGACTTCAATAACTCTACAAGACATGATGAATCGAATTAATTTACCTATATTTACACAAAAAAAACATTTATGTGGATTGAGTCTGACTTTGTACTCCTTTAATATTTCAAATATCTTACGTAGCACTATTGAATGGTCGACCCTAGTTTTGGATTTTCCTAATATGTCATCAACATAGTATTCAACAATATCATGCATCATATCATGGAATATGATAGTCATGGCCCTTTGATATGTAGACACAACATTCTTAAGGCCAAATGGAATTATCTAATAATAAAATGTTCCCCATGGAGTGGTGAACATTGTTTTATGTTGGTCTTCTAGTGTTATTATAATTTGGTTATATCCTGAAAATCCATCTATGAGTGAAAGAATTTCATAACCCACCATGGATTCAATGATCATGTCAATATTAGGCAAGGGAAAATCATCTTTAAGACAAGATTTATTTATTTCTCTAAAATTAGTACAAATTCTGATCCCTTAAGGCTTTTTGCTAATAGGCACCACATTAGAGATCCATTTGAGTAGTCAATGGATCAGATACATCCTACTACTAAGAGTTTTTCCAACTCTTTATTTACCAATACAATAATGTGAGGATGTATCTTACATAGATTTTATTTTACTAGTTTGGCATCATGATTAACCACAAGGTGATGCAGCACCAAGGTGAGGTCTAAACATGGCATGTCAGAATAGGCCCCTACAAAAATATCTACAAATTCTCTCAATAGAGCTGTAAACACATCATGTTCCTCAGTGAGTGATGCACCTAATTTCATCCATTTTAGGTCTAATAGAGTCTCGATGTTTACCTCTATTGTATCTTTGACTAGAAGGGTTGAACCATCTTTTAGGATAGTAGGTAATGACTTGAACTATTGGATTATGTCAGGGTCCTCTCTTAGGACTTGCTCTTCAACTTCTCCTAGGCATGATGAATTTGAGTCCCCTAATGGGAGATCTGGCCATGTGATAAAACTAGCTAGAAATTCTTGAAGAATTTTATCATATATTTGTTGTTGCTCAAAGCTAAACTTAGATCTATAGGCAAGTTCATCATTGGTGGTCTCTTAATCTAAATTTGAAGAAAAATGAACACCCCCATCTAATGGCACCTAAAATAGGTTTTCACCACTAAACTAGCCTTTATCTTTACTTTTTCCTTGGTCAAAAGTCAGCTCAAAGAGGTTTTCACTTTGGAACCTCAATGTTTTACTTATCTATTTCTGGTTAAGGGTGTTCACTTACTCTCCAAAATAGGCTTTACGATCCAATATGATTAAGAATCCTAATTTGTGATCTCCCCATATAATGTTGTCTCTAAGGCCTAAAAAGTCATAGAATGCCTCACCATTTTGGAACTCATCAATTGATAGACTAGATTCTTGTTGGTCCCAATCTATTAGTTAGGGATAATATAATGGCAATGGGTTGTGATGAATGGCTAGTGTAAGCATACAAATGGCATTATTATCAAATAGGTTAGTTTCATCTAGGTTATCAAAGGTGAGGCTATGATTAAAATCTACTTTGTTGTTAGCATCATCATCACTTATCACTAGTGATGGAGTTTGAATAAGATGTGTGGGGTCAACCCCAGGTGGTTTAAATCCAATTTCATAATGTCTTTCATACTTGGTCATGAAAATTAGCTCAATGGTTCCTTGTTGATTCAGTTTGAGGCCTCTTCTTTCATAATTGTGATGCTCCATGATCTTATTAGGAATAAGATACTTTATATTTTTATAATAATCAGCTTGGTTGTCATCAAATAACAATGATTCATCCCCTTCAAGAGGGTCAAGTTATAGGCCAGATGCTAGTAGAAATGTGATATGTCCCATATCTTTGTTCTTTTGTTGCCAATGCATATGTGGGGTGACTTTAGGTCACCCAAAGGTTTTTAGATTTTGAGGAAGATTGGCAATATGAAATGTATCATGGGTTATATACTCTCCAAATCCATTATCTAAAATGGTGAAATGATTAGAAGCTTCAAGAGGTGGCATGTGGGAAAGGGAATCCAAGATATTAGGATCTATGAAATTATTTGGTAAAGGATCAATAAGTATAGACTTTCCTTTATCCTAATTATAACTTGGATTCATGTCATACTAATAATTTTAGCTTTGAAATTCAGCCTCAAGATGTTTGTAGTGTTCATATGGGTATAAATCTCCTAGAATATTCACTTCCATCCCTAAGTGGGAAACTTGATACATTGGTCCAGCATTGATGGGACTACATGAATTTCATGTAACTAGGCCTACCTAGAAGCATATTGCATGATAACTCAAGATCAATCACATTTCAAAGTGTATCATGGGTCAAAGGCCCAATGATAACTAGCAAACTAATGGTGTGTTGTGATTCTCTTTCCTAATTATCATAGGCTTTGATGGTTATTGTTTTTAGTTGGAGATTTACCATTGTGTACCCAAGAATCTTGATGAGCTTTATAGACACTATGTTGAGGATGGATCCATTGTCTATAAGGAAACATTTCACTTTATGGCATCTTATATAACCATCATGTATAATGGATTATTATGGAGTGGGCCAAGGGAAGACATATCACTTTAGTTGAATGTGACTTTTTAGGCTAGAGCTAGGTGTCCAACCAAAGCTTAAAATTTATCAGGGGATATGTCACTAGAAATAGTGGATTGGGTCAATAACTCATTCAAGATGTTTTTATAGAGTATTGACATTCACAAAAAATCTAAAATAGAAATTTTTGCTAGTGTTTTTTACAATTATTCCATAATATCAAACTTCTTGTCTTGATTAGTACTGAATGGTTTATTTTGAGGCTAAATAGTTGGCTAGATGATAGGCAAAGTGGTAGATGGTTATGGGCCTAGGATATTAATCTTTGAACTCTAAGTTGTGATTTCACAATTGGGATTAAATACTAGACCATTATTGTTAGCTAATGTTGGGAATGGTGTGTGACCAGACAAGGTAAGTCTCAGTTATCGGTGCACTAGCATGTGGTCACATGGAAATGATGAGTTATCCATATAAGGTCCAAAAGGAGAAGTCCTATTTTTTCTAGTTTTTTTGTATGCAGTTATAGGTCAAAGAAGGATTATCCATGTAATTTAGCTGAATATTATTGTTTAGGAATGGTCTAGGCTGATTAGTGTTTGGTCTAAGACTAATGGAGATGGTATTAACGCTATCCCCTGTAATATGACCTACAACCCTATTGTAGTCATGTGTAACTACATGGTAGGTTTTTTGGTCATTAACATTATGACCTTGGTTTTATCCATTATTATATAATTATGGGTTTTGATACTAATTTTGTTGATTCTATTGGTTTGGCCTTTGATTTTGATACTATTGATTTTGTTGCTGCACTGGCTATTATTGTTATTATTGTTGATTATTTTGTTGTTGATTTTTATGTCTGGGAAAGGGAATTTGATAAATCTCAAGAGTTTGATTATAATTGGAAGCACCATTATCCAATTTTATCTCCCCATTCTCAAACATATTCTCAATTAAATGATTAATTTAGACACATCTTCATAGATTATGCCTATTGATCCAATGATAGTCACAAAATTTATTTTCATGGTACCAATTAGGATAAGGAATGCCTTGAAAATAATGATTTGGTATAGGCAAAATAATAATATTAGTGATACAAAGCTTATGAAATATAGACTTAATAGATTATCCTAGGTCACTAAAGATATGATGTGCAAGCACAGTTCTCCTAAGAGGAGGGATTTGCAATGGTAATGGTTGTTATATTTGTTGTGTAGGTCTTGGTTATTGTGCTTGTGGTATTCGTTGGAAAGGTTAATAGGTAGTATTAGGCTAAAAAGGTGGTGTAGATGATTTTTACACCATTTTTACATGATGGGATTCGATTGCTCCATTTCCAACAACATTCCTATTACGGTTGAATTACTTCGGTCTTTCTTGGTTATTAGTATGTGTTGATTATGATGTTGACACTTAAATGAGATTTTAGTGTTGGTCATTTCCCTAATTAGTACCTTGATTTTGATTAGTTTAATTAATCTTGATGACTCCTTTATTGATGAACACCCGCTTGATCAATAAACCTTTATCGATTATTTTTTTGAAAGTATGTGCACATTATAGTTCCAAATGATAAGCTATCTCACTATGAATTTTTTTGTTAAACACAGTGGATAATTTTTTATCTAGTAAATTATGGGTGAAATGGCTTGTAAGGTCTCTTCATTGCTATAAATAAATTATAAAACTATCACCAACTTTTTGCTTTGCTTATGTTAAGTCCACTAATGAAATTTCATGCTCGAGATTATAGGCAACGTGTTGCATAAATTTATCAAAAATATTATCAAAATCCATTTCTAAATTTTTGGGTAACTTTAAAAATCACTCCAAGGCTTTTCCAACCAAGCTCGTTGGAAACAACAACAAAAGGTATATGTTGTTATATGCCACTGGTTGACATGTGACAAAAAATTTGGTCAAATGAGTCTTAGGGTCACCTTTCCCTTTATATTTATCAAATTTAAGTGGTTCATATACTAGATGAAATGGTATCTAAAAATACTTCATGTTGAATGGATAGGAACATACATCATCTAATTTGAATTTTTTATTTTATTTACCAGCTTGAATGTTAGCAATTACATCCTTCATCTGTTACAATTCTTGGGATAGGAAACTAGAAGGAACATTAGTTTGAGGGAGAATATTTGTCTAGATAGATGGTTAGGAGGTCATAAGGGGAACATTTTTACTAGGGTATGATGGAGATATCTATTAGGGTACAATGGTTTTGTTGGGGGATGAACCATGAATATGCATACATGGATTAGGATGTACTTGAAATTACACATTTGGTTGTGTGATATTCTATTTTGGGCTAGTCACAAATGTTTTATTTGGAGGATTTTATGGTGGGGAAGGAGGGATATAAATATACTATGCCTAATATGGTTGAAAGAGACATGATGCTAACCAATCAAAACTTGTTGTTGAGTGGGAACAAGAACCTATCTCTAAATTTATGGCACATTTTGAACCAATGGTTGTCGAGTAGGTATTTAAGAAACATGGGGACATCCTTATTGCACAAATACCTATGAGGATGTAAAAATAGGTTAAATATTTAGCATTTGTCATTGACCAATTTTTACACATTATTGATTAGTCATTTCTTGGTTTTGAATTGGCATATTGGTCTGTGACTAAAGATCTATGTTCATTGTTACCTGGTGAGGTGAAACATTTATTGCCCCTAATTGAGGTGGAAATGTATTTTTCCTATATTGTGTTGATACACTATATTTTTCCTACTATTGTGGAATACTATTCATTACCTATTGAGGAGTAAGATTCATCACATTCTATTCTTGATGCGTGACATTGGCCATTGTTTGATTACCTAATCCTATAGGTTGCAAAATTAAGGAAGTTGTTGATTAAGGTTGGGGTGTAATAACACCTATTCCTTGGTATGATGATACACTCATGGGATTAACTACAAGCACATATTGTTGGCTAGTTATTTATGTGTTGTTACCACTTTGATTAGGATTGGATGTTGTTTGCACATTATCCACTACATTTGGCTCACTATTTTATGTAGAGGCTAAAGACATTTATTCAATAATAGGCATATACATCAAGTTATCTATAGAAGTGGTTTGCATGAATGGGTTGAAATTTAGATTCTCTTGTCTAGTTAACTCTATAAACACTCATGTTGAAGGAACTAGGTCAATGAGAGGCTTACTTACCATGTTCATCTCAATGAAATCACATGTTATATTTAGGTATGTTTGATATGATATCTACATTTAGTTAAAGTGATCTTCCATGATGTTTTTTCCTCGATTAGATATATTAGGTTCTTAGTACATTATTTGGACTAGAGTCATAGGATTGCTAGAAGAAGCCTTATGGGGAAATCTTACTAGACTTGGTAAATTTTCATGGGGGAAGTCTATTGGAAACTTGTCCCCTACCTCTATGGCCCTAATCAAAATCTCATCTTTGTTCTGTAAAAAATGTCACTCAAACAAAAATAGATTATACATGGAAGCTATATTAGTAGAATATGACTATTGAATAACTGGCTCATCCACTATGGGTATTGTAGCTAGATATTGTGTGGTTTGCTCTTGGTCTTATTCTAAGTAAGGTGGTGTGTTAACTAGATAGTTATCCAATGGATCTTGGATTTGTGCCCCTAATTGAGTAGTATAAGAGGGATAAGAATCCATCTCATAAGAAATATTATCTGCATAGGGGTCTTGCACCATTTCTTCCTATGCCACCATATTACTAATCCCTAGATTATTCATGAGTCCACTATGAGTGTAGGAATATATTTTGGGATCCATAGTCAATGTTTTATGATAAAAGGTCAAAGAGTTATACATACTCTAAAAATGACAATGTCTAAAATAGATGATGTTCTAACCTAGTCTAGATTCATCAAAAGGATCAAAAGGTTTATGCAAAGCTTTGTAAGGAAACAAGATATCATAAAGTATCTAACATTTCAATGTTCACACAAAGATAATCAAGTAAATGGACCAAAAATGAAAATACCAAACTCTAAGGTTGAAGTGTTTCAAATTATTCTAATCTAGGAATTTAAAATTTTCTAGATCTTTTGGCCAAATGCAATGTCAAAAGCTAGGCTCAAAGAAGGCATGCACTAGGAATCTTATCCAAATATCCTTAAAAGCTAGACTTTGAAATTGATGAAATTTTTAATCTAATAGATTTGGAACATTTCTAATAAACACTAGGCATTTGATTCTTGGACATGAACTTGATCAACTAGGTATAAGGTATGAAACAAAAGGCACTTTAGAAATAGTTTATTTTCTCACAAAAAATGCTATAAAACTTGGTTATTTTGTCAAAAAATCTAGACAAAAGTGAATAGTTTAACTATTTTAGACAAAATATCACAAAAGTAAACTTGGATTGTTCTAAAAATGTAGGAACAAATTTATAACTCTATGCAAGAAGGTCTATGAAATAATATTCAAAATGCCTTAGGTAGGTTAACAATGCTATAGTACCCAAACATTATGACAAAAAAGTTTGTTTTAAAAAAAAAATCTAATGAAAAGTCATGTTCCCATGATTTTTATAGCGTAACACTACCTTTCTTGACTAAAAATGATTTGGTTCATAGACTCAAAGTGTAATTATTTAGCATAAAATGGCTTAAGTCTATCAATTGATGATAATGAATATGAGTCTTAAATGGCCTTCAACCCAAATTAGAAATTAAACCTAAGTTACCTCAAGTTTAGTGAAAATGGAGAACCCACTTAACACATCAACCTTATGAACTTGTAAAGGTGCAATTTTGAATTTAGATTATAAGTGAAGGACTTAAAAAACTTTGGTAAAGGTCTAGACTTAATTGGGCAGCATAACTGCACCAAATAAGATGATATGACTCTTAAGCTTTTGAAAAACTTTGAACAAGGAAAATTGATGATCTAACATGAGCAACATAAAGCCTATTTATTCAAAGGAAAATTTGGACTATGTGTTTATTTTTGATTGTTTGTTTACACCATGTTTTGACTTTAAAAAAAACATTAATCTAGAATACGATGCCCTAATTAATCACTCTTAGATCCTAAATTGGTAAGGTTTCTTGGTATTGTTATAATCTATCAATATATATCATTTGAGAGGATTTTAAATGTTCATCCAAAAGTAAATATGCATTATATAGTACAGTTTTTATACCCCCCTTATCTCAAATGACAATACTAGCACATGGACCTTGAGGTGCACCTTACACCAAAAATACTTTTAAGGTAAGTAGGGATTTATCTAAGATCTAATGAGTTTATGAATGATCTAGGGAAATAAATTACACAATGATTTTCATGCCAAGAAATGCAAAATAAAAGCATGGATTTTGGGTTCATATCACTTGGATTGTTGCAAAAAGGTCTAGTCCTTTTTACAACCACTACATCTTGATGTTCACTCAGTGTAGTGCGATGTTCAAAGTGCCACAACATCCCATGTGCAACTCCAAAGGAGCCAAATTAAGTCAATGTTGGAAGATGAAACCCTAGGTCAACACTTTACTAAATAACTTGTGGGAGGTGATGAGGTCCCCCTCGCAAGCCAAGATCGCATAAAAAATAAATAAATCATGAAATAGAAAGACTTTAGGGTCATTTCAAGGTCACCCATACTTTGATGAGTTTCTGGGGAGTGCTTTAGATGACTTTCTTTCTAAGCCTTGGACTAGGCTATTTGCAATAGGAATGGTGATTTTGATTCCAAGGGTTCCCTATAGGGGACAAATGGAAGATCATACACGTAACATCGCTCTTTTTTCCAAAAAAAAATTGATTAAACAAATATTGAAAACAAAAATAGACAAGTGTGTTTAATTTTAAGCCCAAATGAAAGATTTGGTGGTGTTCATTTGACCCCTTGGTCTTAAGATTGTGAACTTTGAAAACATTCATCTAAGCATATAAATTTTTCATTAAACACCAAAATAAAGTTCCTAATTTATTTTTAAACATGCAAAAGGTGACTAAACATGTTTTTATCAAATGTGAAGCTTAGTCCTACAACAAAAATATTAGCATGTCCCTTAGATTTGAATCTATTTTTAGTTTGAAACAATGAACTTTAGGAAAAGAGCTCTCGGGTCTATGTTTTAAGAAAAACATAGTGACCAATGTTAGTTTCTATAACCGATGATGGTTACATTTTCTAACTAATGTCAATTATCCAACCAGCATCGATTATACCAATGTGACCTATGACAAGTATACAATCGATGTGAGTTTTACTAATTGATGTTGGTTAAGATATACAACTAATTTTGGTCTTAATTTCTGATGTCTATTACTATTGAAAACCATGGCAAACAAAAATGACAAAATAAAGTTAAAAAATTAATTTGCAAGATTTTTAATGGCCCAAATGAATATTTTAAATCTAGAAAATGATCTTATTTAGGTGTGAGATGTATCTAGTCCCACCAAGCATGCCATTATGTGATCTAAGAATTTGACTCAATAGATGGTGGTTATTATGGTTTTAGTTCCAAAATGAAAACAAGATGAAAGAAACACACTAACTTGCATAACATCTCTAGGCTTAGACACTAGGGAGAGCTTAGTTAATAAACATAAATGAAACACATAACTAAAATGCAAAAGAAAATTTATTTTACCTTCCTTGGATGCTCTAAAATGCTTGTTGTAGTGGCTTGCTTGGTTTGTGCTCATGAATTCCTCATCAATGGAAGCTTGGATACCTCCATCTCTCCTTCACACCTTTGTATTATGGATTGGCTTAGCTTGGAATCAATTTGGCATGGTAACATTAGTTGCAATGGCTTCTTGAAGATATTTGTGCATTATAACTTTACACCAAAATATCTTTGTAATCAATTATGAATTATAACTTTGAATTCTCTCTTCTTAAAAATGATGTTCATGGCCTCTCTATTTATATATTTTTGAAAATGTCTAGAATCAACGTAAACCATCTATCTTAAGATTGAGATGTGTGGTTGAGGATTAATTCAATTTTTGTAATTAACTTTATAATTATCTTCATGATGACTTTGGAAGAAGGGGAAATTAACAGTCAAAGAGGTCATCATGTAAGGCATTTATGAGGCATGGAGGGCATGAATCTTGATATTTGTGGTATTTATGGCCTAGGGATGTCTTCCCAAGAAATGAGGTCTCCTGATGATGTAGAGATTCAATATTCATTTCCAAAAATAAGTATTCAAAATTTTTCCATGGAATAATTGATTAGGCTCTAATTTGGTTTAATTAGATCTTAAGCATGATTAATCACTTTGTGCACAAATTACTCAAATTCATCAGAATGCCTTGTTATTCATCTAAAATTTTATTAGGTTGGAATTGGAAGTCACTATAAAATGCATTGGAATGGTATTCCCATTTAGGATGTTGTCAACCAAAAATAACAAAGGCACGTGTCTTGTGCACAATATTTGATAGGAAAGAGCAATCCAAAGTACCTCGGTGTATATTTGGCATTTTGACTCAAAATGATCTAATCAAATTTAGTTGGCCCATAAATTCCATTGCCCAATTTAGGGATACCCTAGCCAAAATCTTGACTTGAATATGCTAGTTTAACATCAATTATCATGTTTTAGTGTTTTTAGGCCAAATTTTGCTTTTTAGGTGGAAATTTGTCAAAATATTGGTTGGGGGTTATTGGTGGCCACTTTTAGGTGTATACAATAACACTCTTACCTACTTTTGCATCACTTTCTAACCTTCCACTTGTCTACTTTAGTAATATTTTCTAGCTAAGTACACCCTTTTCAATTCATTGCTATTTATACGATAAATAATCAAATAAATTATTTTAAAAATAAGTAGATATTCATATTGTAGTATTTTATTTCTTGATTTACATAATCAACTCTTTTATATAGTTAGGGTTTTAAATTAATTCCCAAAATAGTTAAATCAGATACATACCTCACCTTAAAATGGGGGCACACATATTTGGCTTATCTTAGTGAAGATACCTAAATCTAGTCATAAGTAATTAATAATGTTGATTATTGACACACCATAAACCACTTGAATTACACCCAAAAACATGAATTTTATACTCCATTCCTCTAACAATTTATCTATATGTGGGTTTGAACCTCTATTCATCATCACTACTACACATGGTTTCCAAGTAAAATTAACAAATTGATTTGTGATATGTTCATACTATCTCCAAATCAAGATAGTTGTCCTTTATTCTCTATGAAAATTTTTGCCTATGTAGACGTGTCCATTTTTATATACCTATCCACATGAAGCGTCCTTACCCCTATGCTAAATAAAAACTAGTTTGAAAATTTTAATTATTATTTTGGGTCTTCTCGCATATTTTTTAAGTTCAAATAAATGAAATTGTTAAAAGTTTTCACTATAAATACATATCAAAGGTCATTTATTATTCATATCTTGACACAATATATTGATTAGTTATATACTATTTCACATTGAGAAAATATTCCCTAGTCTTACCATATTCGAGATCATTCACAAGAATCAGTCATAAGATAACTTTATAGCATCTCAAAGAGAATTAAGAGTTATCATTTGTGAGTATCAAAGCCATATTTTTAGTTTCATACGTTAATCACCTAAAAGTTTTATTTGAGTGATAAAAGTGCTACTTGAGACTATCTATCCCTAAATTATCCCTATACCTATTACTAACAAAATTTGACTTTTTAGTCGAATTGGGGCACCTATATGTAAAAACATGACTTTATAGGTCTATAAGAGGTCAAAAATATTTCCATGAGATGTTTCATAGGTCATTTTATGCCATTCAATGTTATATTAGCCTTGGTCACTTATTTGGTTAGTCTCTCATGTCATTTTAGGTCATTTTGAGGGTCAAAATAGTGCATTCAATATTTTGTATGGGTTTGTTGGGAAATGTGAAAGTGTCAAAATGTGATGTCATGTCCCATGTGTCATTATAAGTCTTAGATAAATGACACTACTAAAAATTTGGTAGGTTATTTAGAGAAAAGTTAGTGTTCTTAAGGAAAAAGGAGAGAATGGCACTTGTATAGCCTCATTGGGAAGTGTGCCACTTAGATAACATTGAAATGTGACTCTTCAGATTCCAAAAACTCAATACCACATTTTTTATATGTATATTTCATTTCTTTATCAAAAAAATTTTACTTCCTTTTTACCTTTCTAGACACACTAAAGTAACCTACAACTTTGTGTTTGGTACAATCAACAAAAGTAGTTTCAAAATAAATGATCTTGAGGGTGTATCATAAACTTAGATACCTTTTTTTCATAACAAGAATGCAAGGAATGAATAAATTTTATTTATGAATCATCAGTTTGAAGTTGACTTTGCAAATCTATTAGTTATTTTATGTACCCTATAGGTTTTTCCTTGGTTTGAGAAATTATGTATGAACCAATTACCAATTTTGATGTCAGATGATTTTGACCTCCTCACAAGTATAACATTATTTTTTTCATGTTTTAAGTTTATTTTATGAATAATTCACCTCAATTTTGGAGACTGGTCCATTTTGGGTTGATTGGTAGGTTTCTAATCTTTTCAAAAAAATTATGCTTTTTGAATAGTCACAGAGGGTTGTGTTAGTGTCATTTTATATTTTCAATGTTATCCTAACTCCTTCCACCTTCCAAGATAATATTATAGATCATACCTCATTTGGTTGTAGTCACAGAGATAATGAAGCAAGTTATCCTTATTACTGTTATACATAGTCAATCATGGTAAACCACTGTATAAAACCCATATGGCATGTTTATATAAGTTTGGTGGAGATTTCAAAGAAATTTTGTATCCTTTATACCCATGAATTACTAAGCTAGGTTTTATTTTATACAAAATGAGGAAGTGTGTAGTCATTTTCAACTTTTTCACTTAGTCTACCTATCTAATACAACTCACAATGTGCATTTACATAAGTTTAGAAGGGAGGATTATGTTGAAATCAAATTTTTGATTTGATCCATGTTTTCATAGGTTGGGGAGGAGCCATGTTGACTTTTTAAGGTGATACCATGGTTATTTAGAGGCCAAACACTGTGCATAGTACTTGAGATTTCTTCACTACTTATATATGAAATGTTATAAATGGCATTAGCATTGGTAGAGGACTGAGGTACTTGCATGATGAAGTTGAAACATACTAAAACCTTATTGATGACCTAGTGGAAGTTTCAATTATTATATACATGTTAGGAATGATAAGTTGGTAAATAGAGTTGAGAATCAATTCAAAAATTTGAAGGACTAATTTCAGGTCCACAGTCCCTAAAAATGAAGAAACATGGGTCTAGAGGTTTTTTGAGAATGAAATATACCATGGTTAGAGCTATAGTTTCATTCTAATGAGATTGGTTAGTATTCATTATATAGTAAAAGACCTACACAAAATTATAATGATAGAGAATAAATGGAGAGTGGTCTCTTAGAAGCCCAAAGTTACCATAAAAAACACTGAACCTAGGTAGTTAACACCTATAAGTCTGAGCCCAAAAGAAGCACTTTTCATCCAAGTTGGTAATGTTGGGTCAGGTATTCACATTAGGATGGTCCAATATGGTTTAAAAAAGACTTCATGATACAAATATCATCAAAAGGGAGTAACACTAGGTGTTTTGGTTATCCAAGTACATTCCCATTTCATACACATGCACCTATGTAGGGTCAAGATAGTGATACAACATTGGTGCTAGAGTGGAAATTAAAGGTTTATAAAGGAGAAATCTAGTTAAAGTATACATCTTTTCACTTAAATGGTTTTAATGGAAAAAATTTTAGTATCATGAGCAAATGTAATGGTAAGCAAGGAAGCCTATAAGCAAGGGTAGGGAAGGGTTGTCTCAGTCAACGCAAAAAACTCAATTGGGTGAGTCTCAGGTGTATATGGAGATGAGAAATGAGTCTAAAGTATGGATAAATGATACTATAAGATTAAAAAAATCATATACACTATTTTTTATTTAGACACACATGATCACGTATACGTGACCCCCCTTCCAATCAAAAAATACAGTCAACATATTATCTCAATAAATAGGTAGTGGGTAAAGAGCATGGTCTTCTTGATGCTAGAAAGGTACAAGACTAATGTGAAATGGTTTTTAAAAATATAAAATTAAATTTAAATGATAAATTATGTCTTGAAAGTTTCTTTCTAAATCTAAACTATCCAAATACACCTACAAGAGTTTGACCTGTAGTTGACTATTTTGACTAAGGTAGAATGGTCTTAGTCTGACCAGTGACCCTAAATTGGATACATCAGATGGTGATTTAAGAACTTCAAAAGTGAATGTCGACTTTGTAACATTGTTTAACCTCAAATGGTTTTTAATAGGAGTCTTTGAAACCATGGATAGGCTTTTAAAACCCTTGTATACACCTATAACTAGGTTGATTATCACAGGCAGTAATTTAAAGAAGATATACCTAGATAATTGTAAGGCATGGGATGAAACAAATAGATAAAATAAACTATGAGAGAAAATAAGTGGGATATAGAGATTTTTTAAGAATTTATTTCAAATATGAAACAAACAAATAAAACCTACAAGTGTGAAGTTTGAAGCAAACACAATCAACTTTTCACTAAATTGTGCCATTTGTAAGGTTATAAAGAAGAAGGATAGTTTGGAGTAATGATTGGTGATAGAGAATATAAATAATTATTATTAATATAATGAAAGATATTTATGTTATTAAATTAAATGTAAGAGAACTCTAAATTGGATCATACATTGTCAACTCTTGAATGTCTTGCACACAGTCCTTCACCTAGAAGTTTGTCTTGAGCTTCTTATGTTTTGAGAGGTCAAATGACCTAGAAAAGGGTTGAATTTTTGTAGGGGAGCTACCCAATACTTGAATAAAATATTACATTAATTTTTTTATTTAATTAATAAAGGAAGTACCCCATATTTTGTCCTAGATAGGGGGTACTTTCCTCCTACAAGAACCCAACAGTTTTGAAAGAGGGTGATAAATAAATGAGTAAGGAGTTGTTTGGACACTTCAGGAGGGTTTGGAAAGTTGAGTCACATCCATAAAAATATGGGGAAAAAATAAGGGGGAGGTGAAACACAATATATTTCTCCATGTTCCTAAGCTTGTAGGAGGTTATCTTAATTTTTGGATCTAATTAGGATTAAAAATACATTGAAACATGTTTTTAGGACCATATAAAATGTTTTAAAGCATATAAACTTGTAGGGGAAGCCATGATAACCATTTTGGGTCTCAACTAACTTAGACCTACTAGTCAACGTCTAGATCTAGTGGCCAAATGAAGAGATAATCACATTTATGGCATGAGTTATGAATTTGAAAATGATGGAGTATGTTTTTGAGGCTAATATATAAGTGTTAAATATTATATATATAGTATAGAGGTTGAAAATAGTTTATTATTAAGCCCAAAACCCACCCAGACAAATAGAAAAGAGGGAAGCAATCTTGATAGGACAAATTTTGGATAACACATATTCTTGGAGGGTCTACATGGGAACAAAAGGAGTATAGAGGAGATAGAGGACGTCCTGATAAAATAATTTGTCCCATTTTTTTGAAACTTTAATGTGAGATATTTATGAACGAAGCTTAAGACCCAAAACTATTTAAAACCCTTACAAAACCCTTGTAGAGACTAGTTTGTGAAAATGGAGTTGTAGATGCACTTTAATGCACCAATTTAACCAAAATAGATATTGGATCTTGTAGAGGACTTATATAGGATACTTCACATGCTTTTGAGTTTTATGAAGTTATACGGATGGGGTACAAAATAAGATCTTTTTTACCATTTTTTGTATTTTTTAGGTTCTAAAAGGAGTCAAGAGATGAAAACAACTTTGTGTCAAATTTTAAGACTTAATATAACTCCCCATATCCATTTAATGATCTGAATCAAATTTTATGTAGCCTAACTAGGTGATTCAACTTAGCCATTCAAATATGGTATATTACACAAGCTAGGGAGAAGTGTGAAAAATCTAAGTAGATGGATTTTTAAGTTATCCCCGATGCTTATAGGGATATGGATCATCTTTACATGTGTCATTTACTACCTCCCATGTATTTTCATTGATAAATTATGACAATTTTGAGGCCAAGTGTGTAAGGTGCATGAGAGAACATTTTTTGGATAACAGATGATGATGGTTTAATTTTAGAGGTTTCAAAGGACCAATCATGAAACCAATGCATGGAGAGCAATGTTTTAGAGCCTCAAATTACATACCAATCATTGGAATTTATATTTATTAGTTATGGGATGTTCAAATAGAGGCAATTATGAATGTAATTTTTCTATGTAAAATGAGGAGTTTTTTGCCACTTTGCATGAGTTTGATGACTTTTATGGAAAATTCTATCTCTTTACCTTACATGGTTCATCCCATACCCTTTCCACATGCATAATTAAATCCTTGAAACAAATTTTCAAGTGTCCTTGTGATCCTTGGACTTCTCTCTCTCTCTCTCTCTCTCTCTCTCTCCTCTCTCTCTCTCCTCCTCTCTCTCCTCTCTCTCCTCTCTCCTCTCTCTCTCTCTCTCTCTCTCTCTCTCTCTCTCTCTCAAGTTAGAGAGAGTTATATAAGAACTAGCCATTTTAGTATTATATTAGATGATCCAACTGAGTATGGTGAATCCCTTCTCATTTTTATACCTTTTGATCAATAAAATTAATAATATTTACCTATTCCATGACTATTAATAGTGTTTTTTCTTGAATGTTGAATTTACTTAGTGAAGACTATGGATTCTTTAGTAAGTTATCACATTCTCTCACATATTTTATAGCTTCTTCCTGTAGGGCATGTGAAGTATTATAGGATATTTTCATGGTTTAAGTGAGTTATCCAATTCATTATCTCCCTCATATGACTCTTTTCTAGTCTTTATATCTTTACACATTAATCCATAACCCCAAAAAGTAACATTGATGTAAGAAGACATAGATTGGAGAGTGTATGTTTAGTTTGTTCTTTTATTTCAAGTGTAATATGCATATGGTTTCATGTTCATCAATTATATTTTGTGTATCACCTCCCTTATGTTAGTTTGGTTTCATTTATCTCTTTCCCTTTTTACCGTAAAAAGTTAATAGTAGTTGCAATCCTAAGTGGTACAATCAAGGGAGCTAGCCCTATCTAGAGGACTCACCTCATTCCTTAGACTACCCATAAGCATATAAGTGATTCCATTATGACACTTAGATGAGGAGATATTTTAATATCCTCAAAGGGTGAAAATCCAAGTGAAAATAGCTTTTGGCATGCTCAGTGGGACTTTTGCTCTAAGAGATTGAGATATTTTTGGTGTTATCTATCAATAATCTACCTTTAGAGGCATCTTTTCAAGCATCAATGGTTTACTTTAAAGACATATCAGAAGGTCAAGTATCCCAAGTTATCCTTTTAAGATTGATTGTAACATGTTTTCTTTGTGTTCTTTATTTCAATGAAGTTTCATGGCTGATTTTGATGTTGAGTTTTGTTCTCTACAAGTTGGTGAGACATTTCAAGCTTGTACCATTCCCTATTAATATGATCAAGTCCTTGGTCAATCTTGTCATGATACTTGATAAAAATATAATATGAACTTAATCAAATAAAATATGATATTTTTATCCCATTTATAGAGTATATTAGTCTTATAACTAGCCTTGTCAATGGTTTTTCTCCTCCTAGTCAACCTAGCCACTCCTCAAGCCAACCTATTTCCACCTTCAAGAAGATAGTCTTGGGATATGAGAGATATATGTTGGATATTGATATTAAAATGGGATGTGGTATATATATTCCTAATAATGTTATTAATAAGGTGAGATAAGCATTAGAGTTGATAAAAATATATTGGGTACTTATTAAGAGAGGCAATTGGCAAAGGCTCACAAGTGAGATGCTTGATGTGAGTGGTTTAGTCTCTTCCTTAGAGGATAGGACAGAATTTCATGAAATGTAACCTCACCATACCTATCAGCCCTTATATTTACTTCCCCAAGTTTCATACAAGTCACACATGACCCCTACTCATGAGCCAAATCAAGCCCATCAAAGTCATCCTTTTCCAAATTAGTTGGATGATAGAGTTGAATGAAGAAATATTGTGTTTGAAGATAATATTGATAGGAAAATTGAGTTGGAAAACATGCATATGAAAAAGTCCCTATTGGAATAAAATAAATTAGAGTTAAAACCCTCATTGACATTTCACATTGCATCCCCATCATGTCAAAAGGAGACCCATGATTCCAATGTCCTAAGTTATAATATAGTTGAGTCATGGGGAAAGAAAGAGGAGAAAAGTTTTCACAAAGAATGTGAAGTTGAGAAGACTCTTGATCCTATAAAAAAACCTCTTGACATTCATCTAGAAAAGGCTTCTAATCCTAACATCCTAAGATAGAGTAAGATATTGGAGTCATGGGGAAGGAAAGAAGATAAAAGCATTGTCAAAGAGTGTGAAGTGGAAAATGGAGTTGATCCTTTGCAAGTCCCTCCCACCCTTCCTCAAGAAGATAATTGTGTTCCATTTTAGACCTCATACATACCTCATACTTATGATGATTCCTATTATCTTAAATAAATAATTTTATAAGAGGATCTATCCAATAAAATTGAAGAGTTAGAGACCAAAATGAAATTGCTAAGTCAAGGTGAGATGGAAGGTTTAAACCCAAAAGAAGATCCTATCTCTAAACACAATCGATCTAACCTCCTTATAGAGAATTCCTAAGTTTAATCAGATGTGAATGAAGTGAATTACAAGTGGAAGGAATAAAATCAAGTTGTTTTAGATCAAAGTCTACCTCCCCTTCCTCAAGAGTTCTCAAAAGAACATCTTACTTTGCATTCTCAATCTGATTTTGTTCTCTATACCCCACCTCCACCAAATAGTTTCTTTTTTATCATCCCATAAAATTTTTATTTGATGGGCCCTATCATGTGGGAAAATCAATAAGATTAATTGGTTTGGAAAAATTTAGAAATCTTACCTAAAGAAGATCTAACTCTTTGGCAGCCTTATTGGGCTTGGTTACTAGATTTCAAGATGCCTAGTATTGACATCACTAAGAAGGAGTTGGAAGATGTTATAGCCCTTGAAAACAAGATGATATTATGAAATATGAGGTGCCATTTTTAAAAACCTCAATAGTTCATAATTGATGATGAAGAGGTAAGCTCTTGTGTTAAATCTCCTTGTGTTGGTTGATGATGAAGCATAGACTACTTGTGTTGAAGAAGAAATCTTGGAAGCAGTCCTTTTGGAATATAAATAAGAAGTTAAAGGAGTATATCTAGTTATTATCCTTCATTATGATGATAAAAGTGAATACGATGACTTATGGCAGAGGTTTGAAGATATTTTTAAAGAGTTTTGAATCTCTCAAGGGGCCTATAACTCCTTTAGGGCTAATTACAAGTGATGGTAAGAAAGATGACATTGTTCAAAATGTCATAGATGAACAAGAGTGCCATTGTTAAAACATTTCATAAGTGAGCAATAAAAAAAACCACATAAGCATATATAGGTTAAGACAAACCTCTATTGGCCTCAATCTTTCAAGAACAAGAAATCATTCCTTTTGAGACCATGCCTACAAAGAGAATGAAGGTTGATCATGTAAAAGAGAGTGGGAATCAACATGAATCATGTAAACAAGCTAAAGAGGAATATGTCTACATTGGAGACCTATTTCAAGATGATTCTAATTTAAAACAAGTCAAATGAAGTTGCCAAGGAATAGGTCTGGTCTATCAAGTGTTTAATCTAAAGAGCAACTGATTGGCACCCTCATCCATCTCATGAAAAGGGAGAGTTAAGAAACTTTACCTTTGATCCTGGAAAGGGATGTATGACTGATTTTTAGTTGTACATAATAGTTGTTTTTTAATACCTTAATTGTTCGGAGCACATGTGTGTGTATTTTATGTTTGTTTTCTTTATCGTGTGTGTCCTTTACTTTGTGTGGTTAAGGTAGCCATTAGTGTCTTTGTCTTGATTATAGGGTTTATGGTCAATGGTAAATGTTTTTTCTTGTTTGTCT